>CM059216.1:6521085-6683585 GCA_030347435.1 Clarias fuscus
CCAGATATAAACCATTTTTTACTAAACAGCGTTCCATAGACAGACTGTCAGGTGTGTTCAGGGTATAAATACTAAAGAGCAACACATTTTAAATCAGGTCAAGGTTCAAGTGTTCAATACAATATGCATACAGTATGCACACATGTCTCTGGCCTGGGATGAAAAGGAGTGTAAGGGAAAGTTCTTAGGCTTTTTTTTCTGATTGTTCTGTATCTGCACAGCCTAATTCATTCATTCAGAAGAATCAGAATGTAGTGATAGGAAACAGCTGGGTGGAAAGGGCTGGCAGGAGCCGTAGAGAAGAGACTGAGGGCAGTTAGAAACTATATTGTTCCTCAACATCATGGAAATGAAAACCATAACCTCATTAACCTCTGGAAGGCATTCAATTCAATGGCATCAATTCAATGGCACTATATGTGTTGACATGTATTCTGATGTTCCACTAATAAGGGAAAAAATGCCCCCCCCAAATAAAGAAATGCACCATGTAAAAACCTCAGTTAAAAAAGTCTGACCCGATCCGGCCTGATCTGAATAAAATTTCAGGGGCAACGAGAGGAACAGTGGAAACCTTTTGTAATCCATTTAATAGGTAAATATGTAAACACTTGATATGTGTTCTTTCTCTCTTGTCAAAATAAATATATTAATTTCGCACATGTTCCACACATAGGAGTAACGTCAGGTGATATGCTTCCAGGAGGAAATTTAGCTTCCATTCCTCATGAGTAAACTCTGTAAGAACTTTTTTTTTTTCATTACTCCATCACCTGCAATCAGATTAAAACAAAACAAACATAGGGAATGTAATTTAAATTCAGTGGCATATAGCCTGAAAACAGCAATATTCTATATTTACCTAATGCTTTCGAAAATACATTTAAATACATGCTTTTTTTACATTTAAAAAATACTAGCCCATCATTATGTCTGCTGGGGCCAAACAGAGCTGCAAGGAAATATCTCACAGTATATTATGCAAAAGTATTGACACCCCCCCCCCCCCCCACCCCCTCAATAATTCTTTATATGAAATTTAAAGAAATTATGTTGATGAAATAAATGTAAATGTAAACAAATATTTTTCCGCCAAACCGCTCGGCTTTCAGCATCACCAGTATACTAATAATCAGCTTGATCATCTGTCATCATCTGCACTTGTTTCTCACTAGTATGCTTGATGATTCATGGGTCTCTGTGTGGATTAAAAATAATAATAATAAAATTCTGAAGCTGGTCATGTACATGTACTGGACTGGAAAAAAGTACATTCAGAACATGGAGAGTACATGGAGAACAACACACGTGGACAAAATTGTTGGTACCCTTCTGTCAATGAAAGAAAAACTCATAATGGTCACATAAATAACTTTAATCTGACAAAAGAAATCATTTTAAAAAATCCTATCAATGTTAACCAATGAAAGTCAGACATTGCTTTTCAACCATGCTTCAACTGAATTATTTAAAAAAATTAACTCATGGAACAGGCCTGGACAAAAATGATGGTACCCCTAGAAACTACTGAAAATAATGTGACCAAAGGGACATGTTAATTCAAGGTGTGTCCACTAATTAGCATAACAGGTGTCTACAATCTTGTAATCAGTCAGTGGGCCTATATATAGGGCTCCAGGTAGTTACTGTGTTGTTTGGTGACATGGTATGTACCAAACTCAACATGGTCCAGAGGAAGCGAAGGAAAGACTTGTCTCAGGAGAAGCATATCAAGAAAAGAACACTGTCCCTACTGTGAAACATGGAGGAGGCTCTGTTATGTTCTGGGGCTGCTTTGCTGCATCTGGCACAGGGTGTCTTGAATCTGTGCAGGGTACAATGAAATCTCAAGACTATCAATGTATTCTAGAGAGAAATGTGCTGGCCAGTGTCAGAAAGCTGGGTCTCAGTTGCAGGTCATGGGTCTTGCAACAGGACAATGACCCAAAACACACAGCTAAAAACACCCAAGAATGGCTAAGAGGAAAACATTGGACTATTCTAAAGTGGCCTTCTATGAGCCCTGACCTCAATCCTATTGAGCATCTTTGGAAGGAGCTGGAACATGCTGTCTGGTAAAGGCACCCTTCAAACCGGAAACAACTGGAGCAGCTTGCTCATGAGGAGTGGGCCAAAATACCTGCAGAGAGGTGCAGAAGTCTCATTGACAGTTACAGGAATCATTTGATTGCAGTGATTGCCTCAAAAGGTTGTGCAACAAACTATTAAATTAGGGGTACCATCATTTTTGTCCAGGCCTGTTCCATGAGTTTTTGAGTTTTCATTTTTTTTATAATTCCGTTGAAGCATGGTTGAAAAGCAATGTCTGACTTTCATTGGTTAACATTCATAGAATGAGTTTTTCTTTCATTGACCGAAGGGTACCAACAATTTTGTCCACGTGTGTATTTCTCATGGCTCTTTGGAAGAAAAAATATTAAGAAAGGTGTGTTCTAAGACTTTTGCACAGTACTGTATGTACTGTACTTTCTAACTAACTTGTATCTACTGTACCTGGGGGTATCGGATTCAGAGATAGCACACAGGAGCAAAAAAAAAAAAAGGCATCTAGGTGATGACTACAGTAAGATTATTTCTTGATGTGTTACAATTTAGTTGACAGAAAATTAGCAAAAAGGCCAGCAGTATTGGCAGATAGATCAAGTCCAAATTAATTCCCAATTTCATTGATATATTTTTGTATTTCAGGTAACAGAGGTGTTAGGGACAGGCAACGAGAGCCACAATGATGATCTGAAAGCAGGGAGAAGACCCATGTCTGCCCAATATTAAAGCGAGATCACCTCAAGAATTATCAACAGAGACTTTTCACTTTCAGGAGAAATGGTTCCAGGAGAATATGTGGCTTCATTACAGTCCTTCATTAAAGGTTCCACTTTATTATGAAAGCCTTTTAAAGAACAGATTTGACTTTCATGTCAACATTTTTTCCCCTTGAAACATGTATAGCATCCTGTTGCATACACGGATGAATGGATGGATGGATGGATGGATGGATGGAGCTTTCTGAAAAAAATCTCTCCCTCTCCAGGTATACGGTATACTGCCTCAGGGACGTGTGTTTAATCCAGTCTAGGTCTAAGGTACATTTGTTTGAAGGTTGTTCCTTCACACATAAAATGATAACTGAAGCTGTACTTGCATTCTGAGGTGGACACAGGGATCAAGAAGGCAACTGTAGCTTGCTGGGCTCTAGCAGTCAGGTAGCCAGCAATCTAGAAGGTTGTAGAGTGTCCATCTGCATTGACTTCACCAACGACATAGCTCTTACTGTACTTCCACATGTATGTCAGGGTGAGAGTGGACCCTCTATAGAAGATTTACTTTGGTGTTGAGGTCAGTGATAAACCTTCTTCATGTCTGAGATCGGTCACTTTCACCTGCCACCAAAGTCATGTGTGAACATCAAGCAAATGGTCTGTAGTCACTGAAACTTCTCAGACATGCTTGTTTTTTGAACTGAAACTAGACAGGATTTTTTCCATCATGCAGGTGCCTCACTATTCATCATCAAATCATAACAATACTTCACAGAATTGATCTGGACGGCACGGTGGTGTGTAGTGGTTAGCACTGTCGCCTTGCACCTTCAGGGCCCGGGTTCGATCCCCGGCCAGGCTCGATTCCTGTCTCTGTGTGCATGGAGTTTGCATGTTCTCCCCATGCTTGGTGGGTTTCCTCCGGGTACTCTGGTTTCCTCCCACAGTCCAAAGACATGTAGGTTAGGTTAATTGACATTCCCAAATTGGCCATGGTGTGTGAATGAGTGTATGAGTGTATGTGTGTGTTGGCACCCTGTCCAGGGTGTACCCCGCCTTGTGCAATAAGTCTCCTGGGATAGGCTCCAGGCCCCCTGTGACCCTGAATACAGGATTAAGCGGTATAGATGATGAATGAGATGAGTGAGAATTGATCTGCACAGGATCAAGTATCCTCAGACTGAGGTAATTACTCTCAGACGTAAAGTTGGTGTATTCTCTGGGTCTAGAATGGGGTGCCAGGAAGCTTAGGGCATCAGCACCTATGGTTTGGAGCTCTGAAGTGGGACAGAAGAACTGGTTAAGTTCATTGGTCCAGTCTGTAGTTCCCTCAGATAGTTCACTGCTTTTTAAGTTTTTTTTTTTTTGTATTCTTCTGCTGCAGCTTTATTTAAAGTTTTTTCCTCATAATCCCACAATTCCCCTCACTCATTATAACCACGGTGAGCAGAAATGCATCTCAGAATGCACAATACATTACAACATTTTGAGGCAGATGAGCTGCAAGAATCATCCGCTATCACTCCAGTCAGCCAAGAACAATTTACATCTCTGTTGAGAATTGCTGGGTGATTGATCAATGTGATGCGAAACTGGTGGCTGTAATCGTTAGTAATTTGTTTTCTACACTAGCCTTGCACATCCAGGGCAAAATTTAAGAAGGAAAACTCATACAACCATACTTGTTTTGGGTGACTGATTACATTCAGAAGAAGAAAGCATTTATATTGTTCAAGCTATTCCTTTAATCGCAGTTCATGAGTTTAGAACAGAATGTCATTATATCATCAGAGGCTAAATGTGAGCTTGGGTGTGTGTGTGTGTGTGTGTGCGTGTGTGTGTGGATAGAAGTTTGTGTGTGTGTGTGTGTGTGTGGAAGTTTGTGTTCATGTGTGTGTTCATGTGTGTGTTCATGTGTGTGTGTGTGTGTGTGTGCGTGTGTGTGTGTGTGTGTGTGTGTGGATAGAAGCTTGTGTTCATGTGTGTGTGTGTGTGTGTGTGTGTGTGGATAGAAGTTTGTGTGTGTGTGTGTGTGTGTGGAAGTTTGTGTTCATGTGTGTGTTCATGTGTGTGTGTGTGTGTGTGTGTGCGTGTGTGTGTGTGTGTGTGTGTGTGGATAGAAGCTTGTGTTCATGTGTGTGTGTGTGTGTGAGGATGGAAGTGTGTGTGTGTGTGTGTGTGTGTGTGTGTGTGTGTGTGTGTGGATAGAAGTTTGTGTTCATGTGCGCGCGTGTGTGTGTGTGTGTGTGTGTGTGTGTGTGTGGATAGAAGTTTGTGTGTGTGTGTGTGTGTGTGTGTGGAAGTGTGTGTTCATGTGTGTGTGTGTGTGGATAGAAGCTTGTGTTCATGTGTGTGTGTGTGTGTGTGTGTGTGTGTGTGTGTGTGTGTGTGTGTGTGTGTGTGTGTGTGTGTGTGTGTGTGTGTGTGGATAGAAGTTTGTGTTCATGTGCGTGTGTGTGTGTGTGTGTGTGTAATGGGAGCAATTTATGAGCCGTATGCTTTAGGGTGTGTGTGCATTTGCTCAAGCATTATCAGCTCTATAAATTACACACACTGCAACGAGCCTAGCAAAGTGCTCTGCTCCATCATACTTAGCCGCTCTCCCCTTATCTGTACTGCCTCATGTCCCCAGAGTCCACATTCTCTCTGTTTCTCTCTTTATCTGTCTCTCTGTCTCTCTCTCACACTTGTTCCCGAGGGACAAATGTGTCCTCGTCACTCCATTTGGACTCAGAGAGAAACACTGTTTAGACTGACACAGCACTTTCCATCCATATCAGCACCTGCTGCTTTGAACCAACAACCACACACACACACACACACGAACTGAACTGCTGCAGTGGATTCCAAATTCTGATTGGTTGATTAAGATTAATATTAGTGAATTTGTGGCTGCTTTAGTAACAGCTCATTCACAGGGACATACGGTGGATGGACCAAATCCCTGTATATATCTCCCTGCATGGAGATGAGGTTGTAAACTTTTCAGGACAAGGGAAAGTTCATTGTGGTTTCAAGGCCACTTTTTAAACCAGAGAAATAAAATGCTCCATGATGTCATTGATTGGTTAAATCTAAGTAAGATGCTCGTTTTGGTATCAGTATCACAGTATGTATCTATAGGTCGTCGTCCCCTGGCAAAAAAAGAAAATGTGGAATAATTGGAGAAACGCTGACAGTTGTGATGTCTCTATGCCTTTAAATTGTGCGTGTAGAAATGACTTATGTCAATTCAAGTCGAAACTCAGCATGCAGTTGCTAAGCAACAGTGCTCCCTCGACCTCAAACATTCAAGACAGTAAACGTATCGTGTTCTTCGACTCGCTGTGATGATCTCAGCGTGAGAGTAACTTCATTACAGAAGCTACATGACATGTCTCATCATTTCTTACAATAATGACTTTCAGATTGACTTGGAATTTAAAGTGTGAGATCAGAAAGTTTTAAAAATAGGCCACTTTTTTTTAAATACACACAGGCACTTTCTTACTGTTAATTAAAATTCCTGAAGTGTTTTGCCTCAGACACATCGTTCTCAACAGCTGCATGCACACGATTGCACCGTTCAGTGTGAAATTCATTCATTTTCAACTCGCGTCTCGTCGAGATGAACCCGTGAAAACCAGGTAGCACCTTTCCGCCACTGCTTTGGCAAAATGCTGCGAGACACTGCCTCTTTCGATACGGCAACAATGTGGCATATACAGCTGTCCTCTGAGTGCAAAAAAAAACAAAAGATTTCACCCAAAACCTCACCTAAAGCTTTGAGAAGACTGAGTATGCGGTTTTTTTTTTTTTTCTGTTTTTTTTTTTCTGAAATGCTCATGATGTTCATGATCATTTAGGAGTTTTCAGAGCTCATTCCTTGTTATAACAGCAGGTATGTTTTAATATACATATATGTATAGAGTATATGTATGTATGTGTGTATTGCACTTGTTCTGATACATTATTGTTTCCTTGGTAGCCTCTCATTCACAGAGGATGTTTAACTTAAATAGATTAAAGGTAATCAGGTTTGTAAAAATTGTGAAGATAAGAGAAAACATTAAATGTAAAGTAAGCTGTGGTGTTGTTTAATAAATAATTGAATTACAGTCCCGGACATACGAACATTTGAGTTATGAACTTTTGAAGACACCAACATGCGTTTGTGCCGGTTCAATTGCGGATGATAGATCACATGTCCGGTATACTTTGTCACGTGCAGTACAAGACCTGGATGTCCAGAAGCATGCATAAAATCAATTAAAAAAGCGATCAAGCTGGTCCAGCTAAAAAAAAAAAAAAAAAACACCAAACAGGTAATAATGAAGAGAGTAGTGAAAATAATTGAGAGAATGGAGTGATGTGAAAAGATGGGAGACATTGCTTGTTCCCTTTAACATGAATTGTTTAACCATCGGGAAAATCCTGAAGAACACTGTACTATAATATACCGCGTCTAGCCTTCTATAGCATCCTAGTACATAGACAATGTTTGTTGGATTTGAACTTAAAATGGATCTCGGATAATGCTGACTGTATTGGTAAAGTGCTTTGTAGAAAGAGAATAAAAACACTCAGGGATGTGATGTTACAAGAAAATAATTGGTTTGTAAAGTATGTCAAGCTTGCATCATGTAATTATCAGACCCTGTTGTGTTACACCTCTTTATACTATTAAAGAACGTTTCTCTTATAATCTTCAAGCTAATGTTAGTCACAGAACACTAGAGTTTAACAGAAAGTGAACTAGCTAGCTGGCTAAGACCAAAGGAATAACTGTGAGAGAAATCCACTCTGATCTCTTATTGGTCCATTGCTCGACTCCAAATCTTCATATCTAATCTTACTTTATTTTATTGTATTTTTTTGTACACAGTTGCATTTTTTTTTCAGACACAACGTTCTCAGAGTACTAAATCCTTCATTAACATATAATACATACAGTAACCACTAGAAAGTGTTATACATTAATTTGCAATGGTGTCTAACATTTTTCAAGCGTTCTACTGTCGAGTTCTACATTTGTATGTACTGTATATACTAGTAGGATTCAACAATTCAGCTAATTAAAGTTTGAATATTTCATGAATCTGTAGCTGCATTAGAACCTGAAGATAAAGCGTTTGATGTAAACCGTTACACTGAATCCCTTCCGGAAGTGTAAAATACCTCAAATGTTTTTTCTTCAGCACAGAAAAAGAAAGGAAAGAAAGAAAGGGTGTTAAAAATAGCTGCTCGTCAATTCTCAGCCTTTCAGTTTGAAGAGAGAGCAGAAAAGAGAATAAATGAATGTAGTTATGGATGAATAATTGAAGACAGATCTGCCTTTGCAAGCCGGAGAAGCAATCTAACATGAAACAGAGTTGGATGGTTTTCCAGAAGCACGGCAATACATTCAGGTAACGAGAAGCGTCTAACGACTCTGACGGCTTTGGAGGAAGTGGGTGAAATGCAAGAAAAGTGTGCGTGGTGAAGATCCAAGCAGAGACGGGAGACGAAAGTTAGTCCGTGCTTTACAGGTGGATGAGCAAACAAATCGTGTGTGTTTGTACCGATCATGCAAGAGCATCAGGTTCTCTCATTCACACGAGGCTCCTCTTTCAAATTCTTCTTCACTGGTTTTTATTACGCACCAAAAACTTTCTCCACTGATGCTCTATGGAGGACACTGAGGTGTTCTTTTGAGGAAAGATATCGCTGCTATAATGTCCAATGTTAACTGGCCTTTGGAAGCCCTGGCCCCCTTCTCACATTAGTACTCTTGTGCCTCGTCTCAGCCATTGAAACGAACATTGATATGGCTTTCCCACTTTCTGTTACAGGAAATGAAGAACATTTTGAGTTTCACTGAATTTTGAACTAAATGTCAAAATGGTATAGACCGTGTTAATAGCCAGTGCCTAAGAAAGTGCATCTTTGGGTCTATTTTTATTTGTCCTTTCTAGTCAGTGTCTAGACCACTTCAGCAGTTTTACAAACAAGACCTTGTTTGAATCCTTATAGATTTCCCAAGCACTTCACACACAATAGCAAGGTAAGAGCGTCTGACTAAAACTTCAGCATTTTTTAATGGACTTTAACTGCCAAGACAAGAAATGAAGAAAAGTAAAGGAGATCGGGAGAAGCACGAAAAAAGAGCTGTATTTTCTTCCTTCTTTTTCCCCTCAGGAACAAGATCTTCCACATCTACTCAATACTATGTGTGTGTGTGTGTGTGTGTGTGTGTGTGTGTGTGTGTGTGTGTGTGTGTGTGTGTGTGTGTGTGTGTGTGTGTGTGTGTGTGTGTGTGTCTTAAAAGGGATACATGAAAGTGTGCACACACACACACACACTCAGAGCGATTTAGAAATAAGAAACAAAAACAAAAGGAGGGGAAGAGACAAGCCTTTGATCCATCGTGAGAACGTCACTGTGATGCTTTTTGTTTCCTGCCTGATCTCGTTGCTTTTTGCTGGAGATTTTGTCTCCCTTTAAGGGAATGCAAGCTCTTATTTCCTGAGAGGAAAAAATAAATACACCCACTAGTGTCGGGGTTTCCTGGAGATGGAGTAGCCTGTAAGTCCATTTTTAGGACATTTATGGTTTATGTTACACTTCTCATATACTCATTTAATGATCCCACATTCTCAGAGAACCAGAACACATTCAATCAGGTCACATTACAGTACAGTACATCAAAAGCTAATGGACAAAATTGAAGACAAAAAGAAAAGCTGAGAAGAACAGCATTTCTTTATTTTACTGACAGTATAGCAGCTATAAACACTCATTCCCTTACCAGCCTCTCTTTATTCCCTCTTTTGAAGTTAATAAGACAAAGATTTAAGGCAGCTTGTCATGTTAAAGATAAAGCCCAGAGCACAAGATATCAGAACACTTTACAGCTTTTATCTGGAGCGTCCGCTGTACACGTCCCTGCGAACGAGCTCTTAGTACAGAAGAGATAATGCATTAAAACACATAAACCTGTGATTTGCAGCCGCACTATTATTTGCATTCAATATGTGCAGGCTTT
Organism: Clarias fuscus; assembly: GCA_030347435.1. NCBI lineage: Eukaryota > Metazoa > Chordata > Actinopteri > Siluriformes > Clariidae > Clarias > Clarias fuscus. The sequence continues at coordinate 6,530,869 of CM059216.1, forward strand.
ATTCACCGGTTCAGTCGATAAAGCCACCAGACAGAAACGGAGCCGGCTGATTACGAACAGCGTTTAACAGCCAGTCGATTTGGTACACGGCGAGGACGGAACGGCATCATCTCGAGTCAAGGTTAAGCTCTCACTCTGGCACGCGCACAACTGGACTTAAAGAAAAACAATTAATCCTCATTATCCTCATCAGGTGCTCATTACACCGTCTGCTGCCCCAGTGTTCAGCTCGCGAAGCCCTTCTGCCCTCAGACGTCTGGACCAAACTGGATTTTAGTTTATTTTTTTTGTTTGTTTAAGTTAATACAATAAACATTTAAATTTCACAGTTTTTCATACTATTTTTAGTAAATCGTCAGTATGTCTAACTGTATAACACAGTATATAGAAAAATATTACAGTTATGATGCGGCCTTTCTCTTGACATTATTTTTAACAAATGATGCAGTATACTGAACGAATTCTGCAGATCACAAGTCATTCTAACAAGTTATCAGTTGTACAGCGACAGTGCATTCATAGTTTTGTGCAGTTTTCTGTCATTTATCAATTATTAACATTTACGGGCCTCCGAGTGGCGCAGTGGTAAAGCGCTCGCCCTATTATCAGGAGATCACGAGTTCGATTCCCGGGTGATGCTGTAACCTCTCGCAGCCGGAGGCCTAGAGAGAGCTGATTGGCCGAGCTCTCTCAGAGGAGAGGGACGAGAGGTACTTGGTGCTCGCACGGCTCTACAGCCAATCAGGGGCGTCTGAGAGCTCACGCAAGCGGAAGGAGCGGATAGCGCTGTCCTCCGAGTGTGTTACGCCACCCACAATGGTGCGTGAGTAGTTTGAAGAAAAAAAGATGCGGTCGGCTGGCATCACGTGGTTCGGAGGAAACATGTGATAGTCTTCAGCCCTCCAGACTGAGTGGTAGTAGCAGCCTTAATGTGGGAGCCCCCTAGTGATGGGAGGAATTATACACGACTAAATTAGGAGAAAATCTCCTAATATAATAATAATAATATGCATATTTAACATTTACAGAAAGAGTCACCAGTGTCAGTGCTTTGCAACAGTCAGAGGTAAAGCTGCGATTTTTTTCCTTCAAGAAAAAAAAGTCAATGATTGTGTACCGCTGATATACAGTACAGTAGCATAAGTGATGTGGGTTAGCATGTTTTATCTATATTAACTACAAATGGATTTTTTTTTAAATCACATAATTACATATTACATAAATAAAAACCTATAGGTATTTAATGCAAATTGCTCACACTGACACACTCCTAAGATCTTTACAAGCATGGTGTTAATGATGCTGCGTCCAAACTTTCACACTCTCTCACACACTGTCTCTCTCTTTCTCACACAGACACACACAGCTTGTAAAGGGTGTGTTAACGGGCCCAGCAGGAGTAGGTGTGTCAGTGCAGGGTGTGTTTAGGCTGTGTGATTGGTCTCACATTGGGTTTACTGATTTTTTTTCTTTTTTTTCACTGCTTTTCTCCCCCTCCAGAATTGCGCAAGAATAAAAGCGCTGACTTGCACAAGCCTACATTCTCATTAAAAATAAAACATGACGCTCGAGCGCTGCGGCGTGTTTTGGTTCAGCTCAGAGCTCATCTAACACACACTCTCACACGCCTCCTCAAAGCGGTATTATGTGCAGCTGAGCTTTTTATTTTTCACTTATGTGGAAATGCATCTCATCTTTTGCATCTTTAAGCGCTTCCTCGGTAAGTGTGTGTAGCTTCCCGCTGATGGAATGGATCTATTTGTTCCAGGGGAGAAAAATGTAAATACACAGAATTTCACTCATCTATTGCTTTTTTTCATTCCCATCTGCACATTTCTCAGTGAGATGTAATTCTCTCTGTAACACTTCGGTCTTTATGGTGAGAATCAAAATGAGGTTAACGGAGCAGAGAGCTCCGGTTGGACTTCAGCAGGCGTACTGTACATCCCATCAGAGGTGGGAAGAGTACTAAAATTTTGTACTCAAGTAAAAGTACTGTTACTTCAGTGAAATTTTACTGAAGTACAAGTAAAGTTACCATTATAAAAATCTATTCAAGTAAAAGTAAAAAGTAGCTTGAAATATTTCTCCAGTACTAACAGGACTAACCCCTCCCCCTACCCCCTTGGAAAAAAAAAACAAAAAATAAATTGTGACTAATGGCACTTAGTTATTGACCTAGTTAACTCTATCTATCCAGTGATGTAAACTTTAAAGCACTTTTTGTAAGTCGCTCTGGATAAGAGCGTCTGCCAAATGCCTAAATGTAAATGTAAATGTAGCTCATAAAAAAATTTACTCAGAGTAAAAGTTACCGAGTTTTTTTTTTTTCTTTTTTTTTTACAGGGGGTGGGATGAGGCATTCTAGTGTAGTTCAAAAAAGATGAGCAGATATAAATCTCAAACTAGTTGTTTTTAACTGAAGGAACACCTTTGCATAATAAAGCTGTTGTCTTTATTGTGCTTGAAAATCAAAGTAGTCACTTAAATATGGCGTTATGTCCCAGTCTAGTGTCGGGCCGTCCAGCAAAAGAATGGTTCAGGGTTCTATTTTAAACTATATGGAAATGGTGGTATATGGCAGAAAGAACTAGATCCAGTCATTAAACTGGATGGATTCATCCATCATGAAATAATGAGGCTTGTATTGCTTTACAAAAATACACACACACACACACAACAGGAGGAGGAGGATCAGCTTTAGGGTGGACCCAGGCCAAAATAATAAACTAAATGGTATATATATTTAGTAGCTAGATTACCTGCAAAAAACAAACAACACAAACAAAAACACAGGTCCCTTCCCTGACCCCCTAAACCAAAAACAGTGAATAAATTCCCTCTTCCCAAAATAAATGGCAGCCACGCCCCTACTACTGGTGAGTGCACAAACATACAGTGAAATTAACTACAAATATATACAAAGACCAACCAAACCAAAGGGGCAAAGCAATAATCAAAGTCAATGCAAGGCAAAAAGTCAAAACCAGAATACACAACCAAATATAAAAACCCCAAAATCACAATCTCTTTCCTCTTTCCCGCGTCTCTCTCCGGTTTATATATGGCCGTTGATGACGTCACTCTCAGGGCAGAAGCAACCGTGTGGAAGGTCAGGTAGATGCCGATGTGGGGACAGTCAGAAAACTTGGAGTGGAGTCTGGAGCGGCGCGCGACCAGGACACGATACACACACGCGAGCGCAACAAAGCATTTATACAAAGCATAATATTTTTACTATTTTTGCATTTTCATTCATTTGTTTTACTCAGTAGCGAATATGATTTAAAATGTAGTGAATTACAATACTTCAAACAAAACATACTTAAGTAAAAGTAAAATTAAAGATTTTAAAGGGTCTCGGGAGCCTATCCCAGGAGACTTTGTCTCTGGACAGGGTGCCAACCTATTTCAGGGCATGAAACACACAAACACTCCACCGCAACATATAACGTAAGAGAACAGTAACCTTAACAGATGCGAGAGCAATAACAAAGCTAGAACAAGACTATTTATAGACAAACTAATCAAACAGAATTAGATCCAGGTGAATAGTTCACATGAGACTCCAGTGCAGTGTATTCTGGGATGTGCAGTCTGGAAACATGTCAACATTAAACACAAAGCATGAAACATATATTCTATGGTGCAGAGCGCACTCCCTGACAGCCATGCTAGTAAGACATTAATTAATAGTCTCTATGTGTTAGTTACTTGAGCCGTGCCATCCATAATACTGTACGTCCTTATTACTTAAGTACTTCTTGTGTCTTGCTTTGACCAGGTTTTAAACCCTGGTTGAATGCAGTATATCCAAAAAAGTGTGGCAGCTCCATGTCAAGGGAGACAATACTCCCTTGCCGGTTTCTACTACAGTATGCTCCTGCCAAGTTGTGCAAATTCCTACTGCATTCACCACGGTGATCAAAAACAAGTGAAGAAGGCCTCCGAGTGGCGCAGTGGTTAAAAGCGCTCGCCCTATCATCCGGAGATCGCTAGTTCGAATCCCGGGTGGTGCTGTAACCTCTCGCAGCCGGAGGTCTAGAGAGAGCTGATTGGCCGAGCTCTCTCAGAGGGGAGGGATGAGAGGTACTTAGTGCTCCTACATTAATCACGGCTCTACAGCCAGTCAGGGGCGTCTGTGAGCTCGCGCAACGGAGGGAGCAGATAGCGCTGTCCTCCGAGTGTGTTACGCCGCCCCCAACGGTGCGCGAGCGACCTTGCGAGCGAGCAGTTCGGCTGGCGTCACGTGGTTCGTGATAGTCTTCGGCCCTCCTGGCTGAGTGGTAGTAGTAGCCTTAATGTGGGAGCCCCCTAGTGACGGGGAGGAATTGGACACGACTAAATTAGGGAGAAAATCGGGGAAAAATCCAAAAATAAATTAAAAAAAAACAAGTGAAGAAAACAACGAAAGAAAATCACGAACAGGATAATTCTCCGAACTGACAAAAGGACAAGAAGAATCTTTTTTTGTAGTTCAAGGAGGCTGCTGAGGCATGTACAGCTACATTTTACAGGAGCTGCAGGAACATCTGGTGAGTACTGCATGTCTAACAGTCCTTCATATGATGGCGTGGGGTGGCCAGACTGATCTGATGTAAAAGCATTTAAAGCACGATGAGCATCTGATGACATGAAGATAGACCCGATTGAGCATCATGCTTAAAGACATGTTTGACTCAAAACCAAGACAACTTATCATTTAGAGAAGATCATAGCTATGTTGCAGGGTCCAGCTCTTCTTCTCTTCAGCTGCGACTCTAGTCAAGCCCAAGAGGATCATATACTGTAGAGCTCCAAATACCAATCTGACCTGCAACAAAAAAATGGAGACATCTGTTAGAGAACTGAAAATGGAGAAACATTCTTATCACCTCCTGGCACAATAAGAACACAGGAACAGATTTAGAAAAAGATGATCAGCGAAACCTGTCAAATGGCCTGAAGAGGGCTGTGTACTGGTGATCTCCTTCCTTTCTAATAGATCTTATAAGGAAATAGAACAATGAAAATGAAGACGTGCTAATTTGGTAGACTCTGAGTTTTACATACTAAACTGCCTTTGTTTAAAGGGACAGGGCATACAGTACTTATGCAACTAGAGTCTTCAGTTTTATTTTTGTGCCAACTTTTTATATCCACTGTACCTCTCTCGCACTGTATCTTTCTCTGAAATCTTATCAGGAAAGAACTCTAGATGCTGCTAGACACTGCACAACAACTCCTGTCACACACACACACACACACACACACATATTGTGTATGCACGCTAGCTCTGCCTCAGTGCCTCAGTGCCTCGCTCATTAAACCCCTCCGCTTGGAGAATGTTCTGGAACAATAGTAGATGATTTAAAAACTGCTCATACGTTACCTAATGATTTTCTGACGCACATTAGCATATTGCTAAGTGCTAGCATGCAACCTCCATCCGAAAGGTTGCTTACGATTACCGCTTGAATGAAACACCTTGTTTGAAAGAAGGGAAAAATAAACACTGCAATAAATAATGCATGAACAATAATAATACACCGCAACAGGAAGAACAAGGACACTGAACGAGCCAGGACCAAGATGGCCGCCGCCACGGAATAAACATATTAGCTAAGAGGATGGTTAATGAGCGATTTCTCACAACAAAACCCTCGATCTGCAGCGGATTTACGCGATTATCTCGCTAATCCGCTTACTAAATGTTGCGCTCCTGAGGCTTTGCTTCGTGCAGGAACTTCCCAAGGTCAAAGCTGTCCTGGAGCGCGTCACTCACATCGTCTCCTCGTTATAATAATCCTCACACTAAACGCTGCTACATGCAAATACAAGTCTTTACCAGGGGTCAGGATTGTGAGCGACCTCAATTTGACTGTTTAAACATTGCTCTAAAAAAATATTTTTTAAATCACAGGACTGATTATTAAAGATATTAATTATGAGAGAGAGAAACAAACAGAGAGACTGAGAAAGATACAGAGGATGAGAAAGAGGGGTTGAGAGAAAGACTAAAAGTGAGACTGAAAGAGATTGACAGAAAGAACTGTAGAGAGAGAGAGATAGACTGAGACAGAGAGAAAGAGAGACAGGGACATGCAGAGAGACAGACATGAAGAGGAAAGTGCTACAGGAAGATGAGTACAGAGAGAATGGAGAGAGAGACAGATATTAGAACATAGAGAGAGAGAGAGAGAGAGAGAGAGAGAGAGAGAGAGAGAGAGAGAGAGATTAATCATTAGAAGTCAGTGAGGTTTGTTAGTGCGGCGCTAAATAGGACACGTCACTGAGAGAAGGCACAAACTCTGACCCTCCATCACCTCTCAGTGTCCCAGTACACAGCCAGCATGCATACAGAGTGTGATTGTGTGTGTGTGTGTGTGTGTGTGTGTGTGTGTGTGTGTGTGTGTGTGTGTGTGTGTGTGTGTGTGTGTATAAACTACCAACAACTTTATGTTTTAATCTTTCATACCGTATATACTCAGTGTATCATGTCTCTCAGTTAATATTTATTGCTCAGTAATATATTATTTAAACTTGCACAGAATGCTGCGTTAAATATTAAAATGTTTGTATAAGACAACAAAAACGTGTGTAAAAAAGATTTAATAAAAACAAGACAAGGTACAGAAATCCAAGGGATATAATACATGCTTAAAGCACGAATTACATGTTTAATACAGCTGAAATGATAATACAGCTGATAATACAGCAGATCTCCAAGTAGACTCTTTGATAAACTGAGTAGGTGTGGCCTAATATCTAATGAGCAAACTTGATTGACATTTTAAGTCAAAGTAGACTCCAATTAGATGTGTTTAAAAAGAGGGGAAATTTTGAGTAAGGCATGGAACATTACCGCTGAGTGTGTTCTTAAGGTAAGGACTGTTAACTAACTGAATAACTTGTAAAGAAATACAGTGGTACCTCGTTTTTTAATCCATTCCGAAGGCGAGTTCTTAAAGCATCATTTCATATTATGAAACACATTGTCCCATTGGAAATAATGTAAAAGCAGATAGAGTAATCCGTTTCAGCCGCCCAAAAATATAACCAATATTACCAACACTATAATCGTCTTTTTGCCTATAAAAGCAATCAAAACATTTACAAAAGACATGTAAATGAAGTAAAATATGAAATAAATAGACATTAAACCTCATTTAACCTTAATTTATGATTCCACTTAGCACCAGCTGCTTTAAAAATCAAAACTGCAAGTGAATGGGTAACACTTTATTGGTGTTTGTACTCATACGACCGGTCACAATTCTTTATCTCAGGACAGCATCTTTTTGATTAACTCATAAAGCCAGTGAGGCCTCCCACACCTCACACACTTACATACAGTACTTGGGACCATCAAATACATCCATTCGCATACCCACCAAAATATTGTGTAGTTGTAAATAGTTGTATTTGTATTTGTTGCACTGCAGTGTCTGTTTTAAATAATACACATTTGGGTTTGGTATATTGAGTGTTGGGTTTTAGACCAGCTACCGGAAGTGTGTGAAACTGGAAGTATGCGCTTGATCACTCGATGTTGTTTGAAAAAAAAGTTCACCGTTCATATGCCGAGGGTCCCCTGTATATTTTAATGTGTCGGCACAGTGACTTAGTGGTTAGTACTGAGGCCTTGCACCTCCAGGGTCTTTGTTCCCACCGCGAGTCTGTGTGCACAGAGTTTGCATGTTCTCCGCCTGTTTGGTGGGTTTCCTCCGGGTACTCCGGTTTTATCCCACAGTCCAAAGCCATGCAGTTTAGGCTAATTGATAGAATGGCACTCCATCCAGGGTAAACATGTTCTCACCTAAACACGTTTGATTCGCTTCTCTCATTGGAGTCAATTCAAAGTCGAATCACTTTCTCACTAAAAATCAGTTCATGCTAGATTTGCTTAGAATTAATTCAGAATTCAATCTCTTTCTCACTAGAGTTCCTGACTGATTCATTTCTTGTTGTTGAGTCGGTTTGGAGTGAAATTGCTTTCTCCTCAGAGCTGACGCAGAGCAAATCGAGACAACCTTGCTCAAAATCCTTTCAGACGAGAAAGTAATTTTTGTGTTCTCCCAAAAGAACCAGTGAGAAGGAGAACATGTCATGGGTTTGCTTACACACTCACAGTGTATCTGAAAATTACACTTAATGAACTTTCATTTTTTAAACACTATATATATATATATATATATATATATATATATATATATATATATATATATATATATATACAGTACAGACCAAAAGTTTGGACACACCTTCTCATTCAAAGAGTTTTCTTTATTGTGTTCTTTATTGTGTTCTTTAGCCCAAACAAGTCTCTTCTGCTTGTTGCCTGTCCTTAGCAGTGGTTTCCTAGCAGATATTCTACCATGAAGGCCTGATTCACACAGTCTCCTCTTAACAGTTGTTCTAGAGATGTGTCTGCTGCTAGAACTCTGTGTGGCATTGACCTGCTCTCTGGTCTGAGCTGCTGTTAACCTGCGATTTCTGAGGCTGGTGACTCGGATGAACTTATCCTCCGCAGCAGTGGTGACTCTCGGTCTTCCTTTCCTGGGGCGGGCCGCATGTCAGCCAGTTTCTTTGTAGTGCTTGATGGTTTTTGTGACTGCACTTGGGGACACTTTCAAAGTTTTCCCAATTTTTCGGACTGACTGACCTTCATTTCTTAAAGTAATGATGGCCACTCGCTTTTCTTTACTTAGCTGCTTTTTTCTGGCCATAATACAAATTCAACCTCTTTGAATGAGAAGGTGTGTCTAAACTTTTGGTCTGTACTGTATATGTTTTAGAAATAAAAGCACAGTGTTATGTAAGGAATTTAGCAGTAAGGTTCACTATATTTATGGTACTAAACATCCACTGCAGATCCTGCAGACTGCAGAACCCATGGTGTTTGAACTGCAATAAATCTGTAAACCTGGAATATTTCTATCTCTGCGCACACACGCACAGATACGCACAGATACACACACACACACACACACACACACACACACACACACACACACACACACACACTGGCCTAGTTCTTCTTTCTCTTTCCTTATATGGTCAATGCTTTTCTTGTTGCCATGGCAGTTAACGAGCCTCACCTGTTGCTCATTACTTTTTATTACCCTCTGTGTTCTTGCTAAATATGTGTTTTATATAATCATGGCAGAGCACAATTTTTAATGCTCTCAGATAGCATTCTAATTTATTAATTATTCATTATTATTAAACTTTTTTTCTGATAATTAAGCTCCTGTGTGTCCTGGGTCTGCTATGTGAACTATGCAGCTGAGCACTATGTAGCTTTTTTTTTTTCCCAAAGGAGGCAAAAGAAGATTCCTCTCAAGGTTCCCCAATGGTTCTAAATACCATGATCAATAAGAAACAAGACTACTTCAAATAGAACAGCGAAATACTGTATGATAATCCATTTTTGGGTTCCTCAAAATGTTCTTCAACAGCTTTGTCTTTCTAAATGTGTTCTACTTGGAAGTAAGTGAGAAATGTTCTGTTAAAGGTTCTACCGTGAACTCAGCCAAAGAAACAAACTACATGGGTGTGTCAAAAATTATCAGTGTACACTCAGATTGCAGTGTATTAAAACATCTGTTGGTTGATCTGTTGGTTTTATTAGCACTTTCTGTAGCTGCTGTCTCCACAGTCATTGCTGTGTAGGTGTGAACGTGTTAAACGTGTAGCCCCACTTGTGATTTATATGAAAGAAGAGTTGAGTGCACCTGAGGGTGTACCTGGTGCCAAAAAACATCATCACAGAAGCACTTTTGTTGTCTTTTTCATTGTTTTCAAGACATTCATTGGACATTCACTTGTTTGGTTTCCTGAAAGCAGCTCTATATGAGGAAGAAGATTCACATTTGATGAAAAAGTGAAGACAGCAGTGCATACGTGACTCAGGCTAAAACATTTTTTATGAGGGAATATGAAAGCTTGTTGACAGATGGACTAACTGTATTGATGAAAAGCAAGGTTATGTAAAAAAATATGTGTATTTGACTTTTCTAAACCTTTATTCAAATAAATTCTACAGCCAGAGTGTGGATAATTTTTGACTCACCCTCGTATATAATCCTTCATACACATACGCAGTATATGAAACCACATTTCTTGAAATCTCCAGTATGTAGTGTTCATGTCTGAAATAGATTTCCCACTACCTCCACATCTGTGTTCTCCATGTTAGAGAGAAGATAACCAGGTCATCATGTCTTCAAGAGGCTGATGGGAATGTTTTACATTTCTAACATCATCACAATAAACCTCAATGATAATTATCTAGAGCTGCACATGAGCGAGCACTCATGTGCATGTTCCTGTCTCGCAGTAGCCTGCAGCATGTTAAGCCGCATGCGGAACAAGTTAACCTCGCTAAGCAGCGGTTTTATGAAAATTTCAACTTGTAAATGAATTCCAGGAGCTTTCCGTGCTCAGCAGGTCATGGCTTCAGCATGATAAAGAGTCTCTGGTGCCTGGAGGTGTCAAACGCTCCTGTACACACTCCTCAAGAAGCCTGAACTAGCTCAAGATCATATTAGCCATGATGCCTGAAACACCTGCAGCTATTAATAAAAGATGCAGCACGTCTGGCACTGTCTCATTTCCACAGTCAGAAGTGTAAACACACAACATAGCCTGGGCTCGAGCTAACAGAGCACAATGGGCTTCAGAAAGCTTTGCAGACGGTGTGTACCACAAAAAGTGATGCTTCATTCAAAAGTGGCACAGCCTCTAATCACAATGCGCTTCTATAATTATCGGGGTCTTAATACTAGCAGTTTGTTTCACAAGGACATGTACATGAATAGCATCATTGTCTAGACCGTTTAATCCTGTATACAGGGTCACGGGGGCCTGGAGGCGATCCCACGAGACTTAGAGCATGAGGTAGGGTACACCCTGGACAGAGTGCCAATCCATCACAGGGAACACACACATACATACACTCCCTCACTCATTCACACACAGTGGGCAATTTGGAAACTTTAGTTAGCCAGTAGCAGGAAACCGGAGTACCCTGAGGAATCTCACCAAGCACAGGGAGAACATGCAAACATGCACACAGAGGCAGGAATCAAACCTGGGCTGGAATTGAAACCGGACCCTGGAATCGCAAGGTGGCCACCATGCTGTCTGGACATTAACAGGGGTGGATAGTAATGAAGTACATTTACTCCATTACATTTACTTGAGTAGCTTTTTTGAAAAAAAAATAATAATTTATGAGTAGTTTTACTGCACCATACTTTTTACTTTTACTTGAGTAGATTTGTGAAGAAGAAACGCTACTCTTACTCTGCTACATTCGGCTCCACTCAACTCGTTACTTTTCTAACCATTTATTGTAAACATGCAGCTGGTAGATCTACTGCATGACTGTTTCACCAATCAGACGCAGCAACAATAATCACATGACTGTATTTGACCAATCAGGTCAAACGGCATAGTGGGGGAAAAAACCTTCACCTGGTGTTCTATAAATTCATCCTACCTGTGAATCCGTCCTAAATACCGCTCATGGGACATTTTTTCATTTTTATGTGATTATATGTTACTTCAATTGTACATATAATGTTACTTTAACAGCTATGAATATATAAGTATATTTCAGTACAGAATTAATCGCCACCCCTTTTTTGAGGTGGGACCGAATTGAGGTCCCCAAAGCCGGATGATGGAGCGAGAACTGGGGCGCCGTCGCCAACGCCGGGTGGAGGAGCTGGCATGAATTCGCCGAAGCCGGGCGGAGGAACTGGCACGCCGTCGCCGATGTTGGGTGGAAGAGCTGGCTCGCTGTCGCTGAAGTGGAGCCTCGCTGGGCGGAGGCGGAGGGAGCTCGCCGTGCTCGTCAAAAGCAGGGAGGTGGCGAAACTCACCCTCATCGTAGATGCAGGGCGACGGAGGAAGCTTGCCGTCCTCGTCAATGCAGGGCGGTGGAGGAAGCTCGCCATCCACATAGAGGCAGGGCGGCGGAGGCTGCTCGCTGTCCTCGTCGAAGCAGCTAGGCGGCAGAATAAAGAGCTCGCCTTCCTCAAGGCTGAGCGGCAGAATAAAGAGCTCGCTGTCATCGTCGCAGCTGAGCAACGGAGAAAAGAGCTCGCCGTCGCCACTGAACGGCGGAAAAAAGAGCTCGCCGTCGTCGTCGTCGCTGAACCGCGGAAAAAAGAGCTCACCGTCGTCGTCGCAACAGGGCAGAGGAGCTGGCAGGTCTGGGCCTCCGCTGAGGCTGGCTGGCAGGTCTGAGCCTCCACTGAGGCTTAGCTGAGTTAGTAGCCCCTGGAGCATTTCCACCTGCTCCCGCAGGTTTCGTATGCGCTCTTGATTCTCTCTCATCTCTCAACTTCTCCTGTCCAGTCTTTACCCGCGATTCTCTGCCAGATCTCCTTCTTCTTGCTCCTGCTCGCTTCGTGCCGCTACGCCGCTTGGTAAGCCAACTGCCCTCCACATCAGCTTCCCACGGGGTTAACAAAAAAAAATCTCCAGGGGAGGCCCCACCGCTATGCGTTTGTTAGGGACTTGCATTCTGTCACAGAGCTGGAGGTGTTGCAGGTGAGGCATAAACGCAGAGGTAACGATGTTTTCAATGATGTTTTTAATAATAATATATATAACAGTGGACTTCATTCCGGAAGTGGGCTCGTGTTCCAAAACACTCGTAAACCAAATCATCATTTCCCATAAGAAATAATGAAAACTCTAATTATTCGTTCCACAGCCCCAAAAAAATAAATACATAAAAATAATTAATACAATCTATAAAATGAAAATAAAACAAATTAATCTGCACTTTACCTTTATAAAAAAAAGTACAAATAAATCCCGACAGATAAGCGTTTCAGTTGGTGCGCGCAGGCGCCGTGCGTGTGTGTGTGTGTGGGTGTGTGTGGAATTAGCCCCTTCCCTCGCCTTGTTTTATACAGTAACACTCCTCCTCCCGCTCCCCACCTTGCTTTTCAAGTTTCACAACAAAAACACACACACACACACACACACACACACACACACACACACATACACACACAACAGAAAGACTGTTTTAACAGGAAAAAAAGAAATATCTCTGAGACTGGCACGGGCGCATACTAACAGAATCGCTTTTTAAGTTTCACAACAAACGGACACACACATAAACACAACGGAAACACCGTTTTAAAAGGGAAAAAATAAATCTCTCTGACCTGGCATGAGCGAATACTAAGGGAATCACTACGGTAAAGTAAAAAAAAACAGAAACAAAACAAATGAACCAGCACCTTACCTTTGAAAAGAATCGCGACAGAGCAGAGTTTCTGTGTGTTTGTGAAGCCGGGGAGGGGGTGGAAAGGCGAGAGAGCATCTGTGCGTGTGTCAGGGTGTGTGTGTGTGTCGGTGTCAAATTACATGCGCACACGCATAAGAGACTAAAAGGAAGAGGGAGATGTTGATTATACAAGTAAGAGACGAGCAGACTTTCTGTGTGTTTGCGAAGCCGTGGTTGAAAATGTGAGAGAGTGACGCTCGGTGTCAAAATAAGAGTCGCATGCGTGATACATGATACTCGGCGCTCGCAAACTAACAGCTTGCTCAGTTTCCGATTAAAAATTTATAAAAAATCTTTGCTCGGTTTGCGGAACACTCGTAAACCACGTTACTCGCAATCCGAGGTTCCACTGTATGTACACACGTGGACAAAATTGTTGGTACCCTTCGGTCAATGAAAGAAAAACTCACAATGGTCACATAAATAACTTTAATCTGACAAAAGTAATAATTAAAAAAAATTCTATGAATGTTCACCAGTCAGACATTGCTTTTCAACCATGCTTCAACGGAATTATTTTTAAAAATAAACTAATGGAACAGGCCTGGACAAAAATGATGGTACCCCTAGAAAATACTGAAAATAATGTGACCAAAGGAACATGTTAATTCAAGGTGTGTCCACTAATTAGCATCACAGGTGTCTACAATCTCGTAATCAGTCAGTGGGCCTATATATAGGGCTCCAGGTAGTCACTGTGTTGTTTGGTGACATGGTATGTACCACACTCAACATGGACCAGAGGAAGCGAAGGAAAGAGGTGTCTCAGGAGATTCAAAAGAAAATTATAGACAAGCATGTTAAAGGTAAAGGCTATAAGACCATTTCCAAGCAGATAGATGGTCCTGTGACTACAGTTGCACATATTATTCAGAAATTTAAGATCCATGGGACTGTAGCCAACCTCCCTGGACGTGACCGCAGGAGGAAAATTGATGACAAATCAAAGAGACGGATAATCCGAATGGTAACAAAAGAGCCCAGAAAGACTTCTAAAGAGATCCAAGGTGAACTTCATGCTCAAGGAACATCAGTGTCAGAACGCACCATCCGTCGTTGTTTGAGCCAAAGTGGACTACATGGGAGACGACCAAGGAGGACACCATTGTTGAAAACAAATCATAAAAAAGCCAGACTGGAATATGCCAAACTACATGTTGACAAGCAACAAAGCTTCTGGGAGAATGTCCTATGGACAGATGAGACAAAAATGGAACTTTTTGCCAAGGCACATCAGCTCTATGTTCACAGATGGAAAAATGAAGCATATCAAGAAAAGAACACTGTCCCTACTGTGAAACATGGAGGAGGCTCTGTTATGTTCTGGGGCTGCTTTGCTGCATCTGGCACAGGGTGTCTTGAATCTGTGCAGGGTACAATGAAATCTCAAGACTATCAAGGGATTCTAGAGAGAAATGTGCTGGCCAGTGTCAGAAAGCTGGGCCTCAGTCGCAGGTCATGGGTCTTGCAACAGTACAATGAGCCAAAACACACAGCTAAAAACACCCAAGAATGGCTAAGAGGTAAAACATTGGACTATTCTAAAGTGGCCTTCTATGAGCCCTGACCTCAATCCTATTGAGCATCTTTGGAAGGAGTTGAAACATGCTGTCTGGAAAAGGCACCCTTCAAACCGGAAACAACTGGAGCAGCTTGCTCATGAGGAGTGGGCCAAAATACCTGCAGAGAGGTGCAGAAGTCTCATTGACAGTTACAGGAATCGTTTGATTGCAGTGATTGCCTCAAAAGGTTGTACAATAAACTATTAAGTTAGGGGTACCATCATTTTTGTCCAGGCCTGTTCCATGAGTTCATTTTTTTTCACAATTCCGTTGAAGCATGGTTGAAAAGCGATGTCTGACTTTCATTGGTAAACATTCATAGACTTCGTATTTATTATTACTTTTGTCAGATTAAAGTTATTTCTGTGACCATTGTGAGTTTTTCTTTCATTGACCTGAGGGTATCAACAAATTTTTTTGTCCACGTGTATATGTAGGTCTATATTAAGAAATAACTCGGACATTGCGGCAATTGAAACAGTTACTCAGTTACTCAGTACTTGAGTAGTCTTTTCACCAAATACTTTTTTATTCTTACTTACTTAATATTTTGGTGGACCACTTTTTACTTCTACTTGAGGAATATTATTTTGAAGTACAGCTTCTCTTACTTGAGTAAATATTTGGGCTACTCTACCCACCTCTGGTCATTAATAGCAAATTTTAAAATGTGTGTAATCATTGATATAGTGAGAGTTTCTTTAAAGGTCACCTATTATGCAAAATGCATGGTTTAATCATGTTTAGACATTCAGTTGGGTCCCGAATATGCATATACAAATAAAAAATGTGAAAGAAAGTCTCTACTTTTCATTCTTTTTTCATGTTTGTATTGTCCAAGGTTTAAATAAGCCAATCACACGTTCTCCTTGATGTGACATCATAAAAGAACAGCCCCTCTCAGGTGTGCTGTACTTTCTGTGGAGTATGGCTCATCAATAGCTCATTTACATAAACACTAAAAGAGTGCATTTAGAGGAGGAGTGTATGATAAAATGCATTATCAGAGGAGTATTTCAGCCAGGGCATTAGCACACACTGTTTTGGGGGAGCTCTGAGGCCTGTGTTAAGTTGTTTAAAAAATGGTGAAATATGGGACATTTAAGAAAGGCTAACTGTAGCCTAGCCTTCTTCAAAACGTAACTAAGTCAAATGTTTACCTCTGATTATTTTCATCAGAAATGCAGTTGGGAAAAGTCTGAAAATTTGAAATCCTGAACATGGGTGGGTTATTTTGTTTTCCACTTATTGCATGTCTCCTGATTGGTTAAGAAAATGCACGTCTGCAAATGGCCATTCAGGACAGTTTAGGGAATTTAATGAATGTTGGAATGCATGATATGGGTTGTACAGTAGCTCAATTGAAAAAGTAACAGATATTTTATTGGGGCTGTTAAAGAAGAGTATAATAATTCCACTGTAATTAACTGTTTATTAAATATTTGAGGAGAGAGACTCCAGTTTCAGCTGTAGCTAAGTTTTCCAAAATATTCAGGTCAGAGAAATAAAATAAAAAGTAAAGAATTTGCTAAGCAAGTTTTTTATAACTACATGGAACATATTTTTAATGATTTACTTATACACTAAACTAAATCTATGAATATGTAAGAGTATTTAATTAAAATATAATTAGCATCGCACTGTGTTTCTTGTTCAATATATCCATGCTGCAGTTCTCGCTTTTCTATCTGGATATTCACGTAATCTTTAAGGTAAATGAGAATTCCTCCTAATCATTCAATCGACCAATGACAAGAAGGTCACGTAGCTATCACAGCATGAGCTAAAGACAGACCGATGATGATTATTGGCATAATTTTACCCTATAACGAGTTTTATTGATTTGAAATGACCCTGTAGATGCAGGCCAGCAGTCACCCGTGGATCAGCGCTCGAATAATCTTGCTCTGCTTTCACACTTAAATTAGCAAGAAGACTAACACTGTTTTTAGAAATTGAAGCGTCTTAAGCTTTAAGTAACTCAAGTCAAAATCTACAGCTCTAAACCTGCCTTGGAAATAAATACTATATGTGTATAGTTTAAAAGATTTTATTCTTAAGGTTTTTTTTTTTTAAAGCAAAATCAGTTGAATAAAGTTTTAGTTATCATTAGTTTCTATCAAAATGAGGCTAATATAGCTAAAAGTATCAGAAACTACTAGTTAAGCATCATTCACTAAAAACCTGAGTGTACAAACTGTAAAGTAAACATTATTTATTTAGTTCCAGCAGCAGACTCAGAAAAGATTTTAATTAAAAATTTAAAGGAGGAGTCATAATATGTTACGTGTCATTGAATAATTGCTATCTTTATGATGATGCTAAGCTTACTCCTTCTCCACCCCATTACAAGAGGCGCAGGAGTACACTCTGCCGCACACTACGGGCAATTTGGAACCCCGAGTGTCTTTGGACTCAAGGAAATACACCAAGTATGGAAGGACATGCAAACTCCACACTCACACAGACCCGAGACAGGAAGCGAAGCCTCAAGCTTAGAGGTGCGGGGCCACAGTGCTAGCCGCTACGCCGTCCTACCGCCATATGATGCTAAACTGAATGTGTACAAACTGTAATGTTCTGATTATTCTTCAGGTATATTCGCTTTGTAGCTCTATAGAACAAAATGTGCAAATTGTCTCATGTGCACGAGTACATTTAGAAGAAAATCATTGCATTGTTAATACTTTAATCTCAGGCACATCCTGTCTACACATACAGTTGCATAAAGCTAATCGACACCTCTGCATGTCCCAACAGATTTTTGTATATATATATATATATATATATATATATATATATATATATATATAATTTTTTTAAAGAAATTTCATTAACACAAACAGTGCTAAAAGAAAAACTGTCTCAAATACCAGAGATTGCATTTCAGAATATTAAATAAATAAATAAATAACACATTTATTGTGAAAATGTAGGTGTTGTGTTTATATTCCTGGCTTTTCTTTTCACAGATGCTTGAATGCAAAATCGTCATTTGCATAAAAACCAGCACACACTTCACCCAAGTATGCCGACAAAACTTTCTAAATCAAATGAAGAGAGTGAGAGAGAGAGAGAGAGAGAAAGAGAGAGAGAGAGAGAGAGATGCGGAAACGGTGGAGTTACTGTAAGGTCGCAGGAGGACGGATGTGTCTTCTGGTCTCGTCACTTCAACAGCTGTAGCATCACCAAACCGAACGTGTATCAGGACTTCACCGGGACGCTGCCTTTTCACAGAGACACTTACTGGGGCCTAAATAATTCATGAGGCTCTTGCATAAACCATAAATACAGTCTCCGTTCACACACACGCTCGAGTTATTTATAACAAAATAGTTCTCATTGTTGCGGCTGCACAAACGCTAATCTAAAGCTACGCTTGCAGAATTTAAAATGCTAGCTGTCAATAGGAAACAGTCTAGATGTTTACAGCTGCAAATCACAGCTGCATTATTGAGTTGAATTTTTGAGTTAGTCAAAAATTATCCGCACTCTGGTTATATTAAAACTTCTGTTGGCTGCACTGTCTTATCAACGCTTTCCTTTCAAGGCTACTGTCTCCCCTGTCACTGCTGTGTAGGCATGAACAGGTTACATCAGTTCATTTGTAACTGCGGTGCAAGCAAAAATGGATGCCCCACTTGTTATTTGCGCAAAAGAAGAGCAGAGTATGGAATGGAAACATCCTCAATTGCTCAGCAAGAAAGCGTCAACCATCAGCTACTGTAGAAAGTTCATCGATGCTTACAGTTTTCTGGGACTCTCAAGGGCCAGTATTGAAACATTATCAGGTGAAATGTTCAACAATCAACTGTGCTCGTTACAGTGAGATGATTATTAAAGAGATGAAGCCTAAACTTATTAACTGATTAAACGCAGAAGACTGCTATCCAAGGGCACCATGATCTTGCATGATGATGCACACCTTCACGCTTCTGCCCACACTGTCGACTTGTTTTGAGATGCTAAAGCATTCTCCCTATAGTCCATCAG
This sequence comes from Clarias fuscus, assembly GCA_030347435.1. Classification (NCBI taxonomy): domain Eukaryota; kingdom Metazoa; phylum Chordata; class Actinopteri; order Siluriformes; family Clariidae; genus Clarias; species Clarias fuscus. The sequence continues at coordinate 6,549,718 of CM059216.1, forward strand.
ACTTTCACCTGTTTGGTCCCATGAAAGCGGCCCTATGAGGACAAAGACCAAGAAGATGTTTATCTAACATTTATAGAAAAAGTCGCCAGTGTCAGCACATATGGTTTTCCAGCATCTTTGTTATGATAAACTTCCAGAGAGGAAAAACAGAGGCAGGTGATCTCACACAAGTGAGAACATGAACTCAATTGTTTTGAGAACTGTTTTCTTATTCAGTAAAAAAATTAAGTAATTAAAGTAGAGAAATTAAAGTAGTATTAGATAAAAAAAATTTAAAAAAATTTAAAAAATTTAAATTTAAAAATTCTGTTTCCACCATGCTGTTCATTTCCCATTAAAACATTTATTTATATCCTGAACCTCAGACGCTTTTTCTTGTGTGCATTATAAATATTTATTGTATTTCTGCTGCCTGATCTCATGCAAGTCATACAATACAGTCCATCTACACACTCGCACACACTCACACACATACACACATCCTCACTTTTATGTTTCATGAATGCAGAACACCTCCTCCCCATTAAATATTGAACCAGTAATTTATTCTATATTAACACCCTTAGAACTCCAGCGGCACGTATCCGTGCCGGGAGCACAACGGTAATTAATGACCGGTTTTAAAGAAAACAACACCATATATGGGTGTAATGACTGTGCGTGTCGAAAGAGGGAGACATAAAGCAAAACATACTGGTTGGGTTTTCGGATATGTTACGTTAAAAAAAAGTTTTAAAAATGTGTAATTTTTTTGCATCATACAAACCATTAAAATCACTAAAGTACTCGTTTTTTCTTGTTTTATAGTCATAAAATGAACTAAAAATACCATGAAACCACGTGATTGTATGTGCCTATCGTATTTCTTCCACCACGTCACACGGGAAGTGGTGTGTGTGCGAGTGTGTGTGTCTAAGAGCGCCTATTGCGCAATAATGGACTGTTACATAGCACTGCGCGTCACTAATACCATGAAAAACTCGGCTTGTTGGATTATTTCTTACATGTTTGTATATGATGAAAATATTATATGATTTAATATGTTATCTGGTAACAGAAACAACCATAAAACGCGTGATTTGAGCTCAACGCGCGAACACGGAAGACCGTTTGCGCGTCTATAAAACATGGAGACTCCGGGAACAAACCGCGCTTGGATTACATTTCACTGCTGTGTTTTTGTTATAAGGTAACTTTTACTAGGCTAAATACGGTAAAAACGCGTTTGGGTGTGTGTGTGTGTGTGTGTGTGTGTGTGTGTGTGTGTGTGTGTGTGTGTGTGTGTGTGTGTGTGTGTGTGTGTGTACGTGCGCGCCATGAAGCATGGCGACTTCACTCCTGCAAGAAAGTTTGGATTAAATTTTACTCTGTTTTTGTTGTAATGTAAGGCATGCGTGCGTGTGTGCGTGTGTGTGTGTGTGTGAAAGCGAATGACTGTGTGTGCGTGGGTGTCATGGCAAATCCACTCTTGCTTTTGGATTAGATTTTCCTCCTTTTGTTATAAGGTACGGGTGAATACCGCTAAACCTGTATATGTGTGTGTGTGTGTGTGTGTGTGTGTGTGTGTGGATACGCGTGTACGCGCATGCGCTCCATGTGTGTGTGAGTTCGTGTGTGTGAACAATTCGTAAAAGACTAATAAATTATAAATCTACCTAGACAGTATTGTTTCTCATTTGTTTACATAAAAAGCAAATGTTTATGTTTAAGATTAACTGTTTATAATTGTAATTTGTAAACAAGTTTTAACGTGTGTGTGTTTGTGTGTATGAGTGTGTGTTTTTTTTTCAGCAATTTCCTTGAAAAGTCTGATAATAGATTAATTATTTACATAAACAATGTTTTTTTAAATATGATTTTATTTTGTTTTGTTATTAATTATATAATTTTTTTATTGTATTTATTGAATAATAAGTGTTTTTATAATTTTAGTCTAAAAGTAAGGTTTAATCAGTGTGTGTGTGTGTTTGACAACAATTTATTTTCAAAAAATCTATTGGATTTAATTTTTTTTTTTTATAGTTTTTGGTCAAGTGTGTGTGTGTAGTTGGTCAAAATGAAATTAAAATTTATTTTATCATATTGCCTGGGTTGTGCTGAAAAAAGGATATGACACACACTATATTGTGCAATCGCTAAGCCTTGATATAATCATTAAAACACAGTGATGCAAAAAACCACTAAAACTGCTCTGAGCTTTAATTAACAGTAACAGACAGAGCATATAATAAATCTGATCATACAGAGAGAAAACGTTTCATCACCAGATCCCTAAACCAGGAGCTTTCTATGCAAACAAACACTTCCAACCAATAGATTATTTTTATTAGAATTTTTTTAGCAATCCCATTTGCAATTATTAGTGGTGTTTGCGAAGCCAAGCATCACTTATATTATCTCACAGGCTTATTATTATTCTTTTTCTTATTCTTATTCTTCTGTACAAACTTTGGAGCCAAAGAGGTGTTGAATCATGTGGCTTAGTCTGGAATGGGTTGCTATAACCTTTTTAAGGTGTGGGGGGTAAATTTACCGGCCCAAAAATCCAGCAGACCAACTTTGACGGATTTGACGGACAAGAATTTTGTAGAAATAGAAAATTTATCACATTTGAAGGGGCTTGCAAGTGTCAGAACATACTCAGCAAGAGAGCATTAGTTTACCCCTGGGGCGCAAGTGTTGCCCAAATTTGCCCAATTATTATTTGCCCATAATGGTGAAGGTTCTCCCCGAAGAGCTCACAGTTGCATTGGCAAACTGCAGATCCCACTGTCACAGAGACATCTTAATGTCATGCTAGCAACTTGCTAATCACACTAGCATCATGTTAGTGACATGCTAACGATGTTGCTAGCGACATGCTAATGTGTTTATGAATGAATGCATAAATTAGTATGCACAAAGTAGTTTCCTTTCTTTTGGTTACAGCTGACTGAGAATCATTATTTGAATTAGTGAATAATTTTGATCAAAAGCAGGATTCGCCCGTCTCTTCACGACCATGTAAGCATTTAATTTAGCGAATCATTTTGGTCAATGTTTTATTATTTGGATTATGACTGAAATTCTCTGAGTTTAAATCAGTGAATCATTTTGGCCGGTGTTTAAATGAGTGAATTGTTTTGTCAGATTCACTCCTATGTCCTGCAGCAGGCCAGAGTTTGTATTATTGCATCATTTTGTATGTTCACATCTCTATATGGAAATCGTTCAATTCTTTTGGTTACACCTGTGATTCACTGTTCTGTCATTCATAAGTCAGTGGCGGTTTCACAACCATGATTCATTTATCTGTTGTTGATCAGCTAAGATTTGAGTGGAGGTGATGACATTTTTTAAATAATTCTGGTCACTATCCAGATTCACTTCACTGTCTTTTACCTTATCAGTGTTGGAATCAGTGAATCATTTTGGTGGAGACTGAGATTCTCTCCTGCCTGTGTAGTTCAGCACGCCAGGATTTCAGGATTTGAATCATTGACACATTTAGCTTGACACACACACACGCTCACACACGCTCACATGCACACAGGAAGACCCTGGAGAGCAGCTGGCCATTTATTCTGACAGGTTAGTGACTGCTGTGACCAGCTCAGGGACGAATCTGTAACACATTAATTATTCATGTCGGTTCAGTGCTGTAATGTGAACAGCATGGGGGAAAAAATCACACAGAACCGTATATACAGCATATTGCCGCTTAATAGTTTGGAATCACTTGTAAATTTTTTTTTTTTTTTTTTGGTGATTTATTTTCTACCTTCTACAACAACACTGGGGATTTCAAAAACACCTATGGAATTAGGTACCTATGTAACAGCAACAACAGACTTAAAATAACAGTTGTTATTTTAAGATGCAGAGGTCAGCCTTTTTGGAACAGCTCGTGCAAGAACAGTATTGTCAAGTGCATTTTCAAAACCCATCAAGCACCATGAAGAAACTGGCTCCCATGAAGACCATTCCAGGATGCCAAGACCAAAACCAACCTAAGCTGCAGAGGAGAAGTTGATTTAGAGTTACCAGCCTCAGAAATCACCAATTAACAGCACCTTGGATTAGAGCCTTTATGAAGGCTTTACAGAGCATAAGTAGCAGATACATCTCAACATTAACTGTTCAAATGAGATTATTGCATATTTTGATCACCTTCAGCATTGTTTTACAATGTAGAAAGAAATAAAAATCAGGGACGACCATGGGGTTAAAAAGTGATCCCAAACATTTGAGCAGTGAGTTTTCCCTGGATTTGAGTTCTGGTAGTGTGTCTTTTGCTGTGTTCACTTTGAAAAGTACTCATGCTTATATGAAGGGAATGTATCTTAATAGAACTTCCCATGACAAATGTCCCCCATTAGAAACTCCTTGCAATGTGTTCAACACAGACATTCCTGCATGCATTACCCTGGTAACATAAACACCTGGGATACTTTGCTATTAGTACTGTGAGAATTTCACAGTACCATAGTTGTAATGACACACAGATTCGATTTCGGGAATCGAACCCGGACCCTGAAGATGCAAGGCAACAGTGCTGACCGCTACACCACAGTTCAGGCAATGTACAGTATAATAAAATGAATGAAAGTAGATCAATGCCATTAATGTAAATAATGCATGAAATGAGTGTCAGATCTGGTGAGAGGTTGTTTTTTTTTGGGGTTCACCAAGGCACATTGAATGATGGGTAATTTTGCTTGTCCATTTCTGGCAACATAATGGACACAAACAGTCCACTTTCTACATACACCATCTGTCAGTAAGATCAGTCCTTCCTTTTAAACTAAGCAGTTTTGCTCCCTATGGCTTGGAACCTTAAGTAACAAGGCTAAATCTTCTGTGCAGTCGACTTCACAGCAAACTGCTAGCTGGTCGGAACGCAGCTCATCACCTGCATATGTTGTTTGTTCGTTATACATTCATGACTTCATGACTTCTAGTTCATGTCCCTAGTTAATTTTTCTGTCCTCATGGTTTTCTTAAAAATATCTTATCATTCATCTGTTATCAATGAAAAACAACCCTGCACTTGCATCTGCCTGAGGTTTTTCTTCTCTGACGATTTTGTCTTTTTTTATGTTCTTTTTCCTTCTACTAGGATTGCTGATAATATTTAAATATAAGGGGAAAAAAGATAAACAGACAGATGGATGAAACCCCAGCAGTGTGTACTAATTGACACATTTCACACTCCCATGCTGTATGTGGATGAGCGTTCACTGCAGATTTGTTTCAGTGTGTGTGTGTGTGTGTGTGTGTGTGTGTGTGTGTGTGTGTGTGTGTGTGTGTGTGTGTGTGTGTGTGTGTGTGTGTGTGTGTCAGACTAAACAAATGACAGCGAGTCTGCATTTCAGCACAGACACACACACACAGACTTTTTTTTTTTTTTTAAGTGTCATTAAAATTCAAGTTCAAATAAATCCTGGATCTATAAAAGCAAACAAACAGTTCTTGTACTAAAACATAAAAATGCTCCTCAGTAACTCTTCAGGGTTCTTAGGTTCCAAATTCTTGTAATTCTTGTAATTTTTTCAAGAACGGGAATTACAATTATATGGTGCCTACTCCCAACCAAAGCAGTCGGTTAGAAAGACAAGAAGATATGTTGACATTACAAGCCACATTGTCCAATTCTGATTTTTTTTTTTTGGGGGGGGGGGGGGGTGTAATAAATGTGAATAGTTCACATTTATAATTACAAGTTTCTTTTATCTGACTGTAATGTGGATGTGTCTGTCCTCTAAAATGTCACACATTTGCACATCATTACATCTTACCTCTCATTAACTGGGCTACAGCACATCATATCTGGGTTAGACCACTCATTCATTTCAAACAGTGGATGTGATTTTAGCAAAAATATGCTTGAGGTTTTGTTCTGGAGGATGGCAAGCAGTTAGTCAGCTGCTTTTGTTGACGCCCAAAGGAGGAAGAAAGCCAGGCACTTCCCTTTAGCTGCTTTAGAAGCTATGAAATGACTGACATCAGCAAGCGACCTACAGTATGCATGCGCAGAGCCAAAAACTTGTATGAATTCTGATCTGACCATTTCAGTCTAATCTCATGATATATATGTATACATACATGTATCCAGTCTAGGACCACATATGAAAGTGACTCCAATGTGAAAAACATCAGATTTATGCATTTAGACAGCCAGAAAAAAAAATCGGAACTGAGTCTGGCTGGTGAACGTAATCTTAGTGTTAATTGGATGATTATTTATTCTCAGGTTCTAAAATGGGTTCTACTTGAAGCAGTCCTGACAGCAGAACAATTTTTAACTATCCATCAAGCAACAGGTTCTAACAGAATCCACTCTTAGTAAGAAGTTTGCTTAATGACTTAGATAATGATGGAGCCAATAGGCAACATATTTTTTAAATTAATGTTTTTTTTCAATTCTTAAAGGCAGGGTTGACTAGTTTGTTAAACAGGAAAACATTCACCTTACCAGTCTAAAGTTTGGATATACCTTCTAATTCCATGGTCTTTTATGATTTTTTATTTCTTTCTACACTGTCAAACAAGGCATCCAACATATGCAATAATCTCCTTTGAACAGCTGATATTGAGATATATTTTCTACTTATGCTCTGTAAAACCTTCACAACGGCTCTAATCTGAGGTGCTGTTTGTGAATTGTTGATTTCTGAGGCTGGTAACTCTAAATGAACTTCTCCTCTGCAGCAGAGGTAAGTTTTGGTCTTCCTTTCCTCAAATGGTCTTCATATGAGCATCCATCATGGTGCTTGAAGGGTTTTGCACTCGAAATACAGTACTGTTCTTGTAAAACTATTCCTAACTAGTTCCCGAATCTACAGTATAATAACTGTAAGAAGAGCTGACCTTTGTGTCTTAAAATAACAACTGACTGATGTTGTTGTTGTAGTTCTAACCTAATTACCTAATGCAATTTGTGTTATTTCATAGTTTAGAAAAAAAATCTAGTATTGTATAGAATAGAAATAGTATAGAAAATAAATCCAAACTTGTGTCCAAATTTTTGACAGGTACTGTATATGAATATTAAAGACAGATTAATCCAAAGGTTATCTAGACAAACAAATCATTAAATCATTAAATATTTTTATCTTCAAAATCCATTCCAAATTGTTTTTTCTAATAGTGAATAAAAAGAAGGTAAATATTCAATCAAAAGGTTTTTTGGAAAACACGAAGAATGGTTTTATTATATGAAAAGAGTTATTCAGTGGTTCTGTAATGTTTTTTTTTTTTTATTTTGCCTAAAAGAAAAAGTTTAATCTTTATGATAAAGTATTAGAGACATTATTAGATGAATTTATCAAAATCAGCAGCACATATTTCATTGTAGGTGGTTTTTTTTTTTTTTGTTTGTTTGGAATAATTAAGGGTTCTTTTTTTTTTTTTTTTTTTTTTTGATTTTTCCCCGATTTTCTCCCTAATTTAGTCGTGTCCAATTCCTCCCCGTCACTAGGGGGCTCCCACATTAAGGCTACTACTACCACTCAGCCGGGAGGGCCGAAGACTATCACGTGTTTCCTCCGAACCACGTGACGCCAGCCGACCGCATCTTTTCGAACTGCTCGCTCGCGCACCGTTGGGGGCGGCGTAACACACTCGGAGGACAGCGCTATCCACTCCCTCCGTTGCGCGAGCTCACAGACGCCCCTGACTGGCTGTAGAGCCGTGATTAATGTAGGAGCACTAAGTACCTCTCGTCCCTCCCCTCTGAGAGAGCTCGGCCAATCAGCTCTCTCTAGACCTCCCAAAATTATTTAAAAATAGTTTAAAAGATTTGCTCTGGGAATTTATCATCATGCACACAATGCTGTTTAACGATGATTTTTGAACTGTGATGCTTTTAAAAAACCCGAAACCTGGCACTGGTTTTAAGCATCCAAAATAAATAAATAAATAAATGGGGAAAAAAACAATGTTTGCAATCATTTCTGATGTAATCGTTTCTAATTTATCATTTATCTTTACATAATTCTAAATATTTTATATATTATTGATGGCAAGATAGTGACAGAAGTAACCCAAACTATAAAAAGAGACCAGAACCAAGTGAAACATAAAGTGAAACATTGCTCACAGGCTCAAATGTGTGTGTGTGTGTGTGAGAGAGTTTGTGTACGCTTCCCTGAGGTTATCTGTAAGAGAGTGATGATGCTGTAATCTGTTTCTGGCTCTGATGCACGTTTTAACATTCCTCTCTCACATGCTGAGATTTTTCCTCCCTGAGGCTTTAGGCGGCCATACGAACATACGGCGCGCTAAACAAGTGTGAAGGCATTTCCCCCAGAAAAACACATTCTACATACAACGTGAGAACAAGAACACGATGAAGGAGCGATGAACAGATGTTGAGAAAACAACACATATAAAGGATAGATGATGTCATGTTACTCGACACTCAGGCGGAGAAAAACATTATTAAACACACATCCAAGCAGGAAGCTAATCATATCATATGCAGAGTTTTAGGCTGAAATTAATGTAATGATGCTGTAATTATATTATAATTATGCGGTAATTAACACTCCGGTGACTCGCATGGAGAGAGTGACGGCCCACGATTATGAAAATAACTCATCTGATTATTTGACTGAAATTAAACTCAATCTGTTTTTGATCAGGAACAAGATGTGTTTTATCCAATCACGTGCCTCGAGGTGATTTTCTAAGTAATCTAATGATCTATAAAACAGAGTTTATTAAGAGTGAATCAGATCTCTCAGAGATCCTGAAATCTGATCCTTCAAGTATACACTCCAGCACAGAAACATCTCATAGACTTTTTTATTCATACATTGCTAGCATTAAGCATTATCCCAACTATTTATTTACTTATCTGTTCATTTATTATGTATTAATTTATTTATGAAACCTCTATTTTTATCCTTCTTGCTTTACTTTTTAAACAAAAAATACTTCAGCACTTTCTGAGCCCTCTACTGTACTCTTTGTACACACACGACTGCGTAGCCTCTACCAACTCTACCACCATCATCAAGTTTGCTAATGACACCGTCATGGTGGGCCTGATCACTGACAACGATGAGACGGTCTACCTGAAGGAGATTGGAAATCTGGAAAACTGGTGCCAGAGGAACAACCTCCTTCTAAACGTCAGCAAGACAAAGGAGTTGATAGTGGACTTCAGCACAAAGCAGGAGAGGAACTACCAGACCCCCGTCATCAACAAGAGCCCAGTGGAGTGAGTGGACAGCTTCCGTTACCTCGGTGTACACATCACGCAGGACCTGTCATGGTCCTAACACTGTGGTGAAAAAGGCCCGGCAGCGTCTCTACCACCTCAGACGCCTGAGAGACTTTAGACTGCCCTCCAAGGTGCTTAGGAACTTCTACTCTTGCACCATAGAGAGCATCCTGACGGGAAACATCACGACCTGGTTCGGGAACAGCACCATGCAGGACAGGCGAACTCTTCAGAGGGTGGTGCGATCAGCTGAGCGCATCATCCACACCGAGCTCCCTGACCTGCACTCGATCTACAGCAAGCGGTGCTGGACCAAGGCCAGGAAGATCATGAAGGACCTCAGTCACCCCAGCAATGGATTGTTCTCTCTGTTGAGGTCAGGAAAGCGATTCCGCTCCCTGAAGGCCAACACAGAGAGACTGAGGAGGAGCTTCTTACCGCAGGCGATACGGTCTCTTAATCAGTACACCACACAGTACTGATCCATTTTGCACATCTACACATGCTTCTGCACTCACTCTGGACATTCAGGTCATTCGCTCACTAGTCCTCACTGCACACCTGCTCACTCATGGACATTATGCACACAAGCCACTTTAACATGTCACTTTACAGCATATTTGCACACCCCTGGACATTCCGTTCCTTATGTTCACTCCATTCCAATATTTTTCTATTTGTACAGTTAGGTTTTTCTCATTTTCTTATAATTTCCTTATATCTTCCTTTAGTGTATATTTATATCATACAGACATTTAATATTTTATTTTATTCTTTCTTAGTCAAATTTACTTGTATATATTTTTCTCAAATTACTTTTGTTTTAATATTTATTTCCTATATAGATATACTTTCTTATTCCTTCTTAGATAAGTAACTTTTTTGTTTATAAGTAACTTTTTTGTTTTTTTTTTTTGTTTCTTTCTTGTTCTAAGGTCAGAGCAGTTGCCTAAGCATTTCACTGCATATCGTACTGTGTATGACAGTGTATGTGACAAATAAAATTTGAATTTGAATTTGAATTTCATTTCATTTTCCTCAAAGGTTCCTTATGGACTTATTGTAAACCTTAATAAAGCTCCATCAATCGAAAATGTCTTTAGAAAAATCTCCAAACTGCTCTATTGTCTTGGGAAAAAATACATTTCAGTGAGTGATTGGACAAAAAAAAGGGCTTAAAATTACGGAACGGAACTTAAACTTCTATACATGTCTATAGCAAGTCTATAACATAAGTTTCCTCAGGGACTTTTTAAGCCTTGATTGGATAAAGATCTAGGAACCTTTTTATAACACCATCTTGTAGGGTTCATTTTAAAATCACGATGCCAAAATACTATGCTGGTATCTATAAATTGTTCTTTTAAATAGTTTGGAGCAAATTATTTATTTAATAAGTCAAGGTTTCTTATCTCCCTACATAAGATGAGTTCTACATAGATAACCATTACATAATAATTAATCAAAAGAGCAAATAATTCTTCTACAGAATTAGAAAACAGGGTTCTTAAGGAATTGATTCACTTTAAAGTGCACTTGGAACCTTTTGTGTTGGGCAACAATTATTAAAGATCCATAAATTTAAATATTCTTTTTAAAAAATAATAATGATTTATTGGTTTTGTCTTTCAATGAAAATTAATTAAGGAGTGATCAGATAACTACAGGGTGTTGGGTTCCAGAAAAGGAACATAGATGAATTTACATAGATGAACACCCTGCTGTAGAATACTGTACAACCATAAGGTTCTTATACATTCCCGGAAAAAATAAGTTATTAAAGGATTTCTTGGGTTAGCTCACATAAAAGGATAAAATGTTTTATGGGAAATAATTTTAGTAAAATAGTTTTTTTTTTTTTAAATATAAATAAAGCTTAGCTTTTAAAGTTTTTTTTTTTCTTGTTCCACATTTTGAGGGACATATTTGTTGATAAACTTATGGTTTTTATACATGATCTTTTACATGCAGAGAAAAAGTTTTGCTTGGATATGTATAGAATATTTTAGGGACCAAATCTTCAAACAGTCTTGAAACAATTGTTATGGAAAACAGACTCAAACAGGCAGAGATCGTGAGAAAACCCGAGCGGGCGATTTATTAACAGTTTGTGAGAAAATGAAACAATGAATATGGAGACCGGTGTGTCTTAACTGAAATGGCGGTGAAGAAGCTGGTGGAGGTTTGCAGTAGCACAGAGAACACAGAACACAGGGGAATCACGAACCAGGTGACGAGACGAGACGTGGCGAAGCATGCCGCAAGTATGAAGCCTCGAAGCCACGAAGTCAGGCAGCGAGTGAGGGGAAGTGAGGTGTATTTATGGTGAGTTGTTGATGAGGATCAGGTGTGCGTGTGATTAGAACTCTGGTGACTGTGAACGGAGATTGGAGGTGAAGCCTGGCGTTTCCGAGACAACAATGACTTAAAACAAAAATTTTATCATCAGGAACATAAACATCAAGGATTAACTTACCTTCTTTCTTTTTTATATATCTCAAAGACTCATGCACATTATCTTGAGACATACCTCAGAAATGAAAATCACATCAAATGATATAAATAAATATCTTTTTTATTTTTTTTTAATGACATTTGCAGTTTTCTTTTCTTTTCTCTCTTTTTTTTAACTGTGGTTGTGGTGCAGAAATGTGAACATGGTGACCTTTATCTAGAATTAATGATGAAAAATGCCAGTTTGAGCGATCACATCTTTCACAACAAGCTGCTAAGGAAGTGAGGTTGATTCTATTTAAATGCCCTGATTTTTAAAAAGAAAAAATGTTAAACCACATGTAGACTTTATTAAAAACAAATGCAAAATAGTAACACTTTGTCTGGGCCTGAAATGCTGTTGCACACTTTATAAACACGTCATGAAGGCATTGTTTTAGTGCAGAAATCATCAGCAATAAGATGCGATACAGTATGTGTGAAATATGATTAACAACACTTTCAGGATGACAAAAATGATAAATATTATATCATTTGGTTGGGTGTGCTGAGGATCTGATCACACTCATGTGAAATGTTTATTTTTAAACTTGCTCAATGAACTCAACCTGTGATTATACACAAAACGGGAGCAATTGCAGTTTTGTTAGCTGAATTGTGTGCGCATGAATTCCCCTCATTTGCAGCATTTTCTTAGACTGAGCTATAATTAGCGAAGTTCTTTACGGAATTCCTTCTTATTAGAGTCAAGCTGTAATTAAAACGCTGCTCTGTAAACGAGAAGCTTCTCTAAAGATAAAAAGCGTAATAATCATTTGAGATTGAATTGCAATTGGCTAAAAAATGGGAATAAAAGACTTGGAAGTGAAACAAATCAAGTCAAGTCATCAGAAGAAGCTCATTTGGTTTTATTAAAAAAGAAAGAAATTATCAAAATCAAACATACAATCAATGAGTGCCAGTGCAAAGGACATCAATTAACACATGTCCTGTAGTTTATTTAAATAAAAACACAATAAATCTAGCTGTAAGATTTCATTCCACTACAACTTGCATTTCACCTGCTTTTTACTCACTCACTCACTCACTACAGTCTACAGTCGTGGCCAAAAGTTTTGAGAATGACACAAATATTAGTTTTCACAAAGTTTGATGCTAAACTGCTTTTAGATCTTTGTTTCAGTTGTTTCTGTGATGTACTGAAATATAATTACAAGCACTTCATACGTTTCAAAGGCTTTTATCGACAATTACATGACATTTATGCAAAGAGTCAGTATTTGCAGTGTTGGCCCTTCTTTTTCAGGACCTCTGCAATTCGACTGGGCTGCTCTCAATCAACTTCTGGGCCAAATCCTGACTGATAGCAACCCATTCTTTCATAATCACTTCTTGGAGTTTGTCAGAATTAGTGGGTTTTTGTTTGTCCACTCGCCTCTTGAGGATTGACCACAAGTTCTCAATGGGATTAAGATCTGGGGAGTTTCCAGGCCATAGACCCAAAATTTCAACGTTTTGGTCCCCGAGCCACTTAGTTATCACTTTTGCCTTATGGCACGGTGCTCCATCGTGCTGGAAAATGCATTGTTCTTCACCAAACTGTTGTTGGATTGTTGGAAGAAGTTGCTGTTGGATGGTGTTTTGGTACCATTCTATATTCATGGCTGTGTTTTTGGGCAAAATTGTGAGTGAGCCCACTCCCTTGGATGAGAAGCAACCCCACACATGAATGGTCTCAGGATGCTTTCCTGTTGGCATGACACAGGCTCACCTTTTCTTCTCCGGACAAGCCTTTTTCCAGATGCCCCAAACAATCGGAAAGAGGCTTCATCCGAGAATAGGACTTTGCCCCAGTACTCAGCAGTCCATTCGCCATACTTTTTGCAGAAGATAAATCTGTCCCTGATGTTTTTTTTTGGAGAGAAGTGGCTTCTTTGCTGACCTTCTTGATACCAGGCCATCTTCCAAAAGTCTTCTTCCTCACTGTGTGTGCAGATGCGCTCACACCTGCCTGCTGCCATTCCTGAGCAAGCTCTGCACTGGTGGCACTCCGATCCCGCAGCTGAATCCTCTTTAGGAGACGATCCTGGCGCTTGCTGGACTTTCTTGGATGCCCTGAAGCCTTCTTAACAAGTATTGAAGCTCTTTCCTTGAAGTTCTTGATGATCCTATAAATTGTTGATTTAGGTGCAATCTTAGTAGCCACAATATCCTTGCCTGTGAAGCCATTTTTATGCAACGCAATGATGGCTGCACGCATTTCTTTGCAGGTCACCATGGTTAACAATGAAAGAACAATGATTTCAAGCATCACCCTCCTTTTAACATGTCAAGTCTGCCATTCTAACCCAATCAGCCTGACATAATGATCTCCAGCCTTGTGCTCATCAACATTCTCACCTGAGTTAACAAGACGATTACTGAAATGATCTTAGCAGGTCCTTTAATGACAGCAATGAAATGCAGTGGAAAGTTTTTTTCGGGATTAAGTTAATGTTCATGGCAAAGAAGAACTATGCAATTCATCTGATCACTCTTCATACCATTCTGGAGTATATGCAAATTGCTATTATAAAAACTTAAGCAGCAACTTTTCCAATTTACAATATTTATGTAATTCTCAAAACTTTTGGCCACGACTGTATACTGTTTAATCCTGTATTCAGGGTCACAGGGGGCCTGGAGCCTATCCCAGGAGACTTAGGGCACATGGCAGGGTACAACCCTGGACAGGGTGCCAATCCATCACAGGGCACAGACACACACACTCATTCATACACACAATACGGGCAATTTGGGAGCGCCAATTAACCTAACCTACGTGTCTTTGGAATGTGGGAGGAAACCAGAGTACCCGGAGGAAACCCACCAAGCACGGGGAGAACATGCAAACTCCATGTACACAGAGACAGGAATCAAACCTGGCCGGGGATCGAACCCGGACCCTGGCAGTGCAAGGCAACAGTGCTAACCACTACGCTACTGTGCCACCCTATCTGCTTTTTAATGTAAATAAAACTATTTTTCTTTTATTTGTGTTTTTTTTCTCCCCATCTTGTTATTTCCTTTCCTAAGAACACTTAATCCTGCAATCAGTTTTAAATGGACCCATGCGGAATTTGTGATATTAACTGAGTAAGTGTGCTTTGTAAAATCTAAAATATTGCTCATTATTTTCTTTATAACACTTGTCAGGAATTTAGAATATGGTGAGCTGTTTACTTGGACCATGCCTACTGTAGGTTTTGTTGGATAATTGAAGTTGTTAGCTTCCTAAAAGAGTTTGAATATATATACAGGTATAGTATCTTACAAAAGTGATTACACCCCTCACATTTCAGCAATCACTTTTGTATTATATGTTCTTAAGGGACAATACTATAGAAATTAAAAACGGAGTATTAAATGTGCAGCTTGTATAGCAGTACAGGTTTACTGTTCTCTAACAATGACTCAACATGCAGACTTTATTGTCTAAATAACTGGCAACAGAAATGAGTACACTCTAAGTGAGCATATCAAAACTGTGTTTAAGGTGTCAATATTTTGTGTGAGCACCATTGTTATCTAGCACAGCCTTAATCCGCTTGGGCATCAATAGGGTTCAGGTACAGCTGTTACATCAGGTAAAGGTGTACAGCTGTGAGGTGAACTCACTTTTGTTGCCAGCTGTTTGGACAATAAAGGCTGTACAGTATGTTGAGTTGTACTGTATGCAGAAGACAGTAAATCTATACTGTTATGCAAGCTGCACATTGACTACTCTAAAGTATATCCAAGTTTCATTTCTGTAATATTATATAATATATTATAGTATTATACTATCGTCCTTTGAGAATATATACTAAAATGTCTGCTGAAATTAGACGGGTGGACTAAAATGGGTTCTTCCTCTACAATAGTGTTGTTTCAAGTAGAACTGTTTTTAAGCTAAGAACTGTTAACTATCAAAAGAACCTTACATTTTATATTTAGATTGGTTCCTGATATGGTTCTTCAATGGAACATTGGATAATTCGGTCGGTCGTAGCTCAGTGGGTTAAGGTCAGTGATTTTAGCCCCAGCTCCACTTGGTTGCTGCTATTGGGCCCTTGAGCAAAGCCCTTAACCCTGTCTGCTATCGGGGCACAGCAAAATGAGTGACCCCGTGCTCTACCCCTTGCCTACTAACAAAAAGCCGGAATATGTGAAGAATAAAGAATTTCACTGTGCAGTAATGTATATGTGATGAATAAAGGCTGAGCTTAAAAAGTTCTTGGCCTTCTAGATAGGCTCTACTTGGAACCCTTACTGATGGAGAGACAGTCTGATATAGGGTTCTACTGTTATTACTTAAAGTCTGTTTTTATCTTAAGATCTAGAACCTGTCAGGAAACTAGGGTTTTTAGCTTGGTACTGGTACTGGGTACACACCTCCATTTATAACTGATTTGTGATATCTGATTTGTGATATTATCAAATATTTATATTCTTAGTTAAAATGCACACACATACACACACACACACCCCCCCCCCCCCCCCCACACACACACACACACACACACACACATCCTGCTGGCTTCTCCGCTTCCTCCGCCTCCGCTGTGTGTGTGTGTGTGTGTGTGTGTGTGTGTGTGTGTGTGTGTGTGTGTGTGTGTGTGTGTGTGTGTGTGTGTGTGTGTGTATATCCTCAGCTTCAGCTCATGTTGATGCAGTCGTATCTGCTTTATAGTGTCATGGTGCGCTTCATCCCCGAGCTCCAATTTAGAGTCAACTCTGATCAGATCAAGGTCCGCTCTGAGGAGGAAATCCAATCTGGCCACCCAGATTCCTTTCAACAAATCTTGCCGTGTGTTAATGTGTCACAGCGGACGCCAGGGAGGAGGTGAGGAGCTGAAAATGGGATTCTGGGATGCAGCCAGGATCCAGCTTTTACAAGCAAGCTTCACTCTCTCACCGTCATGATCTCTACACTGGAAATTGAAATTTTAATTCCATTAAAGCTAAACGGAGTGGCCAGGTGGAGACGGCTCGGCCGGGGGAAACCGGGCCGCAAATGATGTCTCTCTCTCTCTCTCTCTCTCTCTCTCTCTCTCTCTCTCTCTCTCTCTCTCTCATGCCCCGTACTGTTGATTTTCAATATTTAGCAATATCTACTGTTATAACCGTTAAATATGCAAATTAGAGCAGTCTTAATTGATATTTATGTGTGATTGTTTTTTCTATTCAACTACACATTGCAATATTGTAACAAGTCACAAATCAAGTGAAACTAGTTCAATCTGACTAAACATAACAGAAAAATTATCAGAAAAGTCCTTTTTTTTAAAGTTACAAAATTCAGGAACATTGTAGCTTCCTGACACTCACGAACTCTAATTTAATCGACAATTGCTTACTAATTATGTATTCCTGCGCCATATTATAAGACAAAGAAAGGAAAGGAGGGAGTGAGGGAGGAAGGACGGAAGGAAGGAACGAAGGAACGAACAAACAAATTGAAAATGTATTAACAATATCACTTTGAAAGTGGCATAGGCAGAAAAAAAGGACAGAACAGAAGGTAGAAATAAAAAAGTCTTTGATACATTGGGTTATGTCCCAAATCTAACATATTTCACAAAAACAAGAAAGGATACAAGGAAAGAAGTAAGCAAGCATGAACTATCACAAACATTTTTAAAGGGAAATTAGACACATACAGACAGACAGACAGACAGACAGACAGACAGACAGAAAGAAAGAAAGAAAGAAAGACTAGTTTATTAAATTTTGCACTTGTGTAATTTAAGAAAAACATTTTGAGATTGAGTGATTACCTCAAGAAACTGATGATTCCATATAAAATAAATGTTATGTAATATTTCATTTCCCTTTTAATCCTCACATCTTGCATCTGTATTTAAAATGCAAGTAAATTTGTCATTTAAAACAATCAGCTTGTCATTTGTTGTAAATATGATTCTTGTTTAAACTTCACCAGATGTTTTGTGATGAATAAATGATTAGCTGATTTAGTTCTAGGGATTTATCAGATCAACATGACTTTATGTAGGTTTAAAGTGTTATTTAGATTTGGAATGATTTGTAAGTCATGCTCTCTCTCTCTCTCTCACACACACACACACACACACACACACACACACACACACACACACAGGAGAGACTGAAGGAAATAAGTTGGTGTGTGTGAGTGTTAGGAGTCCTTGCCTCCTGCCGCAGAGAATGAGTGTAATATTCATCAGATTTATTATGCTGCTGCTTTGAGGCATCATGACCTTCATGATCCTGCTCTAACCTCTGACTTTCTGTGGCATTTATATAAAGGAAAAACTTCAAGAGTGTAGTGTCTCTAGAGTTTTAATGTCTGCAGAGCTTTAGCTTTTCAAACACATAAAACTAAAGCTGTTAACCTCACAGGAGGTTAAAACTACTCTTGACCATTTACAGTGAAATATATATCATCCTGTCATGTGAAGAAGCCTGCCGAATGTTTGAACTCCATTTTCCCAGAGAGTTAAGCGCTAATTTGAAGTGGGAAGGCTAACATTAGTTTATTAACGTGGCATGCAGTTCAAGGCAGGACAGAAACTCAGAGGATCTTTATCAAGGGCATTCCAAATGTTATTATCAAACATTATAGCTTTGGTTTAAAAAAAAGGAAGAAAGCTGGAAGACAGAGAAATGGAAAGTAAGTCTTAGAAACAGACTGAAATAATGAAACAACAGGGAATAAATAACCAAACCAGTCAATAAGTGAGTACAAGGCAGAAGTTAATGTTTACTGACGGTAAAACACAATGACAGAAGAGAGGCAGAGACAGAAAATAAAGAAAATTAAATAGAGTAAAGCACAGTTAGCTACAGTATGATGGCTAGCAGCAAAAGTGCAGAAGCCCAGTGAGATGAACTAATGACTGGTGATGGTGTTGGTATTTATAATAATGGTGTTAATGTTCAAGTTGGTAATGGTGATGTTGAAGATATTGGTAAGAGTGGTGATGTGTTTGTGATGGCAGGATGGTGTAAAATGGTCTTCATGGATGGTTAGGATGGTGTTAGTGATGCTCATAATGGTAATGATGGTGATTGTTATGATGATGATGATGATGATGATTGTGTTGGTGATGGTAAAAAGGGTGATGGTTATGATGTTGGTAATAATGGTGTTAGTTTTTGTGTTGCTGTCAAGAAGCTATTGTGGAAGTGTTGGTGTTTGTGATGGTGAGGATGGTGTAATAATGGTGTTAATGATTGTCTGGATGATGATTACAGTGTTTGTAGTGGTGGTATTGGTGTTGGATAGGGTCAGCATGGTTCTGTTGATAGTGCTTGTGATAATTTTTGTGATGTTCGGGATGGTGTTCTTGATGGCCATGATGGTGATAATAGTGTTGGCGATGGTCAGGATGATGTTGGTAATGGTGTTTGTTAAAATGGTCTTGGTATTGATGATGGTCAGGATGGTTTAATTCATCAATGATGGTGATGGTATTGGTCATGGTTTTGGTGATGGTCATGGTGATGATGCTTGTGCTGACAATGGTATTGGTGATATTGTTTGTAATGGTTATGGCATTGCCAATGATGTTGGTGATGGTGGTGTTGGTTTTAATCTTCATGGCGGTTTGTTTTAATCTTCATGGCGGTCATGATGCTTACAGTATGTTGTTGGGAATTGTGATGTAGGTGATGATCTGATGCTAATCGCTTTAGTCATGGTGGTGTTGGTTGTTGGTATTAATGTTGGTGATGGTAATGATGCTGATGGTGTTGGTGTTAATGTCGGTGATGGACATGATGCTGATGGTGTTAGTAATGGTGCTGTTGTTAATGTCATTGATGTCATTGATGGCGGCGCAGCAGTAGCACGCAGCGGCCACTCCAGAGCCAAAATGTTGCTACATTTTTTACAATCATGTCGTAGCGCGTTTATTTTACATAGTTTATGGACACTGGCGCAAACGGTGTTCATACTTACACTTTTGCAACTCAATAAACCGGCATATTTAATTCAAGATGAGCTGCGTGAGAAGCTACGCGACCTCGGCTTGCTTCGAGAACCAGGCCTCCAGTCCTCGGCGTTGCCTGATGCCGGTGGCCGGAGGAGGGGACATTGTAAGCGGTGCGCGAGGAAGCGGAAGCGCGAATCTGTGCTAGGCTAAAAACAAACCCCAGCCGGCCGGCTCTTCCGTCCATCATCTTATCTAACGTCTGCTCCCTGGAAAATAAACTGGACTACATCCAACTGCAACAGGCTACACAGCGTGAGGTTAGGGACTGCTGTTTATTTGTTTTCACGGAGACATGGCTCAGCGACAGAGTTCCAGACACCGGCATTCAGCTAGACGGACTAGCCTCGTTTCGCGCCGACAGAAACGCAGCTCTGTGCGGTAAGACTCGCGGCGGCGGCTTGTGTGTTTACATGTTAGATATAGACCTTTTTATTTACCGTGGTAATTCACCACCGTTTTCATTATCGGAGTGTACATTCCACCTAGCGCTAATGCTAAGGAAGCGCTCTGTGAACTGTATGCTAAGATCAGTAATCTGCAGAACAGACACCCGGATGGACTGTTTATTGTTGCTGGAGATTTCAACCATGCAAATCTCAAGTCAGTGCTTCCTAAATTCGATCAGTATGTGGGCTTTGCAACGAGAGGGGAAAACACACTAGATCTTGTTTACACAAACATCCCCGGCGCATATCGGGCAGAGCCTCTGTTATGCTAATTCCAGCATACAGACCACTCGTCAGGCGTTCAAAACCGGTTCTGAAGCAGGTGAAAACCTGGCCAGCAGGAGCCATCTCTGCTCTTCAGGACTGTTTTGAGAACACTGACTAGAACATGTTTAGGGAGGCTGCAACTTACGGCGTCTACACTGACTTGGAGGAGTACACGTCATCAGTGACCAGCTACATCAACAAGTGCACCGATGACGTCACCGTCTCCAAGAACATCATCTCACGACCCAACCAGAAACCGTGGATTACTGCGGAGGTGCGTGCACTTCTGAGAACCAGAGACTCTGCCTTCAAAGCAGGGGACAAGGCGGCCCTAAGAACAGCAAGGGCCAAACTGTCCCGGGCCATCAGAGAGGCGAAGCGGGCACACGCCCAGAGAATCCACAATCACTTCAGGGACAGCGGTGACACACGGCGCATGTGGCAGGGTATACAAGCCATCACTAACTACAGGACGACATCACCTACCTGTGACAGTGACGGCTCCCTTCCAGATGCGCTGAACAACTTCTACGCACGGTTCGACGTGACGGTGAGGAAGACCACCCCTCCGCCGAATGACCAGGTGCTGTCTCTCACCACGGCTGATGTGAGGAAAACTCTACGCAGAGTCAACCCACGTAAAGCTGCTGGACCAGACAACATCACAGGCAGAGTGCTCAGAGAATGTGCAGAACAGCTGGCAGGTGTTCTCACCGACATATTCAACATCTCTCTGAGCAGTGCCGTCGTTCCCACGTGCTTCAAGTCCACCACCATCGTCCCCGTGCCAAAGAAGTCTTCTGTGTCCTGTCTCAATGACTACCGCCCTGTTGCACTCACACCCATCATCATGAAGTGCTTCGAGCGGCTCGTCATGAGACACATCAAGACCCTGTTGCCCCCCTCACTAGACCCCCTGCAGTTCGCGTGTCGTCCAAACCGTTCAACGGACGACGCCATCTCCACCACACTCCAACTGGCACTGTCACATCTTGACAGGAAAGACACTTACGTCAGAATGCTGTACATAGACTTCAGTTCAGCATTCAACACAATCATCCCCCAACACCTGATCGGGAAGCTGAGCTTGTTGGGCCTGAACACCTCCCTCTGTAACTGGATCCTGGACTTTCTGACCGAAAGACCTCAAGCAGTGCGGATCGGGAGCTACACCTCCAGCACCACCACACTGAGTACTGGGGCCCCCCAGGGCTGCGTGCTCAGTCCCCTGCTGTTCACACTTCTGACTCATGATTGTGTAGCGACACACAGCTCCAATCATATCATCAAGTTCGCTGATGACACGACCGTGGTGGGTCTCATCAGCAAGAACGACGAGTCAGCGTACAGAGAGGAAGTGCAGAGGCTAACGGACTGGTGTAAAGACAACAACCTGGCTCTGAACGTCGAAAAGACAAAAGAGATGGTTGTTGACTCTCCGCTCAGCATCGACGGCTCTTCTGTGGAGATCATCAAGAGCACGAAATTCATGGGTGTCCACCTGGAGGAGAACCTCACCTGGTCCCTCAACACCAGCTCTCTGCATAAGAAAGCCCAACAACGTCTTTTCTTCCTGAGAAGGCTGAGAAAGGCACAGCTTCCACCACCAATCCTCACCACCTTCTATAGAGGAACCATCGAGAGCATCCTGAGCAGCTGCATCACTGTCTGGTTTGGGAATTGTTCCATATCAGACCGCAAGACCCTACAGCGGATAGTGAGGACAGCTGAGAAGATCATCGGGGTCTCTCTTCCTTCTATCGAAGACATTTACATCACACGCTGCATCCGCAAACCCACCAGCATTGTGGCTGACCGGACACACCCTTCACACACACTCTTCACCCTCCTGCCATCTGGAAAAAGGTACCGAAGCATTCGGGCACTCACATCCAGACTGAGAAACAGTTTTTACCCGCAAGCCATCCGTCTCCTCAACACAAGGAGACTGGACGGATAAACACACACACACACACACACACACACACACACACACACAAATCACTCAGACGAACTAAATAACATCTGGACTGAACTGATAAACACACATGCACAATCACACTGATATACATCCATCTCAATCTGCTCATACCTACCTACCTGTGCTGCTCTTCGCAATTTTTTGCACAATATTTATTTGACTGCTATTTGCACACGATACTCTTGTCAAAATGTAAACTGTTTACTGCTGCTCTTCCCACTATCTCAACTCATACTTCATCAAAAAAAGTACTGTTACAACAAGGTATGTGTTACATTGTTGTGTCTGTCATGTACCTCTTTGTTTGCACATTTGCACGTGCACTTTGTCTATTGTGTATTTTTGTATAGAAATTTGATAGTTCTTTTAGATTAACTTAAAAATGTAAAAATGTGTGTTGTAAATTTGTGTTGTTGCATGTATGTAGCACCTTGGTCCTGGAGGAACGTTGTTTCGTTTCACTGTGTACTAACTGTATATGGTTGGAATGACAATAAAAGCCTTCTTGACTTGATTTGACTTGGTCATGTTGGTGTTGGTTTTAATCTTGGTGATGAGCACAATGTTGGTGGTGTTGATAATGGTGGTGTTGGTGTTAATGTTGGTGATGTCCATGATGCTGATGATGGAGTGGTGGTGTGTGGGATGAAGATAAGATAAAGATGAAAAGCAGAAGAAAAAAGAAGGTGGAGGAGGAGAGTGAATGATGGCAGTAATGGAGCTGCAAAGAGCCAAAGAGGGAAGATGAAGAGACAGACTTTCCTTCAGGACACTGATAACTGCAATTTGTGAGCAGGTCTGTGTTCCTGAGTGCAAAGAGACAGACGGGGAAATCACATTCATTCTTCCATTTCATCCATCTAAAACTACTAGAATTCTCATCTTCTCTCTCTCTCTCTCTCTCTCTCTCTCTCTCTCTCCAACACACACACACACACACACACACACACACACACACCACACACACACACACACACACACACACACACACACACACACACACACTGTGTGTAATATGGTCACCAGAGCATCTCTCTTTAACCACACCACCTCTTTCCTCTGAGACGTTTTTGCAGTCAGAAGGGATGAAATTTCATTTCAAGCATCTCAGCTTGAAACGGGAAGCAAAGGATTTTCTCCATCCTGCGTATACTCAGTGCAGATGTGATTGGGAGTAAATTATTTCTTTCATCTTTTTCTTTAATTATATGTGAATGCGTGAGCCAAATGAAGGCCTTTTTTTTCTATGGTACGAATGAGCGACTCTCACTGGGACACAGACGCAGAATTAAACAGATTCACCACACTGCCTTTCTGAAACACTGCAAACTTTGAGGTTTTATTTTGAATGTCTAAATTGAGTAAAGAAGCCGTAAGTGTTTTCATAGCCAAACTACTGTACCCATAATGCAGGCTTGATTCCTACCTCAGTCTGTATGCATGGAGTTTACATGTTCTCCATGTGGGTACTCCGGTTTCCGGTTTCCTCCCACAGTCCAAAGAGATGCCAGTCAGGCTAAGTGTCATTCTCACATTGCCTGTAGTGTGTGAATGACTGTGTGAGTGTGTGTATATGTGCCCAGTGATGGAATGGCACCCCATCCATGGTGTATCCTGCCTCATGCCTTAAGTCTCCTGGGATAGGCTCCAGCCCCCCCCCCAACAGTGTACAGTATACAGGATAAAGCAGTATGATGAGAGAAGAGGATGGATGGATGGATGGATCGATCGATCGAAAATACTATTCTAAACTGTACGATGTGTATGATGACACAACCGGCAACTACACAACACATGACTGCACAATACTCAAATAGGCGATACTAAACTACGCAACTACACAATTCTTGACAACACAATACACATATATATGATACTCAGCTACACAATACACAGTGACAACATATAACTACACAATACTAAGTGACAATACACAATAAACAGTGCACGCAGTACTCAATTCACAAATCTCAATTTTTCTACTCAATTCTTGAGTCCATAATAAACAACTACACACTATCACGTAACACACAATAACACAATACTTGACTACACAACACATCTATAAAATGCATGACTACACAACTCACTTGTACAACACCTGAAAACACTTAACTACAGAATACTTAACCAACTACACAATAATAAGTGCCCTAACATGCCGGTGACATTGCTATGGTAACAGTGTGCAGATTGATTGGCGTTTTTCTTTTTCATGAGCTTTTTTTTTTATGTATTTACTGTAAAGCCATGCTTTATAAAGGTCCTTCACTCTGTCCGTAGCTACTCTCTCACTTTCTTCAATTCTAGTTTTATTTATTTGATGCATTTATTCCTTCAGCGTGCCTGTGTGCTGAGAGGAAGGGGCGTGTCTGTCATGACTGCTGAAAGGAAACAGCTTTCAGTGCAAACAATCCATTAAATCCGAAGCAAACCATTACTCTGTCTATCTCCATCTTCCTGAATACAAACACACATCACTTCCTCTCCGTCTCTCCGTCTGACTCATTCTTCTGGGTAACTCATCATCTGTCATCACTTTCTCAGGATGGAATTATATGAGGGCCGTTCAGGGCAAACCACAAAGGTAGAAAGTTTTCTCAGTATGCCGGAGCCTACAGTGTGTTCAGACTCGAATGCTGCCCTCCAAGGAACTCATTTAATGGCACAAGCATGTGGAAATGGCTTGGAGTGAGGTCAAGGGCCAGCCAAGTTCCCGTTATGTGCAAGTGGGGAGTATAAGGACGTGCATTGTCCTGCAAAACGGAAATTGCTCAAAGCAGGGGGTTTTTTCCCCCTTAAAGAACAATCCTATTAACGGAGTTCCTGGGAGGCCAGTGTTTCAGGCGTTGCATTAATCCAATCATGGCCAGCCGCCATACAGAGAAAACCACGAGATAAGTGCATTAGTAAAGCAGGGAGTTAAATTAAGAAATTAAGGTGTTTTTACTCTCATAACTATGTTCTGTTATTCTGCACAATCAAAAGTCTCTCTTTAACTTAAACGCCCCTCGTAAAAATAAACACCGGCTTTTATCCAAAAAGGAATAACTTATTCAAACGTGCCCATTAATATAAACCTATGATTTGCAGCTGCACTATAGAAAATCATTCCGTGCATTCAACCGTATTTTTCATGAGGAGTCTGTTTAGTATTTCTTCCAGCCTGCACCAGAACAGCAGCTCCACTCAGATCAAACCTGTTACCTTGCTCTTCACGTACTCCTCCACTGTAATATGAAATATTCATGAGCAGACAGCAGGAATAATTCCCGTCGTGTATGAATATGCACTGAGAGAGAGGATTGACACAGGAGGGAGGAGGGAGGGGAAAAAAAGATGTTACGCAGACTTGGAGTTTATATGGAGCTTGACACTTCACACACGGCCAGCATGAAATTCTCATGATCTGCGTCTCCTGTAATAAAACCTCAACGTAATTATAAATCAGAAGCAGATCAGAGACCTCGGGGGACAAACGCATGGGCAGTGCGTGCCGGTACAGATGGAGGAGGATGGATAAGATCCACACACGCCAATGCACAAGCACATACACACACTTACACATACTGTATGCACACACACACTCAGACTGCTTCGGAAGTGCTCAAAAGTGTGGGGAAAAATACAGAACAAAGTAAGAGGCAACTAATTGTAAAATGGTGTAAATAATACCAGCCATAACAGGAAAAATTGAGAATATATATATATATGATAATAAAGTGGACAAAATAAAATAATAAAAAAGTAATTTACCAGGAAATGTCACATGAATCATGAGAGCTATTTAAATGTGAAATGTGTGTGTGTGTTTTTTTTTAAGGAAAATATTAAGATTAAGATTTTACCTTTTTTTTTTTAATTGAAAAAGGATTTGCAGCTGCACTATAGAAAATTATTCCGTGCATTCAACCGTATTTTTCATGAGGAGTCTGTTTAGTATTTCTTCCATATATTTTAGTAAAGAATATATGATTCTATCTGAAAATGTCCTGTTTATAATATGAAATTAATCATTAAATTACATGAATTTTCACTCAGAGTTAATTCAGGGTACTCCAAATAATCATTTACAGTACATACACTCTTCGCAATCAATAACCCCAAAAATATATATTTTTTAATCCAACAACAGTCTCAACAGTCTATAATCGCTTTTCTTTGACTTAAGACTTAAGCTGAACCTTCCGAGCTGACCTAAAGGTGTAAAACAATACCGTACCGCGAAGTGCATTCAATTGTTCTAACTACAGGAAGGAACATAATGATGTCTCAAAGAAAAGAAAGTCAGAAGGGCATTTTTCTTTTTAAAAAAAAACCCACTGCTGTAGTTTCCTCAGCTTGAGTTGCTCCATTTCCTGGTTGTTTGTCCAGCAATGTTTCCCCCTCCTGTTTTTCACATTGATCGCTAGCCACATGGGTCCACTCCCATTTTATCAGGAAAGACAACCTATCACAGCATGCTAATGAGTCTTATTGCTTCCAGGTGAGGAGTTGCATTAATGGAAAAATGCAATAATACCCAATTTTTTTACAGAAACATTGGCTCTGTTAATTATCCATTTACCATGGTTAATAAATAAAATAAATAATCCATAACATTGTCCTATGTCTTTGCCTTCTTCTTCTTCTTCTTCTTCATCTTCTTCTTCATATAACATTGTGGAACCATATGAACACTTCTTCTAAACACCTAATATATTTCTAAGGAATGAGTTTTTCAAGTTAGATCAAAGGAAAGTCGTGAACCCTATTCCCCAGATATCTCTGCATAAGGTGCTGCAATGTTGCACAAATCAAAGGCAATTTGTTAGAACTGATAAAAGACCCAATGGCGAGGTAAAAGCTTTTATTCTTGATGCTCAGGGGTCAAAATAAATTGCCAATATCATAATCAGATATCATGTACCAGAAGGCTCACTTCAGTCCCCAGTCAAGTACTCCTTCATCCATTCCAGGGGGAAGACGTGTCTGAAAGATACTGCTTTTAATTTGATATAGTCTATAAGATGAAGCATCCATTTTTTTCCTATACCGGCACTACAGATTCCCAGAACATTAGACAGATCTATCATTATGGAGCATGTCTGATCTGTAGAAGAAGAGGAAGGCTGTGTAAAACCTTTGCCAGGACATCCCAAAGGTCTCAATGGGGTTACGGTTGTTCTTTCGGCTGCTTCCATTGAGGGGTTGCACAGGTTTTACACTAGATGCCCTTCCTGATGCAGCCGTCGCATTTTATCCAGGCTTGGACAGTAGGCACCAGGCATGATGGGTACATCACTCCATCCACCTCTCTCCTTACCTTGATGTGCTTATCACTCTGGAACAGGGTAAATCTGGACTCATCAGACAACATGACCTTTTTTCAGATGCTCCACAGCAAATTGAAGTATTTTTTTTTCTGATAAGCCTCACTAAAAAGGATTTTCTTAAGGCTACGCAACTGTTTAGTCCCAATCCCCTGAGTTCTCTTCACATTGTGTGGGTGGACATGTTCTTACGTGAATTATTATATCTGTAAGTTCTACTATGGATATGTAACCCAATGCAGTTTCCAGTCTAGATGCTAGTTGAGAGCGGAAATGGTGACCCTTTCTGCTTCGTACAACCCACATGAACCCACTGGATTGTTAGAGTTAAGTTTGTGCAATCAACACTACTGGAGCAGAAATATTAAGCTTTGCTACACTAAGAATATTTCTTGTAAGCTCCATGCATTAAGGATAGGCAGTGGTTCAGATGATGGTTTAAACACCCGCTCCAACAACTTTCCATTGATGGACCCTTGGCCAAGACCCTTAACCTTCAACTACTCAGATGTAAAGTGAGATAAGCGTAAATCACTCTGTATAAGGTGTCTCAGTTCTCTGCGATCAAAATAGCTTTCAAACCAAAACACTTACTCGGTTACATAAAATACGCCTGCATATAATGTGGTTTAAAGGACACTGGGCTGCAATATAGCTACATTATACATTGTGAAGATAGTAAGCTTTATGATCCATTTGCAATGCTTAGATGTAGCTTTAAGTAAAACATCAGTCTTTAAAGTTGCTTTTATGTCTCAAGTGGATCATTTTGTTTTAGTGGAAAAACCCACACCGAAGCGGAAAAGCCACGAGTGAGCCATTACCTGATGATATGAAGCTCAGCTCAGCTGTGTTTCATGTTCCACTGCTGCCTTTATTGAGACACAACACACACACACACACACACACACACAGAGAGAGAGAGAGAGAGAGAGAGAGAGAGAGAGAGAGAGAGAGTCTCCCAGGCCCTTAAGGAAGCTCAGCTCTGTTTCTTTTTGACCATGACTGTCGAGCTGAACACCTGAGACCTCCAGGACACTCAAGGTGTTACTCAATGCTAAAGTCCAGGAAAGGAAGTCTTTGGAAAAGAGTCTTTAAAAAGAACATTCCAAGAGACCAGAAAAGACTGTCCAGGTTAGGATCAGACAAAACAATACTAAGACTCGATGACATTAAGACCAGACATGAAGAATTAAGAAAAGACACGACTCAATCAGGAGAATAACAGGACCAGACAAGACGAGTCCTGTAAAAGATGAAACATGAGCAAGCAAGCCAAGGGTATTAAACTAAACTAAACTAAACTAAACCTACAAAAGACAAGACAATACGAATACTAAACAAATACCAGGCAGGATATCAGATAAGAAAGAAAAAAAAAACAGACTAGACGTAAATATACTAAGAACAGAAAAGGCAAGTTATTTTGCTCATGTTAAAAATGTAATCCTGCAATGTCCATGCTGCTTTAGCAATTCAGGTTGAGAGGGTTTGAACAGAAGAATGCCACCGGGGTAATAAGCAACACAAGAGCCTCTTTAATTGCCATGACAACAAGAACAGATTAGGAGAATGGAAAAAACCAGCTTTACCAGCTTTATGTTCAGAACAACAACTTAAATTGGGCCTACATGGGGCCACATGTCGAGGGAGAAATAATACTAGAATTTATACCGATAAAACAAATACAAAAACAAATGTGATGCCCCACATTAAGTTCAGCCTTAGACTTGATAGAGGGTTTTTTTTTTACGTAAAAAAAATCACATTTAAATACTTTTTTAAAAAATTCTTTTTCTTTTTTTTTCTTAGTTTTTATTCAAGATCCTATTTCCTGCAAGGCTCAGTCACACAGTCATTATACCCAAGCGATACATTTGACTCAACCAGTGAATTTATTATTTTCACATTGACGCATGAAACAGCAAACAGCACACACCGGTTCATTCTGGAACATGTAACACACCACATCATTCAACATCAAGCAACGTCAAAGCTTTAAAATACAGAGTTTGAGGAACAGCTAGTTCTCTCCGGGGGGATATAATGAAACACGTTGAGTACACACAAATGCATGCACACACACACACACACACACACACACACACACACACACACACACACACACACATATTTTCCATCTGTTTTCTTCGAGCAGAGAACCCAGAGTGGAATTAAGCTGAAATTTCAGCACTAACTACAAATCTCCAGCAACACTCTGAAGTGTTTCACTTTTCTATGCACACATTATAAACATACAGATTAACCGGAACATTAACCCATCACCCATGCCCGCAAGGACCAAAGTCCAGCTCATCAGGTTCAATCCTACAGAAAAGCCAATGCAGCACAAACTGCCAAAAAAGCCAACACTGCCACAATAGAAAGGTGTCAGAACAGTCAGTGCACCACAGCCAAGGGCCCCAGGTCACCAACCCGGCCTCAAAACTCCCCACATTCTGATCTGATTAAGCACGCATGGGATGTGCTAGACAAACAGGTCAGATCTATGGGCCCCACGCCACAACTTACAGACCCGAAAAGATCTGCTGCCAACATCCCAGTGCCAGACACCACAGCACACCCCCAGAGGTCCACGCCCTGAGGGGCCAATGCTGTGTCACAAGGTAAACCCAAATCCTAGTTGGTTTTAATGGTAATGGTTTTAATGTTATTGTTGATCAATGTATCTACTAGGGGTGCTCCGATCAGGACTTTTGAGGCCGATCACCGATTTCCGATCACTAGAAGCTGTATAGGCCGATACCGATACCGATCACTGATTACAGGGTCTACTTGAAGTCTTATCATGTAGCATCATTTATTAAACTATATCTAACAACAATGTAAATTAAGTATTGAAATTACAAGAAGAGGAATATCATGAATTGACAACTGTAGTATTTATTGTGTGCAACACATCAACTTAAAACATAGCAGCCTGTGCTTAGTTAGTAATTGGGAACAGCTTAGAGCTTGACAAATAAACTTTCCTGTAGATTGGGTAAAATTAAATAAAAATAACAGACAAGTAGGACGTGAGTCGCCGGAAGTTCTGCATGGACCGCCAAAAAAATTAAACATGTTTTATTTTTAAACATTAAAAAATTTTCGCGCGGAAAGATGGAAACGTAATCACAGTGCCAAAACTCGCGGTGAATCATGATTAACCGTACTCACAGCTACTGAGCTAAACCGCGTAGGTGAAATAGGGGTGTTACTGACAGCTGAGTGAGTAGCGGCGCGCGAGTTGCTCTCACCAACTTTGAAAACTGCTCGTGTTCCTTTCAAATGTCTGATGAGGTTCGTGGTGTTAAAATGCTTTGGGTGCTTCCGCCTCGTGGAATTGGCTTGTTACACATGTTGCAGATTGCTAATGTATTGTCTTTTTCACACAACACGGAGAATCGCCAGACTGGTGAAGCCAGTTTAGCAGCGCGCAAAAAAATTGTCCCGTGAGTTTTGCGTCATCTGATCGGCTTTTCTATATTGGCCATTATAGAGAATGCCGATCAAACTTCCCAAAGCAATTATCGGCCGATTATGATCGGCGACTGATCAATCGGAGCACCCCTAGTATATATAGTGTGTATATTGCCTAACACACTGTATTACTGCAAAACAATATACAGTGGAACCTTGGATTACGAGCATAATTCGTTCCGGAAGTGGGCTCGTATTCCAAAACACTCATAAACCAAATCATCATTTCCCATAAGAAATCATGAAAACTCAAATTATTCATTCCACAGCCCCCAAAAATAAATACAATCTATAAAATGAAAATAAAACAAATTAATCTGCACTTTAACTTTAAAAAAAGTACAAATAAATCCTGACAGATAAGTGTTTCCGTTGGTGCGCGCAGGCGCCGTGTGTGTGTGTGTGTGTGTGTGTGTGTGTGTGTGTGTGTGTGTGTGTGTGTGTGTGTGTGCGTGTGTGTGTGTGTGTGTGTGTGGAATTAGCCCCTTCCCTCGCCTCGTTTTACACAGTAACACTCCTCCTCCCTCTCCCCACCTCGCTTTTTAAGATTCACAACAAACACACACACACAACGGAAACACTGTTTTAACAGGGAAAAAAAGAAATCTTTCTGAGACTGGCATGAGCGTATATTAACAGACTCACTTTTTAAGTTTCACAACAAGCGCATAAACACAGCGGAAACACTGTTTTAACGGAAAAAAGCGAGACTGGCACGAGCGCATACTAAAGGAATCACTTAAGTTTCACAACAAACGGACACACACACAAACACAGAAACACAGTTTCAACAGGAAAAAACAGAAATCTCTCTGACCTGGCATGAGCGCATACTAAGGGAATCACTGCTGTAAAGTAAAAAAAAACAAAAAGCCGGAGAGGAGAGGGGGTGAAAAGGCAAGAGTGTCTGTGCGTGTGTGTGTTAGTGTCAAATTGAGTTTCTGTGTGTTTGCGAAGCCGTGGGGGGAGGGGGGAGGGAAAGGTGAGAGATTGACGCTCGGTGTCAAAATAAGAGTCGCATGTGTGAAGCATGATACTCGGCGCTCGTAAACTAATACTTGCTCGGTTTCCGAATAAAAAATTATTAAAAATCTTTGCTCGGTTTGCGGAACACTCGTAAACCACGTTACTCGCAATCCGAGGTTCCACTGTATATTACAAACATTTAAATTACAAACAAGAAGACTCCTTGGCAGCAGACGCATCCCTCAGCATCAGGTGATTCTAAATCGCCCCCAGCGGAACAGATAGTAAAAGGTTATTATATAAACCATGTTCCCCCAAAACCATCGGCTGTAAAGGTGTTTCTGATCCATATGCTCCTCCTCGGAAATCTCAGGAAATTTATAAATGCTGTTAATCACATCACATGGTCTCATTCTGACACACCGAGCCCTTCACTCTGCCTCAGTGATCTGACTTTAGAGGGACGGCTGTCCTTACTGCGGTGATGGATGTGTGCAAAAAAAACAGAGAGAGATGGGAGGAAAATGTTTATGGGAAAACACCATCTGTCCATCTTCATCTGTCTTCAGAATCGATGTTGTCATTAATAAGAACGTCATCGTGTTCTATAGATATACACCTGTAAATTACTGGAAAGTATTGTTGAAAGCATTTTTAAAAAATCCATATTTTTCTCCCTAATTTACGTAGTCATATCCAATTCCCCCTATTACTAGGGGGATCCTACATTAAATCTACTACTACTACCAGTCAGGTAGAGCCGAAAACTATCACGTTTGCTCCAAACCACGTGATGCCAGCCAAATGCATCGTTTTGAGCTGCTCGCTCATGCACTGTTGGGGGCGCTATCCATTCTTTCCACTTGCTTGACCTCACAGACTGCCACTGTAGAGCTTGGCTTTATGTGAGAGTGCTAAATCTGTAGCGCTGTGATTCATTGGCTGTAGAGCTGTGATTCATGTGAGAGCGCTAAATGCCTCCCATCCTACCCCGCTGAGAGAGCTCGGCCAATCAGAACTAGGCCCCTGGCAGAGAGCTGCGGGAGGCTACAACATCACCTGGGAATTGAACTAGCGATCTAGTGGTATTATTCTAATATGAATTTAAGGGTTTTGTTTCCACTATTTACACAGAATGTAAGTAGAAAATGATCATCATTATTATTATTAGCATTAGTATTCTTATTATTGTTGTTGTTATTATTATTATTATTACAATTATTATTATTATATTTTTTTCAATTATCTGTGCCATTTGTTTGTCTTTATATGCTCAAAAACTTATCAAAATCACCACACGGGTTGGTACTGGTTGGCTGGAGCCTATCCCAGAAGATAGGAGGTAGGAGGTGGGTTACACCCTGGATGGGTGCCAATCCATCGCAGGGCACACACATGCACATGTTCATTCACACACTACAGTCAATTTGGGAACGCCTATTATCCTAATCTGCATGTCTTTAGGCTGAGTGAGGAAACCGGAGTACCTGGAGAAAACACACAGGGAGAACAAGTAAATTGCATACACAAAGACCCGAGGCATGAACCGAGCCATAGACCCTGGAGGTGCAAGGCCACAGTGCCATAATCACTAAGCCACTGTGCCGCCTTCCTTTAATTCCTTTGGTTTTTATTTAACTAAATAATGTGTCAAATCTCATGCTGAAATCCTGATGTTTTCAGTGTCCAGAATGTTCCAGAAAGTCTCCATGCTGCTCTCTCCAGCAGCTGCAGGTAACCCCGAGTGATTTTATGATGCAATCCTCCTGCTCTTTGTTTGAGTTCAAGCAGCTCTTGTTTTTCACTTTTACAGCGTTTCTGCTCACAATCGATACGGAACACACCAAGGAATCGATAGCTTTGATGAGCATGCTCACACTCACAGGTCGAACCTGGAACAGCAGCTGTGAAGGTTCGAGTGTTTCATTGTAAATTAACGAGGCTGCCATTCATCACACGCCGCCTCGAGGGCTTAACCAGCCTGGAAAGGTTTTATACCTCATTTAGGAAAGGCATCTCACTCAATTAAACCTGTAAGCATCATAAACGCACATGTGTGTGTGTGTGTGTGTGTGTGTGTGTGTGTGTGTGTGTGTGTGTGTGTGTGTGTGTGTGTGTGTGTGTGTGTGTGTGTGTGTGTGACTTA
This sequence comes from Clarias fuscus, assembly GCA_030347435.1. NCBI lineage: Eukaryota > Metazoa > Chordata > Actinopteri > Siluriformes > Clariidae > Clarias > Clarias fuscus. Next base: position 6,583,975 of record CM059216.1, read on the forward strand.
TCAATCACTCCTGATCAAATTTACACGCCACATGTCAATACACTCCTCAGGTTTCTGCAGCGAGACGTACAAAATGTCCGATGTGTTAATCAGAAGAACTCTCCAGGGTGTTTTCTGCCATCTGTGCGGCCTGTGTATTGGTTTGTCTTTTCTTTATTTCTTTGTCCATATAATTATTTATCTATTTTGTGTGAGCTGCGTTAGTCTCAGAGTTACATGCTGCATTCACACACCTACTGTAAGCATTAGGTGGGACACATTTTATCCAAAACCAGGAAAACAGGACAAAAACACCACTGCATTGGGTTGTTGCACAGTATATGTTTTATTTTTATACATTTCAGCCTTTTTTTATCAATAATACTTAAGAGTTCTGCACGAGAAAACAGAAGGACAGACAATTTAATGAAATAATGAATGCAGGAAAGAATTAAGGAAAAGTAGAAAAAATGGAACATGAAGGCAAGTGACAGGGAAAATATGTAGTAGAAAAGAAAAATGGAAAATTAAAAAGGCATGAAAAAGACAAAAGCAGAAGAAAAACAGGACGAAAAGAAAACTGTTTATAAATGAGAGAAAGGAAGGGAAAGAAGGGTAAGGCAGATTGAAAGAATAGAAAGAAATACAGAAGAAAAAAAACACTGCCTATACCTCTTTATCCCATACAGGGTCACAGGGAGCCTGGAGCCTATCCCAGGAGACTTAGAGCACAAGGCAGGGTACACCCTGAAAAGGCTGCCAATCCATCTCTGGGCAAACGCACATACACACACTCACATTCTACAGGCAATTTGGGAACGCAAACTAGCCAAATCTGCATGTTTTTGGATTGTGGGAGGAAACTAAACCCACCAAGCATGGAGAGAACATGCAAAGTCCAAACACGCAGACTCAAGGCAGGATTTGAACCCAGGTCCAAGGGGGTGCAAGGCAGCAGCGCTAACCACTAAGCCACCATGTTGCTGGGAGAAAAACAAGAACATTAAAATACAATGAAACTAAAAGAAAAACTGCAAGAGAATGAAAAATGGAAGAAAATAAAGGCAATAAAAAAATAGAGAGAGAAATAAACATTGGGAAATAAAGAGAAATAAACATTGGGAAAGAAATGAGGAATAAAAAAGACTAAAGCAAGTTAAGGAAATTAACCAAATATACTGAGGTGTATACATTTTTTGCATAAAAGTAGGCAGAATTTGTTCCATTCGAAGGATTAATAGAAATTTATAAAGTTCAGCAAAAAATGTTTTGTTTTATTCATTTATTCTTTCCAGATATAATTCTGTTATAGATTAAATATAGTAATTCTGTCTTTGTTTGTTTGCACAGGTATTTCCGTCACAGGCATGTCACAGGCATTCCTCACCAATGCTACCAGTAGGCAGCGTGTATATATATATATATATATATATATATATATATATATATATATATATATATATATATATATATATATATATATATATATATATATATGGCAATACTTATGTTTGTAATTAGGTTAATGTGTTCCATTATTTATGTGTTCCCAAATCTGTGTGTGTCTAAATATGTGTACAGTATGTGTGTATGTGTTTATAAAAATGCCTGTAATTCCTGAACAGTTTAGGCCACATTTTTGTCAAATCCCTTGAATTAAAGCTTAATGTCTTGACTTGACTCACATGTTTCATTTCAGATTCAGTGTGGTGGTGTACAGAGGCCAAATAGCAAAAAAAAAAAAAAAAATTATGGACCTGATATATATTTTCATATATATGTTGTTTCTTTTGAAATGACAGCTTCTCTTTTTTCCATCCCAAAAGCCATGGGAGTACAAACTTTTGTAGTCCGGTGTATAATTAAAATTCAAGCAGATATAAAGCAGCATGAAAAAGCAGAATTGAACTTTAAAAATATTAAATATTACAAAATGCATATTTCACAGGATACCATTAAACTGAAATATCATCACCCCTTCAATGTGGATAAAACCAAATAAATGTAATAAGACAATCGGGTTTCATTCTCCACAGCACTTTATTGTGTGTGTGTGTGTGTGTGTGTGTGTGTGTGTGTGTGTGTGTGTGTGTGTGTGTGTGTGTGTGTGTGTGTGTGTGTGTGTGTGTGTGTGTGGCACATTTAAATTTTAGAAATGCAATCTCCACCAAGATTTTTTTTCCCCCTCCATCTTAAAGATATCCATCATTCGTTCCTTGGCGTACTTTTTCGAAGCAGTAGTGTCCTAAATGATTTTCCCGGGACAGGAGATTCCTCAGCTAAGGTTCGAGAGGGTCTTCTCTCTCCTTCTTTATGAAGAGAGATTGTTTTTATCACGGCCATTTATCTTCCGTTCTTTCCCCAGGTTCCCGATGTTAGCGCTGAAAGTGTATTTTCAACCTCCACTCAAATGGGTCACTCAGCTCTGATGCTGCAATGAGCTATTTTTAAAAGAAACAAAAGCCTTTCTGCAGACCCGTCACACTTTTTCCCTTCCTACCTCATAGAAAAAAAGCACTTTAACACAATAAACTCATGCATTTTTAAAAAAGTACAAAAGTACAGTAAAGCCTCCAGTTCCTGTTTTGGTTCCAGGTGCTGAATTAGTAAAAGGGAGCTGAACACTGAAATATTCTCTGGACATCCCTCAGCATAGTAAGGGAAAAAATTTGGAATACAAAGGGAATCTGAGGAGAAGCAAAACTCAGTCCTACTGACTTTGCTATCTACTCCTGTCCATTAAAACGTGCTTTTGATCCTTCTGGATACAACCACATCCAACACCGCTAAAAAAAAATAGATAATAATGACAGGCTAAATGGGTGCTGTCCATATGTTCCCCAGACTTTATGTTTCCCATGTCCTATGTTTTTCGGGTTCTATATTATTAGGACTTTATTCTTCCCACTTTGCAGATTTTTTTGGAGTTTCTGAGTTTTTGCTTTGTCATTAGCTAAGATCTCTACACCTGTTCCCTAAAATGTGTTTATGAACACCTTACACCTTAGCTAATGATATCTGAGCATGTCAGAGCCAAAGCAAGAAACTTGCTTGAAATGAAACGCTAAAGGCAGGGCTACGGCAAAAGACACCTGTGATACGTAAAGTCAGAGAAAACCCATCAACTGGGTCACAGATAACACCAACTGGCGTGCTGAAAGGTTCTACAGATCCCTACAGAGAGAGCTGAGATAATTGACTTACATGAAATGCTCAGAGGTAAAATCATTAACCCGATCGTTCATGAACATGCAGATGATGCTGATATTAACATGCACAACATATCACCGTTAGCAGCAAAAAAAAAAAAAAAAAAAAGAAGAAGAAGAAAAATTATGTTCACTTATCAGTGACTACCCAGGGCTCATTGCGACTTGAGAATTCATAGGAATACCTAGCAAAAAAATTCCAGTAGTGGGAAAATATTTCCAGAGCACTATGTCACTAGGACACTGTTCCCAGAAAATCTTATTAATAGGACCTTTGTTCCTATTGTCATACATTCATAGCCTTCTATATTTAAAAGATCTGTTTTCCTACAATTCCAGTTTTAGGACCTGTGTTTTGTATGTGCTGCATGTTGCAGGTTTCTACAGTATGCTTCACAGGCTTATGTTCCTAATGTTGTATATTCCAAGGACATTTTTTCCCCATAGGGCTCTATGTTTTCAGAGAGCACTACTCATAGACACCTTGTGTTTCAATGGTCCTATTTTTTCAAGTGACCTGCAATATGTTTCCAGTGATCTCTGTTCTCAACACCATATGCTCACAGTGTCATAAGATTCGAGGACCCCGTGGTCTTATGTGCTATACTGTATGTGACAAGGGTTCCATGCCGTAAGTGTCATGGGTTCCATGTTTCTAGGACCCTATTTTATTTTTTCAAAATCCAAATAACTTAATAAGGACTCTATTTTTCATGTTCAAATTTTTCAGCAATCTTCCTGAATTATGAACAAATATAATCACACTTGACCTCACAGAAGCATGCATATTTGATTGTTTACCTCAATATCTGACACGATGAAGCTCAAAACCGGGTTGACAAGGGCTTTAGATTTAAAACTGTTTTTTTTTATCGAGCACACAGTCATATTTCAATACAAGGTCAAGTCTCACATGATCAAAAAAAAAAAGAGAGAAAGGGTATGACCCAGACTGAAAACGAGGTGTTCTCATCAAAACCACTGGCGTGCAGCCGACAATAAAAATGAGAAAAGTTTATAATGGTTAGGGAGCTGTCTGGATACTCTAACAGTGTGTTATACAGTAATGTGTAACCATTCAGAAAATGCTTACACTTTATAACCGTCTATACAGTATTATGACTTATGAATTATTGCTAGGGTTTGTAGCACATTATATCACCAATACCAGAGAAACACAGCCCCAATTTGTATAGTGCTTTATGAGACCATTCTTATTTTTCTGTAGTAAATTAATTACACTGGAGAGCTTATTAGGAAACTGTAGTGTAAAGCTTTACAAAACGTTCATGTTTAACCAAAAATGTACCGCTTTTGATCTGTTTTGTATACAGTATATACCTGCAATAAAGCTGTGGACGTAATACCAAACTACACAATTTATAGCTTCTATACAACCATAATATGAAACTTTACAACTTCTCCAAGCCCATAACACGAAGCATTAGAGACAATTACTGCTTTGAATCCACGACTGCAGCATCGCAGCAACTGTTGGGATTAGAACTACAACAAAACCTTAAAACTTTTTTTTTAATAGTTTTTTTTTTGTTTTTGTTTGTTTGTTTGTTTGTTTGTTTGTTTGTTTGAAATGTGGTGCTCTATATACTGTATAACTAAAGAATATGAGATGGATATCATACTACACAATATACAATTGAACAAACACTTGAGTTTAAAATAAATAATTAAATCAAATCAAATCAGATACAATTTTTATTTTAATGAAATTTATACTAACTGGTATTATTAATACTAATAATACTATTAATAGTATTATTGATAGAAGCCTTAAAGCACTTCTGTAAGTCATTCTGTGTACGGCCATCTGCCAAATGTCACAAATGTAAACGTACAAACACATTCTGCGAAGCTGCGACTTCTACAAAAAAGAACATACTACAAATCTTTACAGCTCTGAACCTTACAGTTTCTATACAACTATTCTTCAAATTTTAGTACAAAAATAACTTACACAAATTCGTGCTTCAAAACTTATTAACTACTTTTCATTATCACGGCAGACCCGTTTGAGATATCAAAAATCCCTCTACAATTTTGCATCCGCAATGCCTTTAGCTCATGCCTTTAGGCCCGGTTTGGTGGTGATTATATAAATTCCCTAGGAGGAGAATATCAAAAGCCATTGGGTGTGTTTTGCGATTGACCCAAAATAACCGGCCTCCTGTTGAGTTGAGCCCAGGACATGCAGTGCAAAAGTTGTTCAGCTCAGTGAGCTGTAAATGCATTTTAATTTTATATTTCTGTAAAACATTGATACAAATTGGCAAACGTTGCATCCTCAGAAGATTGTATAGAATTTAAGATATTTAGAATGCATAGGCAATAAATTACACAAGTGTAAAAAAAAAAAAAATTGCCCTCTCCCTTTTGGTGGAAAGGCAATGATTTAAACGGGAGGCATTTAAAAAATATAAAGTGATGCATTGTCTCCATAGCAACAAAAGATGAATTATTCTCTTTAAAATGTTACAGCAAAACAAAATTGGTATTGATTAGTTTTAATTATTTTTTGCCTGTCCACGGGCACAGCATTCTTCACAGTTTTCGAAATACAATCCGGCAAGGTCATTAATACCTCTGGGATGACTTTGATTTTCCACAGAAAGTTGATTAGTTTTCATGTTTTAGCAAAGTGTATAGCTGATGAATCTAATTTAGTTCCGTTAAAAAGTTCTTACTGATAATCACTGGACAAAGGTGTAGCAGCTGCAGAACCTGCAGCGGGGTGAAATGTGACAGAAACATGAGAACCTTACAAAAGGAACAGCTCATGGCAGATTTAATCAGAACACAGAGGTCAGAGACATGACACAGAAGTCTGTCAATCTTGTATTGCTGTGGCCTTTTCTTCATCCATGTTGTTGAAGAAATGAAACATTGCACTGGTTTATAAAGAAACACCTGGGACACTAAAACATGTAGCTGTGGTCACCTAAATGGCAAATATTTAACATTTTGTATTCTCCTAAACCTAAAAATCCCACGAGTGTCAGCGGTCGCCATGTGTAATCTCCATCTGTAAGCAGTTCCCATGCCCTCACACACTCTTCCCTCTTAACTAGGTGTGTGATGAATGTGTGTCTTGTGGCTGTGCCAAAGTGCAATCTGTCTCACTGCTGGAGTTCAAATGCCATCGATTTAGAGGAAAAGTTCCCGGCACGAGTAAACACCACTTTATAACCCAGTTTATCTGAAGATGCGGCGACATAATTCGTGAGTAAACTTACAGGATGAAACTTTTCTGCTGTGTGTGCTTGACAGTCAGAGTTCACCAGCAAGAGCTGCTTTTATATCATCAGTATATCACCATTTTAGTGCCCTCCACAATTACTGGCACACCCCTGTAAAGACTAGGGGCAAAGGATATTAAAAAGTCCACTTTGTTTTCCTCTAAATAAATGTATTTCAATATTTTTCATTTCTCAGATATTTCTCATTTCCTTTTAGTGTGAGATGAAGCTACTTCACCAAAAGGTGGATTTTTCCTAACCCTTTTTTACCAATCTTTACATGGGGTGCCAGTAATTGTGGAAATTTCCGATTGTTTAATAAATTAGGAATATTTTGATTTAGAAACTCCATTGCATCGTGTCAGTGTTTTTTTTTTTTACTTATATACAGAGTCAGATAAATAAATATATACACACTTCAGGAAAAGAAAAAAAATCTTTTGATATTTTTACACTACAATTATTGCTATACGTTATATATTTATGTACCTGTCGTCAAACTAGGGATTGTTTCACCATTGTATTTATTCCCATTTTCACAACCATGGGAGAACATCTGGTCAACATTCACACACTATGATCAATTTGGAAACACCAACAAGCCTAATCTGCAAGTCTTTGGACTGTGAGAAGGAAACTGGGGCATTTCGAGGAAACCCATCAAGCACAGGGAGAACATGCACACTCCATGCGTACAGATCCCGAGGCAAAAATCAAACCTGGACCCTGGAGGTGCAAGGCGACAGAGCTACCCACTACATCACTACATCACTACATGTTTTTGATTGTGTAAAATAACATATATTTGTACTATAAACAGGTGGATTTCATTATTATTATTATTAGAACTATTAGATTTGTACTCAAGCACCTGTCACTTATTCATCACATATCCTTATCATTGCGAAAATAATGATTTTACACACCATCATTCATTCAGCAAAAGCACTGCTCAGGATGGATGTGGGTGCCGAGTTTCTTCAGGCAACACTGGGCATGAAGTGGGAAAAGTCACTTCAGATAAAACATACAAACACTAATCCACAATACATAATCTACCTGCCAGCATGGTTGTTTATTTATTTATTTATTTTTGTTGGAGGAAACAGAAAAACTTGGAGAAAACCTGAAAGCCTCTGGAAGAAGATGATGTGAAACTCCAAACTTACACATTGTAGTAATTGTGGTTGTCATCAAGAGTGATGAAAATCTGATTGTATTCTCACTGGACTTTTTAAACCTTCATCAGATGAATAATATCTGTTAAGACATCTGTTAAGTCATTATGAAATCCTCAATACACACACACGCACACACACACACACACACACACACACACACACACACACACACACACACACACACTGTATGTTAATGATCCTGCACTCTAAAAATTGCTGGGTTAAAAAACAACCCAACCATAACCCAGCCGCTGGGTCTTTATTGGACAGAACACGCGCTGGGTTGTTTTGACCTAAGTGCTGGGTTATAGCTTTTACCCCAGAATTCTGGGTTGTCTGACTCAACCAGTTGGTTAAACAGACTCTCTTGCTGGGTTAAATGTTAAAGTGCTGAGTTATTTTATTTGACCCAACGAGTGGGTAGAATTGACACTGTTGCTGGGTTGACATGTTCCATTTCAATTTTTTTTTTTCAAAAAAGACCCAAAATGTACAGAATTTCATGTAAATGTAAATAACTCAATTTTGACAAAAACATATATTCCCAAGGTGACCATTTGTTAAATATAAAATAAATGTAACATACTCTGTAAAACAATAAAAACAAGATGCCCCTGCATTTTTTCAAATCTGAATTTTTTTTGCATTTAATACAATGTTTAAACACTTTTTATATAGAAGTTTTCAATACAAATCTTATAATGCCCACATGACATTAAACATTAATAGTTATATATTTTAACTATTAGTTATTTAACTATTACTATTTCATTTCCTTCAAGATGACATTAAAAACAAAAACGATAAAACTTTTTAAAATATTATTGATTAAATGTGTGGTGAAAAAAACTTATCTTCAAAAATTTAACAGATGAGTACTCGTGTCCAATCAATATGATCTACAGTATGCTGGAGACACTCGCAGGTGGGAAGACACTGCTTTGTGTATTTAAGATCAAAGACAAAAAAAAACTTTATAACAAACATCATCAGCCTCAACCAAAGAGTCTGTATCAATAGCATCGCCTCCAACAATGGGAAAGGTCCCTCTTGTCTCATCCCCAAGGCACAAAACATGGAACAATGCTCCAGTCATCTCCATATTTTGCAGATATCATTCCCATCATGTTGGTCCCCACCTGTGGATTACACACCATCACTTAGTGTTGCCATATAACTAACATTTATGTCAAGCATTTTTGTTAAGGACATACAACTATGTATGGATTTAATGCAAGATGCTTTTCTCCTGTCAATGTAAACATGAATTTCTGACAAATTTACCTCACTACTGTATTTAATGTGTGAGGGATAACAGCATACGGTGCTCCATCTGTATTTATTACGAAACATTCACCACTTTTCAAATTTTCAACAAACTATAGATGATAATAATAATAATAATAATAATAATAATAATAATAATGCTCAAAAGCTCTAATAAAAAGGTAAGTTTTAAGACCAGATTTAAAATCATCAACAGTCTGTGGCATCCTCAGATACTCAGGGAGAGCATTCCACAGTCTAGGTGCCGCCGAGCAAAAAGCCCGATCTGCCATGGTATGAAGCTTGGTCTTCGGAGATGAATACGATATTTAATTGATGAATTTACAACTTATAATAAATTTTTCATAAGGATGAAGAAAAAGCTTGCTTTAAACGACAACTTAACGATGATGCTTTCTCATTTTTTGAATAATCAAAAACAAAGTAAGAAAAAACATTAACCCCACACCCCCATAACAAAGCATTTTAATTTTAACCATAAAATATGCTTGCTCCTACCACAACTTACAGCAACTTAAGTAAATATTCACATTAACTTACAATAAAATACTGAGTGCGCTGAGCTTAATCCAGTCAGAAGTGAAGAATCCAGAAAGTTCCCCAAGGAATAAACCAACTGCTGGGTCAAGATAACACAACCAGTTGTTGTTGTTGTTGTCGTTGTTTTTACAGACAGAAACAGAAGACATATTAAGACTGTCATTAAAAATATCCCAATATACAATATTATATAATATGCCAACATACTTTCCACACACAACTTTAGTGAAGATTATTTAGTAATTTACCTAAAATTACATTTAAGATTATATTTAGTCAATTTAAGTTTTTTTTTTTATTTGTGTGTGCTACAAACACACTTTTCTCATAAAATACAGTATAGCCGACTATTGGCACAGAATATAAAAACATCAACTCCCCTCACCCCCATATCAAAGTGCGACTAAAAAGGTGGAAAAGCGGATGAACATGGAAATGAACTAGCTCCTACCACAAACACAATTTAGGTAAAAATTAATATTAACTTAAAATACTGCCAGCTTTAAGTGAAGAATCCAGAAAGTTCGTCATGCTGCACCTCCATTCCAGAAACAACAAGAATCAAGAACAGACTTGACTTGGAAGTGCACACTCGAGGGTTTGAGGACACCGGGAATATTGCAAATAGAACGCAAATGTTCAAATCATAGAAAAAAATGTATCTGATATCAGAACACACATTTATAGAAGAGATGCATTTATGGTCTTTTGAGAACATCTCAAACATCTCAACATTTCAAGGTTGAGATGTTCATCTCAAGGAACATCTCAAGGTTTCTTTTTCATGATATCTCAGGCAGTTTGTCCCCTCACAACCATCACCTCCATCTTGCTCACTGGAAATAAATATTATGTAGTTTATATCCAGAATTTGTATTGCTATAACGCTGCTTTGTGACAACATCCATTATTAAAAGTAGTAAACAAATACAACTGAATTTAATTGTATTAATTGTGCATTAAAGTGGCAGATTTTAAAGCAATAAAGCTGTTAACACTTAAGCTATTATGGATCCCAAAATCTATGCCAGTTTTATGGTATTTGCCCAGAATATAATTTTTTTTATGAAACATAGGCAACATTGTTCAATGCAAAAATACTTTCAATATGTTAAGAATAATAATTATTCATTTCCCAACACCATACGACTCAGGTCGATGTTTCAGACTACATTATATTGGTAGTTGAATTTTCAATAACATGCATGTCAGAGAGTTTCGAAAGGTCTCTGTGTTTTCCGGATGGAGTGTGTATAAATGAGATGCTCAGTGCTGAGAGGACGCTCCTTCAGGATTAGCCGGCTTTATCTCTCACAAACAGCCAGCGAGTCTTCCTGTTGGTCAAGCAGCTCCAGGCTACGTTTAAGATTAATGTCTTTTTGGGCCAAACTAGTCAGGGTGAAAATGTATTACAGTGCACTTTGTGCCGTTATATACTCTGTTTTGTTGTTGTTGTTGTTGTTGTTGTTGTTTTTAACACCTTCCACTGTGTTCAGTTCCGCATTGTGACCTTCTTACAGAGACTCACAGAACAACACTAAGAAAAAATCTGGTTCTATTAGAAAATAGTTGCAAATGCAGTCGAGTGGAAACATGTACAGTAAGTCTGTTTGTTTTATCAGTTGTAAAACAAATTTTCTTGTGCTGTCATAGTAAAGGAAACCATTCAGAATCTTAACTTGTTTAAAATCATCATACTTTTTATCCATGTATTATTGCAGCTGTTCTTGTGTAACTGCCAGTAAAAAAGTAATCTCCTCACTTATGTTATAGCAACGCACAGCGCAAACCTTTAAAACCTAAAGTTATAAAGCCTTGACACTGGAGTCTCCTTCCAAGCCAAAAATGGCTCCAGCGAGTTTGGCTGCCATCTGCTCCGACCTTTCTTTCTTTGCTTTGTTTTTTTCAAGTTAACTTTCCGTAACTTTAAGCTTGGAGTTTCTTTACCATTGCTACATTAGGGATGACATAGAGACTCATATTTCTATTGATCAGTGTCAGGAACAAGCAGAGGACTTGCATCCTGCTAGCCAATTTACAGTGACTGGAAAACAAGCTTGATGACTTCAGTGTTAGGGTTCATTTCCAGAGAGACATTCTGGACTGCAATCTCATCTGCTTCACCGAGACATGGCTACAGACACAGACACTGCCTTATGTGAACTAGATGTGGCTCTTACCAAGGACCAGACACGAGACCGGGACGCTGCGTTCATTGTGGTGGTGGACTTTAACAGTGCCAAACCCAAACGTGCGCCGCCAAACTTTTATGAACACATCACCTGACCCACCTGGGGAGAATGGACCCAAGCCCCCTGCTGTACTTACTGTACACATATGACTGCATGGCCACGACCAACACCACCAAAACCATCAAGTTTGCTCACCACATCTTTGTGGGGGGCCTGATCACTGACCACCTGGAGGAGATGAACAACCTGCTCATAAATACTAGCAAGACAAATGAGTTGATCGTGGATTTCAGCACAAGCAAAAGAGGAACTACCAGACACTCGTCATCAACGAAAGCCCAGTGGAGAGTGTGGACTTCTTCTCTGTATTCTGTTGATGTATGTTTTTTTTTTTTACCATGGTATAATACCATTCTTCACTGTACCCACCTACAATCATTTGCACTCATTGTATACTGTATAACTTTTTCGGTGTGTATTGCACTTCTGGTTAGATGCTAACTGTAGTTTATTGCCTTGTACCATACATGTGCAGTGGCAATAAAGTTGAATCTAACCTAATCTAGTCTATTAGGTATATATATACATATATATATATATATGCACTACTGCTCATATCTCATGCTTCAAGTCCAAGAGGACTAACACACTTGTTTAACACACTAAAAACATGACTAAAGTATGAACAATAACACTGCTGCTGGCAGACACATCACTTTATTCCATACCTCATATTCCACTCATACTGTCATATCTACTGTACATGCCATATCTTACTATACAGGACATTCTGCACTTCCTGTTTAACTTATACATTTAATATTTGTTATGCATTTATACATTTCTTTTGCAACTTTTGTAAATTGTACATTCATAGATTTCTCCCATTGCAATTTTTTTTTCTATTGCATTAAAATCTTTCTATTTTTCTCTCTGTCCTCTTTTTAGGTCATGAACAGTCATAAAAGCATTTTACTGCATATCATACGGTGTATGGTCATATATGTGAAAAGTAAATAGTAAATTTGATATCCACTGATGCTGTGTCTTAGTTTATACTGTTGTGATACACAAACACGCTGTCAGGTTTGCTGTGCATTATGGGGACCAGTATTGACGTGTGTTCAAACAACATTTCCTAAATACTGCATGAGTGAGGCATATGGATTCATGCTCATAATCTATAGATTTTATCACCAGAACTTTAGCATTTACGCCAACCTAAGCATGCACACATGCACCCACTTGCACACACTGCTGTTTTGTTTTTTTGTTTTTTTTACAAGCAAATGGATACAGTACAGTATTTGCATACAGGAAACTAGGGAGCTGAGCTACCGATTGAAAATGTGATCATGTCAGGCGATTGATCATCTCTCTTCAAGTAAAATCGCTGTAAATGTCAATTCATCCCCTAACCTCTAACTAAACGTGTGAGTCGCCTAAACAGATTTTTAAAAAACAAAGTAAACAGTTGCTCTTTCTCCTGTCACTAACTGTTACGGAAATGCCACTGAGATGAATTAGGAGGAGAAGAGCACTTGTGGTGATTGAGAGGAAAAGCTCAGGGACTCAGTAATTTATAGGAGACGCATGATATCGACCTGCTGCCTTTATATGTTACGTATAATCATCTCCACTGCGTTCTGTCAGTATGCTCACGAAGCACGATGATTGAGAATGTGTTTAGACTGAAAGTATGAGCACAGTTAATTAAATATAAACTGTAGGAGTTTGAGTCCATATACAGAAGCGACGATGGGTCCTCGTGTTCTCGTCATTTGAAGGACACCCCTGGGAAATGTCCCTGTCGATCATCTCATAAGTCTGGGTGACATTTTGAGTAGAGATTGTGCCGTCTCAAGGCCCCGTTTTCATTATGGACTCTGCCGTGTTTTATGGGCGACATAATTCCCGGACCTTGCGCTGGTTCAGAGTTTCATAATAAATGTCCATCAGATTGTAAGAGATGCTTTCCTGGAGAGGTGTGATTCTTCAGATGCAGGAGATCTTCCCTCAGATAGCCCATTTCCATCTGAAAAGAAACCAGTGATTATATATATATATATATATATTTTTTTTTTTTTGTAATCATACTTCTTTGGCTTTCTGTTGAATAGTCCAATAATGATGTCACTAATAAAGACCTTACTTTTAATAACTAATCATGCTGACATAAGCAATGTATAAGAATGTAACACTTTGCTACTGAGTTACTGACTTAAAAGATCCCTGTCATAAACAAATTTTATCCAAAAGCGGAAGCAGTTTAAATCTCATCTAGCATTTACAACAGCACCATAAACTACAGTTATGAACAGCGTCTTAAACTCTGTGCTGCAATCCTGGTCGTGAAACCCAAAAAATCTTCTGCACCATAGGAAAGTGCATTGCAGGGTTCATTTACCCAAGCTGTGAGTTATGAAAAGAAAAGTGCCAAGTGACAGGGTATAACTCGGTGGCCTGCAACATCACTAAAGATATGGTCCCCTTTGCAAAAGTGGAACAAGAAGGCTTTAAAAAGCTGATAAAACTCACTGACCCAAGATACCAGTTGCCAAGTCACAACTACTTTGGAAGAGTTGCACTACCAGGAATGTGCACTGAGGTCAGACAAAATAGGGTATGTGCTCAAGCAGAACATGTGAGACTTTAGGAAGTCCATTCCAAGAAGAACTGGAAGATAAAAACTGTGTCTCCAAACCAGCTATTGCAATAAAGCCCTGCAGGATGCCCATACAAACTGGAAGCTCAACAAAAAAGAGACTGGTTGCTATAACAACCGACAATGGGAGTAAAGTTGTCAAAGCAGTGGAACTCATGACATTAAACCTGAGGACGCATTGTCACTGGCTTCATCTGGACATTGTAGAGTGCAATGTTTACGAAACTGATTATGAAAAAAAAGGTCAGGAACGTCATACTTACGACTGTTTGTGGTAGGAGCCACTTACATCCTTAGAGTTATTACATTCTGTGTAGGTTTCTCGTAAGACCCGAGATCACATCTCGGCAAATGCAGTGCCTGATCCAAAACCATGTAAACAAAACTACAAACTAGTAAAAATTTAAAATTTAAAAATTTAAAAAAGATGTGGGGTGAAATATCTGGGAGCTAACACTTTAGTAGCAGAAACACACAAACACCAAGGCATTATGTTACACATACAATTGCACACCCTCCAAATTAAGTCAAATCATTTAGGACTATAAAACCCCAGAATGTTGATGTTGCTTTTTGCAATCTTCTGTGATTCCTCTTCTTCTTATATTGTGATTACAATATTGTTTATTTGAACTCCCCTCTATGTTTTGTCACCAATACTATATGTTTCTGAACCTTCTGTGGCACTAAGGGAGATCTAACTTGCCCCTCCACAATTACAGCACCCCCTGGTGGCTCATAAGCCTCTGAAGAACTTTTCTTTTTTTTTTTTAAACGCTCACAGCTAAAAACAGCCCAGTTTAGTTCTCACACCTGTGAACCTGATCTCGCTGATGTTGTACAGCTCTGTTGCACGCACTGATGTTCCACTTTAAACTCTCTCTGGGCTGCTCTGGTCACGTCTCCGGGTCCTCTTGATTTGCAGTAATAATGCAATCGTTCACCGGAGTCGGCAGCGAAGAGACAGAGAGAAGTGTCCGTCAGTAATAACCTCAAAAGCTACTTCTCCTGAACAGCCAACACCACAGCATGCATTCTAATCAGCTGTGATATTCAGAGTTCATCCTGCGATTCTTTTTCGTTCCAGTTTCTCACCTTTTCTTTTGGCATTAAATCGACAGCCACCAAGCTAAAGGTCTAGCACGAAACAATATAGGCTTGACAGCCCTGTCTGTTCCTTCATGTCTCTCATATAAATGCAAAGACAGCTCGCTAACCAACACAAATCCACGACGATAGCTTTACAGTAAGGCAGATAAAACATGATGCAGAACCCTGATTTTATTCCCTTCACTCATTTGCTTATTTATCACCTGCATTATGCAGTTAACATCCTGCTGTTTCTTCACCTCGCTCATAAATCAGCCCTGAGAAATAACATCACCCTCTCCTTATTTCACTTGCTGAACAGCAGACATAGGAATCTCAGGACCAAAATATTTGCGAGCGTGAAAGCTAATCCAATGAATAAACAAATGAACAAAGATTTACTGATTCAAACCACAAGAGATGGAGTGACTTACATATTAACACCTCTCCTGTTAATTAATTTACATATTAACACATGTCCTGTTATACTAAACTTCTAGCCACCTAACACACAATATGACTGCAGAACAATCTCTGCTATCCGTTATCAACCAAATGAGGATGGGTTCCCTGTTGAGTCTGGTTCCTCTCAATGTTTCTTCCTATTGCCATCTCAGGGACTTTTTCCTTGCCACCGTCACCATCAGCCTGCTCATCAGGGGTCACTCTCACTCACACATTGTCTATACCGCTTTATTCTGTATTGCCTTTGGTCTATCCCAGGAGACGTAGAGCACAAGGTGGGTATACCCTGGACAGGGTTCACAGGGCACACACATGTACACACTTGCTACTGGCAATTTGGGAATGGCAGTTAGCCTAATCTGTATGTCTTTGAACTGTGGGAGGAAACTGGAGCACCTGGAGAAAACCCAACAAGAAAACATAAAATGTGCAAACTCCATGCATACAGACCCATGGCGGGAATCATACCCGGACATGGAAGTGCAAGGCCACAGAACTAACCACTAAGCCACTGTGCGGCCATAAGGACAATTTGATCATTATAATTATATAATATACAATTATATAAAAGTTATATAATTAATAATAATATATATATATATATATATATATATATATATATATATATATATATATATATATATAAAATTATAATTTATACATATTTCTTCAAACATTTCAAACTCATTTTCCTAATTTGCTTCATAAATAAACTGATTTGAAGTGCATTGAATTAATTTCAATTTCAAGAGCAATAAAGTCACTGACTCACTTATAACAAGAGAGAAGTGAATCTTGGTCATGAGCAAGATCCACTCACTTAAATGTGGATGATTCTTAAAAAGAGACATGAATCTCCCATATGATCAAGAAGATTCATCATCCTTAGGAAACAAATCACTAAATGAGAGATGAGTAAATAATTTGGTCATGAACAGATTCACTTACATGCTAAATAAGAGAGAGGCAAATCTGTACGAGAAAATATTTGTATGCTTAATCAGGAGAGACGGAAATCATATGACTCACTCATCGCCTATACTGCTTTATCCTGTGTACAGGGTCGCGAGGGAACCATATAACCAAAGAAACATGTTGACGTAAACATGCATCCAGTGAATGACATACTAATTAATCTCAGCTATAAGCTCAAACCAGGTACATTATAGAGAAAGGAATCGTCCTCATAATATCCTAAACATGTGAAAATGGTAATGTGGGTCTCATTTCTGCCAAAAGCATTCCCAAGATCAAAACAGAAAGAGTGTAAGCTGAACATGATGCTTTGTTTAGTATTTACTTGTGACTTAGAATGACTTTGAGAAACAACTTGTCATGTAATAGCTGCAATCAGCTCTGTGACCTTCAGTGAGTGTTTTCACTGGGAAGCTCACGCAAAACACACACCTCTTCATCTCCCACGCAGCTAAAGAGCACCTTAAGAGGTTAGTCTGGAATGAAAATCGCTCTGCGTCATGACTTGAACAATGTCAGTGGGACCACAGGTATAGGAAAATTAATAAGAATAATTATAGGATATACCAATTCTTTCATACTTTTGAAAAAAAAAAAGCATAAATGGCATATTTGCATAGAAAAAATGCAATCTGTGTAAGAACTGACCGAAATGGGCTCAGAATCGATCCCTGATGGATACCAAAATTTTTGTTTCAAAAACAAAATTTTGAATTTAGGAAGCCTTTTATGCTCTAGATGCTACCTTGTTGCGAAACAATTTTTCTAAACACGCCCAAGTTACACAGGTTTTCTAACACTACCTTAGCACAATTAGCACAGTTACACTTCTAACACCTCATCATTAGCGTAGCGATGGCTGTCAGCCCGTCCCACTCCAAGCCCATTGTGTGAAACCTTGTAACAGATTCCAGCAAATAAGCTTCTAATTAGCTTCCAGCATGTGCCAAGAGCAGAGCTCATCTATAATAATAATAATGGCTTTATATAAATCTTTATGAATTTATTCACTGGGCATGAAACAAGATTTTTTTTTTTATCTTTTTTTTTTTTTGGAATAAATATACATGAACTACACCTAGCAAATTTGTCCCCAGACTGAACAGAAATTGCAACTGGTTCCCATTTTCCATTCTTCTATCTTTTATATTTTCATTATATATAAAAAGCCCCCAAAAAATAAAACCAAGTCTTCTCTCCCTTATGCTCTTTGTTTATTTCATCAAATTGCATTTGATGTCCTAAAGAGTCTGAAAAGAGGCATCTTATACAGTAAAACATGTTTTGTCCTTTTGGAATCTAAAATGTATGTACACCTTTACAACGTGACATTACTCGTGAAAAAACATGAGCACAAACAAAACAATGGCCTTTCTACAGGAGCAGATGGGATCACTTTGGGCAGGAATGGGCATGATTGTTTACAATTTTTGTAGGAGAAACTGTCTGTAGAATGGCATGTAAACTTGCTTTGAGAGTGAGGGGTTGATCATATTTTTAGTGGGGGTGGGCAGGATCAGATAAACTTTCTGTGGGAAGACCTGTGTCAGACCTGAATCAGCACTTAAACCAAAAATCAAGGGAGTGGAGACAACTCCGGCGGCGGAGCTGTCATCCCAGGTTGTGGATCCTCTTGGATTAGGTCTTATAGAACAAGCTGGATGAGGTCCAATCCATCCTCCTGTATGCCATCATTGTTTTTATTTGTTTAAAGTAATAGAGAGACGTTTAAAGTGACTGTTAGTTCCTATAAATGTGTCTTATCGTTACACTCCTGATCTGAAGAGTAGCTTTGCTGCACTGCAGGCTTTCACGGCATGAAGGAACAGAACACAATGAACCATTCCTCAGCCGATATTGTCTCGTCCTCCCCTGAGCTTTTCACAGAAGGAGTCATCCATCAAAAGGCAATCAGATAAGATTATCAATTACTGCAGGGTCAGGAAGCGAGAGCTGCGTTCTATTTTCTATTGTCCCCCCAAAAACAAAAGCGGTTGATGAGGGACTGGCGGGTCTCTGGAGGACTCATTATTTCATTAAGGACGGAGTCCAGCGACACTTCATATAACACCACGTTTGGGAGATTTCTCTCTATTAGCAGAGTTGTGTGTGAAGATGGGGAAAATCTTCCCTGTTTTAAGCTGCTGAGTGCAGGGAACAGGGAAAAGTGGCCCTTAAGACTGTTAAATGTTTGACACCAAGACAGTAGTGCATTTGAAAATCAATCACAGGTTTAATTTAATGTTTTATTGTATTTATGGTAACATCGCATTTACATAAACATCTGTAGGGAGAATTATATAACATTTACAAAAGGAGTCTCCAGTTTCAGCACTCCGTAACAGTCAAAGGTAAAGGTATTGTGACATCTTCAGGACAGCTGAAGAAGCTGGAGGAGGAATGAACATTTATAGCTGCTATAACATAAGTGACAATGGGAAATAGCATGTTGTGTTTTATTAAATTAATTTTAAAAAATTTGTCTATACATAAATATTTTTGAAAGGTTTATAAAAATTGTACTTGTTGACTAGTCAGTTTTGTATAACAGGAATAAAACATTCATATTTTTATAGGAAAAGAATCACTTTCAGGCAGTAAAAGTGACTGGTCTTCATCATCACACCTTGTCATCGTTAATATTACCAGAACAGAACCACACAGAGAGGTTTAAAATTTATGTAATAAAGGGTGCATAATTGTTACCAGCTAATGTCATTATTTTAGTCAGAGTCAAATAAGCGAATTGATATGAATCAATATTGTGTGATGAAGAATTGATTCGATTTTCATTTCTTCCAGACAAAATACAATATTTCACGGCGTAGTTAAAGTGCATACATGATAATCATCTCAACTACTTTTGCCTCGGACCACTGCTCCATATTTTCATTTTTCATTTTTGTAAACCCAGGCAAAGCCTAAGCATTCATGGTGTTTGGCTTTCATTATGAGAGCACCATTTGACTTCATTAGTGACTCGAAGTGTCTGTGTGCAAAAATAAATGTCCTTTATTTAAGCGAGATACAAACTGCGAGTCCTATAGAGCAGCATTTGGCTTATTTTAAGAGAGACATTGCTTAATAAAACAGATAAAACAGACAAATTAGAAATAAATCTGTGCAGTTGCGCAGGATTGACTTCAGGCACAGTAACATTAACCTTTTCTCATTCTCCAGTTACTCAGTGCTGCTGCTGCTGCGGTGTTAAAACAGGAGTTAGGAAATGTTCACTTCAGTCTTGCTGAAGTTTCCAACATGTGAAAATGTTAACAGAAGCCCAATGTGTCAGAGCGCACAACGGTGAGGAGGCGAGAAAAATGGTAATGTCAGCAAAAATGTCAGCGTTCACACAGAGACGGGACACAGAGGGGGATAATCCTGGTGCACCATTAGCCTTCCAACTCATTCAGCGGGAGGTGACAGTACAACTCACACTCACTCATTCACACACCTCCTGTGACTGTACTGAGAGCAAATGAGAGAGCAAAGCAATGGGATTTCTTTCGACCTCTTTAGAGTTCATCACTTTCAATATGTATTTCAGAGCAGAATTTTATCCAGAGCTAAAAAGCTCTGTAGCTACTGTATAAGAGATATCAGCGATACTTCCGAAGGTGTGTATTCATCATGGTGTCTTGAGCTGCAGCATGCTAGACAACCAATAAACATTGTTAGTCTTTTGGAAAAGCTGTAGTGGGAAATCCTTAAAGGTCACCTTTAAAATGGAGATAAAAGGTGTGAGTTTGTGTTGTTTGGTGGCGACAGGAAGCATAGGCATCAGTGGCAGCAAGGCAATTCCAATGCAGTGTGTGTAACATTTCTCAGGAGGAGCTCGGTGACAGCACTGTGCTGAAGTGGCATAACGTGTGCTTTAAACTCCTTACTGAAGGTCACTGCACTCGCCATTAAACCTGATATTATCCCCCAATATCACACACTGCAGCTCAGCGCAACACACACACAAAAAAAAAACTACACATCACCACCTGGGGCGCTGCAAAAAATGTGAAAACATCACTAGGAGTACAGTAGGACTTTATCATGTCTTTTAACTTACATTTCTAATTATGAAACCATTATAAATTGAATATCATATTAATCAACCCAATGCTCTGCTGGGAATCCTTGGATCCTGCCATTCATGTGTATGTTACTTTGACATGTACCACCTATTAGACATTGTTGCTGATGAAGCTCACCCCATCCTGGAAATGGTATACCCTGATGGAAGTAATGGACCCTGACAAAAACAATGTTTTATGAATGGTTTAAGAAACACAAAAGCAAATTTGTATTGTTGAGACTAGGTGTCCCATTTCTCCAGATATCAATCCAATTGAGCTTCTTTTGGATGTTCCACCCATGGAGGCTCTACCCTGCAACTTACAGAACTTAAATAACCTGCTACTGATGGCTTGATGCCAGATATCACAGGACACTTTCAGAGCTCTACCTTCAAATCTTCCTTTTATAGGCAAGATTACTGGAAAAAGTTGTTTTTTATCAGGTGAACAACCACTTAAACTCAAATGGATACCTAGACAGTTTTCAGTCTGGTTTCCGAGCGAATCACAGTACAGAGACAGCACTCATAAAGGCGGGGCTTTCTGGGATGGTACTCAAATGGTTCGGGTCGTACTTAGAAGGGAGAGGTTATTATGTGAGTAGCATAAGTCTAAGTGGACATCCATGACATGCGGAGTCCCACAAGGCTCAATTCTTGCACCACTCCTGTTTAGCCTGTATATGCTCCCACTAAGTCAGATAATGAGAAAGAACCAAATTGCCTATCACAGCTATGCTGATGATAGCCAGCTTTACCTAGTCTTATCTCCAAATGATTATAGCCCCGTAGACTCCTTCTGCCAATGCATTGATGAAATTAACAGATAACCAAAATTTTCTTCAGTTAAAGAAGGAGAAAACTGAAGTAATTGCATTTGGAAACAAAGATGAAGCTCTGAAGGTGAATGCATACCTTCACTCTAGGGGTCAAACAACTAAAAATCAAGTCAAGAATCTTGGAGTGATTCTGGAGACAGGCCTTAGTGTGGCGACGGGCTCATAACCAGCGCGCCCCATGGAAAAGCAACTCCTCACTCGTCAAGAAGCCTCTATTTATCAAACCCAGTCAGCACCACGGACAGCTACCAACAGGCTCAAAAAGGGGCAGGGCGCCACAAACCACTGGCATCGGCCACAGCAAATCGCCTGCCGTCCAGCGCCCCAGTGGTGTATGCCGGAGAGTAGGAGGTTAAAACCAAAATGCTTACGTGTTTTTTCCTTGTCTGCAGATTCAGGACACTACGGAGAGCCGGCCCCCGCGTATTCCTCTGAGACAGGGACAATGCCATCGCATGCCTCTCATCCCTGACCGTGTCTCCTCCGCTCAGGCGCCCACACCCATGCCACCGCACCCGAGGCAGGATTACACACTGGGGACTGTCACCTCTGCGATCTCGCCTACTCTCCCAATTCAAGCTAAAGCAACAGAGCCCCGCACTGTGCAAAGACATTAGTTTCACTTTTGCTCTCTTTTTTTGCCCCTTTTATATACACCCTTTGTTTGTTCCGGCGCAGAGAAAAAAGAATTAAACATACCTTTTGTGTCTGCATCAGCCCTCGTGTCTGTGACCTTTTCTGAATCCCCTCAACGCTTTACATTGGTGGAGAATGCGTGCTCAGAACACGGACCCTGGGGCAACAACGTCCTCGGAACACTACCTCGGCCATCTGCTGGAAAGGAGTATCCAACAGCAGACACTCCTGCAACAGCTCACGCAGGGCCTACAGACCACGACCGCTGAACTCACCTGGCTCCAGCAGCGGGGCGGACGTGATGTACCCCTCCCAGACCCAAGAAAGGATGCCCAACACCTGTTGTCAAAGCTTACTCCCCATGACGACCTCGAGTCATACCTTCAGACGTTTGAGAGAACAGCGGAGCTGGAAGGATGGCCGAAACGTGAGTGGAGCAATATCTTAGTTCCTCTTTTAACTGTGGAAACACAAAGAGCTTACTTTGCCCTCCCGGCGGACGATGCGGAGGACTATGTGTTGTTAAAAGTCGAAATCTTAGCGTGTTGTGGATTATCCAGCACTCAGGCTGCCTTAGAATTCCACCGCTGGGCTTATGACTCATAAGTTCCTCCACGTGCACAGCTCGATAAACTGTCTAAGGTTGCCGCCCGGTGGCTGCAGCCGGAAACTCTGACGGCCAAGGAAGTTACAGACCGTGTAGTCATGGACAGAGTAATGCGTGCCCTGCCGAGGGAAGAGAGTAAAGCAGTGGGTATGCGAGCTCCATCCTCCCTCCGGCAAATGACGAAGCGTTAGAATGTGCATTGGCCACACTCTCTCTAGGACCAGAAAGAAAACAGTTTTTAGAGAGAGGCCCTCAGCCATATGTACCACCTCATCGACGCGATTCCTTCCCCCGAGCGCCCCGGTCAGAGACGCCGCAGGATGAACCTATGGCCTACAGAGCCAGATCTCTCTCGCTCAGCCTCTTCCCGGGGCCTTTGGGCTGAAAGTCGACCGGAGAAAAACCACCTCCCTGCTCCTACCCACTGGGTCCGAGTTGGCGGAGCCCCACTCCCAGCCCTCATAGACACAGGGAGCGCTGTCACGCTAGCCCGCCCTTCAGTCGTCCCCGCAGGAGCGCGGCCGTGTGAAACCCCCTTCCCATCACTTGTGTACACGGCGACGGGAGAGAGGTCCCAGCGGCAGGTTCGTGGTCGAGGACGAGAGAGGAAAGCACACTGTAATAGCCGGGATCATGCCCAACCTCCCAGTCCCATTGTTACTAGGACAAGACCGGCCGGCATGGCTCGCACAGACAGAGGAGAAAGCAGACGCAGAGGCAGAAGGTGAGGAAAGCCCCCAAATTAATCCCTTTCTTTCCCTGTCTCAGCAGGTGCAAAAAGCCGGCAACTTTGCCCGGCTGCAACACGAAGACCAGAGACTAAAACCCTGCTGGAGTCAAGTGCGACAGGCAGGGGTGACGGAAGGAAACGAGAGAGGCTTCTATATTATCACACTGAACGAAGAGGGGAACCCCGGGACCTACTAGTCGTTCCTCAAGGTAAAACGAAAGCCGTCCTGCACCTCGCGCACACGCACCCTCTCGTCGGCCACCTCGGAGAAAGAAATACTAAAGAAAAAATTAAAGACAGATTTCACTGGCCAGGTTTGGAAGCCGAAGTAAAGAATTTCTGTCAGCGATGCCCCAAGTGCCAAAAAACTGCTCCACAGAAGCCGGCCCCTGCCCCTCTAATCCCACTGCCCATTATCAGCATACCCTTTGAACGCATCGGGATGGATCTCATCGGCCCACTCCCAAAGTCGTCGAAAGGACATGAGCACGTCCTAGTTATTGTTGACTATGCCACGTGTTACCCCGAGGCGGTCCCACTGCGGAAGACAACGTCCCGAAACAGAGCTAAAGAGTTAGTGCTATTATTCAGCCAGGTGGGTCTTCCAAAGGAAATACTGACAGACCAGGGGACACCGTTCATGTCTAAACTGATGGCTGATGTCTGCCGGCTGCTGCAGGTTAAACAGCTGAGCACCTCTGTATACCATCCACAAACTGATGGGCTCGTGGAGAGATTCAATCAGACGCTCAAGAGGATGTTACGGCGAGTAGTGGATGAGGGAGGTCGGAACTGGGACCAACTACTCCCGTTGTCTTTGCGGTACGGGAAACTCCCGAAGCCTCCACCGGTTTCACCCCATTCGAACTTCTATTTGGGAGAAGACCGCGAGGACTCCTAGATGTCGCGAAGGAAGCATGGGAGGAGCAGCCATCGCCTTTTCGTTCTGTAGTCGAGTATGTACAAGACTTACATAAAAAAAATAATAAAGTGCTCCCCATAGTTTGGGAACATATGGAAAAAGCGCAAACAGAACAACAGCGTGCATACAATCGCTCGACACAACCGCGCGAATTCCAGCCGGGAGATCGCGTACTATTGCTCCTCCCCAGTGCCAACTGCAAATTCCTCGCCCGGTGGCAAGGGCCCTATACAGTAATAGAAAGAGTGGGACCAGTAAAATACCACCTGCAGCAGCCTGGTAAGAAAAATCATACCCAGCTTTACCACATAAATTTACTGAAACGCTGGATTGAACCGTTGCCGCGCGTCTCAGCTCTCGCTGCTCGTTCATCCTCAGTTGCAGGTCGCGAAATGGTGCAGAGGGGAGATGACTTAACAAAGGCACAACACCAGGACCTGAACGAACTCCTCGATCAGTTCCAGGATGTGTTCTCTACGGACCTGGGGCTAACACATCTGGTACGGCACGACATTAAAACACCGCCTGGCATGATTATCCGTCAAAGACCGTACCGAGCCCCGGAGGCCCGTCGCCGTGCCATCGAAGCTGAGTTGGAAAATATGCTTCAAAATGGCATAATAGAGGAGTCGATTAGTCCCTGGTCCAGTCCCATAGTAGCGGTACCTAAGCCCGACGGGTCGCTCAGAATTTGTAACGATTTCAGACGCGTAAATCAAATTTCTGAATTCGATTACCCTCACAAAAGGATATTGGCAGGTAGCTCTGACACCAGAGGCTAAAGAGAAAACGGCTTTCTCTACCGGACAGGGGCACTGGCAGTATCGGGTGTTACCGTTCGGGGGAATTAAACATACCTTTTGTGTCTGCATCAGCCCTTGTGTCTGTGACCTTTTCTGAATCCCCTCAATGCTTTACACCTTAGTTTCAGTAGTCATGTCAAAGCAGAACTAAATCAGCATACTATCATCTCAAAAACATTGAAAGAATTAGATATTTTGTTTCCAATCAAGACTTGGAGAAACTTGTCCATGCCTTTATCACCAGCAGGGTGGATTATTGTAACTCACTCAATGGCCTAGGACCTAAATATATTACAGATATATTTTTTATAATATAAACCTGACAGACCACTCAGATCATTAGGATCAAGTTAGTTAGAAATACCACACAAAACAAGTGGAGTCAGGTTCTAGCTATTATGCTGCCTGCAGTTGGAACCAGCTTCCAGATGGGATCAGAGGTGCTAAAACATTGGTCACATTTAAATCTAGACTTATCTGTTTAGCTGTGCAATTATAGAATGAGTACTGTGCTACATCCGAACTGACTGCACTATTTTATGTTTATCTAATATTTTTAACTGTTTTATTTTTATTTCAAATCAAATTTTGATTAGTTTCATTAATTCATTTTTTTATTTTTCTTCAAAAAGTTTTATTGATATTATTTTCTATTTCATTTTATGATCATTTCTTCGCTTTTATGTAAAGCACTTTGAATTACCATTGTGTATGAAATGTGCTATACAAATAAACTTGCCTTGCCGTGCCTTACTGGAGTCTAGGCCTTGAGTGTTTAGGCCACAAGGGAACCTGCACAGTATTAAGCAGGAAGCTTTATTTTTATGGCTAAAGAATTGTTTGTGGATTTTCACTATAAAGTACTGAATACATTATTATACATGAATACTGAAGTCATTTTTTTTATATACTGCAGAAGATGTCTTAACCAAAACCTGTAAATGCTCATTTATCTTGAACATATCAGAAACAAACAGTGAATCCGAGTCCAGTCGATGCAGCACACACCAAGGACCAAAAATAATGAGTGTAAACATTTTTTAAAAGCCTGTAAATGGCACATTAGAGCTTGAGATGCGGCGATGCATCACAATCAGTGTTTATTTGCTGTGGGTAAAATGTCCAAGTAGTGTATCTCAGCGCAAGTACTGGCATAGTTGATATCCATTTCTGTAAGATAAACCGAGGCACAGTGAATAAATACACCATTTTCACTACACACTTCTTTACTTCTGTAATTGTGTAAGTTAATATGTACATTATAAACATCAGTTATGTACAGGATCTGTACTTCAGTGTAGACTTTTGAAAGAGCACAGGTAATATCTACAGAACATTAAGTAGAAATGGATAAAAGTAATGACATGACATTTTGATAATATACGAAACGTTAGGATTAGCAAGTTACTGTAGTTTAAGAGGAATAAAACATTGCTGTTATCCAACCATGTCAACCATGAGATTAACATATTTTTAGGTTGCATTTAAACTTTATTGTAAGATTATGTTATGTTTATGAACACAGATATAGAACTAAGTGTGCTTATCAGCCCCCATTTTATGTGGTTTTCACTTTGGGCAAATCATAGACCCTCATGTTGCGACAGAAGCTAAATATTGCCATTTCACTATATGTAGGGTTTTCACATAGTGCCATACAAATACACTACCTGGCAAAAAAACATTGAAGAAGGGTAGAATTATTGGCCTGCATCAATCAAAGAGAACAACTAGGGAGCTTGTAAGTGAATTGGGTGCTTTAAAATATATACACTGGAAGGACAGTGCTGAACTTCATTGAACCTCATGGACGAAACAATTGTCAAAAACCATCATGAATGAGTCTGTTGGGAGATCAGCTTGAAGAATTTGCATGGTAAATGGGCAGTGGAAGTTAAAGCAATTTGTTCAATAAGGTTCAATAAGTAAAGTAAGACCATTTTCATACAAGCAGAATGTGAAGAAAACTCCCAGGATTGGGACTAAACAGCTGTGTGCCCATAAGAAAGCAGTTGTTAGTGATACTGGTCAAAAATAGACTTCTGTTTGCTCAGGAGTAAAAAGGTTATGTGGTCTGATGGTCAGACTGACCCTATTCCCGAATGATGTGTACGTCATGGTAAAAAGGGAACTGCATGAAGCGATGCATCCATCATGCATAGTGTCCACTGTACAAGCCTCTAGAGGCAGTGTTATGATCAGTGGGACAGGTCTAGGCTCAGCAAGTCAGCTGATGACCTGAATGTACTGAATGACCAGGTTATCACATCTATGGAGTTTTGTCTTTCCTGATGGCATGGGCATATTCCAGAGCTCAAATGAGTCCTGGAAAATGAGGAATCATTTTCACACATGGGCAACTCAGTTGTGACATGCCACATGAAAATACATGAAACACAAAATTAAAATGTTGTATTTAAAATGGTAAAAAGGTAACACAGTCAGGTCCATAAGTATTTGGGCAGTGATTCAATTTTTTTTCTCTGTACACCACAACAATGCATTTGGAATTAAGTAATGAGATGTGACTGAAGTGTTGATTCATTTCAACTTCAATTTAAAGGCTTAACAATCATTTTGCATTGACTGTTTGAAATAAGCCTGAAGTCACTGATAGACCTGACAATTTCACACACAGACACACACACACACACACACACACACACACACACACAAAATCATATTAGCTTTGTTTAGTGCTCTTCTGCCCCCTGCTGGTGAGATTTTTAGTGTTTGATTTGTCTTTTATGAGCTGCATAGGAGCACGCATGTTCAAGTCCAAAATGTCAGGATGAATTTATGTGCCCATCAGAAAAAAGACGAGCGTTAGCCAGATTAGATTAGCATTGATTGCACCATGGTGCTGAGCACTTGATTGTGCTCCGGTTGTATGCCATGACTCATTCACCGACCTACCCAAGGATTTCAACACTGCTTTCTCATATAAACACAACTCCATTAGTATACACTGCAATCTGTCACTACCGTACACCTCACAGAGGCGTGGTCACGAGTCACCCTAGCCTTAAAAAAGGCTTGTCAACTCGACACATACCAATTTTAAGACAATTCTTTAATATATTTTGCTACGTTGCCATTTATGTCTTCATTTCAGCTCACCCCGACCATCTACCATCTTCACCACATCCAATAAAGAGAGTAAAGCAGAAGCTCCTGAACCTCAGGCAGCTTTCCGAATCGGATTATTATCTGTGAACAGACAGAAGGAGCGCTGTTTATCACGCTGAAATAGATCTCTGCAGAGCGTCTAGGACAGACAGAGAAAGAGAGATGTGGTTAATAAAAAGCAGGGCACCAAACAGTTCAGCTGCGACACACTGATGTGTGGTATATCTTATATTAATCTGTTTTTTTTATTTTTTTTACTTACAAAACAGTGTTGACAAAAAAAGAAAATGTTGTGACATCTTTATTATATTTGTTGCAGTGAAAGAACAAAACTAGTACATACAATAAATTGTTAAAATTGTTGCCAATGTTTATATAAAAACAAAAACATTGGTACTGGACAAATCCAGTTTTGGAGAATGGAAAAATATATATAGTAAATTTCATCAGCCCAGTGAAGTGACAGATACATAGACCACACCCGATCCACTGTTGCTGACAGATACAGGTGCCACACCTCTTTCAGTGTGACTGACAAATACGGAGACCACATCCGTTCCACTGTGACTGACAAATACAAAAGCCACACCTCTTTTAGTGTGACTGACAGATAGAGGCCACACCTCCTTCAATATGACTGACATATACAGAGGTCACACCTCCTTTTTTACTGACACATACAGAGGCCACACCCCCTCCACTGTGACCGACAGATACAAAGCCACACATCCTTCACTGTGACTGACAGATACATGGGCCACACCCCCTACACTGTGACTGACAAATACAAAGGCCATGCCTCTTTCAAGTGTTACTGACAGATAGCGGTCACACCTCCTTCAGTGTAACCGACAGATACATAGAACACACCCCTCCACTGTATCTGACAGATACAAAGGCCACACCTCCTTCAGTGTGGGTCACACATACAGAGGCCACACCCCTCCACTGTAACTGACAAATACAAAGGCCACACCTAATTCAGTGTGGTTGACAGATACATAGGCCACACCTCCTTAAGTGTGATTTACAGATACAGAGGCCACACCTCCTCCAGTGTGACTGACAGATACAAAGGCCACACTCCTACGTAATAAAATCACTGTGAAAAATATTTGAATTATTTTTTTTTTTTACTTGGATAGTAATGCCTGTGCATGTGGCCTTGATGACGTATTTTTGACAGGTTTAAAACACTACATTCGTGGGCGTATTTTTGCGTATATTGCATAATTTTGCAATTCGTCCGTGTAATGGAGGAGTTGTAAAAACGAGTTTTGTATCTGTAAACGGTCAGAGTCGTATATTTCAGAGTTGTACTGTAACAAACACACAAAATCTCATATCTGTAAACTGTCGTGGCCGTAGATTTTGGAATCCAACTCGGACAAAACACAGAATTACACACAACTCTTCTTTTGACGCACAAATATTTTTGACAGTGATTTTGTTCCATAATTATATACCTCTTACAGTTTAACTAGCAACTACACAGGTCACGGCCCTTCATACCTAGCACAGAGGCTTATCTCCTACATGTTACTTAGCTAGTACATAAATGTGACATTAAAGTGCATAGTCATACATTAGCTTAAAGTAAGACACCACTAAATGAATATCAATTATTACAATCTCTCAGCCTGCTATCAGCACTAATGCTGAAAATGAGCATGCTAACTCAGGATTACACAGAGAAAAAATGACACAGAGAATTTTATCATCAACATCCATGCAAAGGAGATATAAACACACACACACACACACACACACACACATACACACACAGTTAGTTAGCATGGTCTTTACAGAGGCATGAAGCTTCACTGCTGGAGTTTCTCCTGGTTCTTTCTTATAACGTCAATCAGGCAGAAGCATGAGGCAAAATCAAATGACCTGCGTTACTGAGGGATGCCTGGAGAGAAAAATCCAATAAGCCACTGCTCCATAAGCACAAGAGCAAACAACACAGAGCTCCAGCCCTCAACAGCACCCCTTTACAACAGCTTTGTGTTTAAGAAGAGCTCTTTAGAAGCAGTGCTTCATCACAAACAACTTGGAAAAACTTTTATATGTTATACAAGTCTGAGGTTATTCTACTGTGAGTTAAACACTGTATAATGCAAAATTCTTACTGTATAACTGAGGGAAAAAAAACATTTAAAGATTTGGTTGTTTAATTTTACCTAACATAATAAGGCTAATAACCTTCATAATTACAGTGATTTACAGTACAGACCAAAAGTTTGGACACACCTTCTGATTCAAAGAGTTTGCATTTGTATTATGGCAAGAAAAAAGCAGCTAATTGAAGAAAAAGCGAGTGGCCATCATTACTTTAAGAAATGAAGGTCAGTCAGTCGGAAAAATTGGGAAAACTTTGAAAGTGTCCCCAAGTGCAGTCACAAAAGCCATCAAGCGCTACAAAGAAAACTGGCTCACATGCGGACCGCCCCAGGAAAGGAAGACCGAGAGTCACCTCTGCTGCGGAGGATAAGTTCATCCGAGTCACCAGCCTCAGAAATCTCAGGTTAACAGCAGCTCAGATCAGAGAGCAGGTCAATGCCACACAGAGTTCTAGCAGCAGACACATCTCTAGAACAACTGTTAAGAGGTGAATCAGGCCTTCATGCAGTGGCGGCCGGTCAATACGGGGCGCAGGGGCGCCGTCCCCCCTTAAAGTTAGGCAGAGAAGAATGCTACTTTAACATGTAATTATTTAACATAATAATTATTTATTTTAAAAATGAAATAAAGTCATTTAGTCACAATATTCTGCTGTATTTCTTAATATAATTTATTTGCAATAAAAAAAATCTAAACTGTTTTACGTTCATTTGTGTTCGTGTACGCGCGGCGCCGGACAAACGAGTGTCTATGTAGGCACGTAAATCTTTGAAAAGCATGTGACCTGAGGCTGAGCTCTGATTGGATCTTTTCAAATCATCCTTCGGGCGCAGCACTGTGCGCACTGAACCCTCCCACTTTTGTTCTTAGCGAATCAATATTGTTTTTAAATATTTGGGCTCATGTGATTGGACCATTCTCAACGAGTCTTTTCCAGCACTTCTTATGGCAAGAGGAGCTGCTGACTGGATGCGATGTGATGCGATGCGATGCGAGTCATGCCTTTATTTTATGCTAGTAGTAATGATCACTGCATAATCACCTGATAAATACCTATTTACAGGCGAGTATTAAAATTGTAATTTTATTTGCGCCAGCCGCCACTGTTATTAACCATTTAATGTCGTGTACAACTTTTTGGTAGATATATTTTGAGTCACTTTTGAACCTTAAGCTGGGGACATGCTACATGACTCGCAATCCTAAAAGGTTCAGAAAAGACTGAAAGTATTTCACAGATTTTTATCACGACTCAAAAACGGTGGATCAGAAACTTAACTTCTTGGCCAGATGAGGGATGTTTGATATACTTCGACTTTTAATATTTTCCTCACACACTTTGAGTCTGTACCCCTGATACACTTACAGACTTCTGTGCCAACTTGCCAAACCAACTGATCACAGCTTGTGCTGAATGATGCAAACTAGGCTGCACTCACCATGATTTCAAATCCTATACAAATTCCTGTCTAAAGTCGTGTAGCTTTAGCAATTTCCACAGCTTTAGCAATCTCCAATGGTTGAGGTATGCTATGCTTAAAAAGAATACACTAGATGTCACTAGTATTGTTACAAGATGTGAAAGAAATAAAAAGGTGCCAATGCTTAAAACCAATTAAACCTTATTTTGGACATTTGGACAATTTAAAAGTTATCATTTTATGTGACCTTCGGGTTGTTTTTGGTATATCTAATTATATAAATACATTTACCATGATGTGACAGCTCAACCATTTGGAAGAGGCTTATACTGGGATCTTTTTAAAAAATCTTTAGGAAATAACAAATAATTCAGAGAATGTGATCCTTGCAAACATGAACTTACATAGAACAAAAAAAGGTTCAACCAAAGGTGCTGAACAATCTTTCCCAGCCTGTGATGTAGTCATGCGCTGTGCAGTGAATGAAGAGTACTGCATTCATACACCTTTAGCTCTAACTTTTCCAGTAAAAGAGATTTTTGTTTGTTAACATACTGGCGATTTTAGTTATTGATCCTGACCGAGACTTGGAAGTCATGGAAGAAACATGGAACACATGGAAGAAACACACCGGAACCAGATGTCACAATCACGAACAGTCTTTATTAAGCACAACTGTGTTAAGCTCAAGGGTGTTACGCTCGCTAAAAGCAGAGTGGTTTGGGTGGTGCAGGTGGTTTAGGAGGCACAGATTCCTGTGTCGCAGTGAGGCAAACGGAGCAGGTGAGACAAGTAGTGCTGAGCAGGTGGCGTGAGACAAGCAGAAACAGCGGAGTTCATGCAAGAGCGCAAGGCTGGCAGGTTCCTTCTAGGCAAATTTGGTTCAGGGAGCATGGAGTCTGTGGAGACAGAAGACATGTGTGAGTACATGCAAAGATATCGGATCACCGGATGTATACAGTGGCGGGAACATGGCGTCTCCGATTTAGTCTCCAGACAGGGTGAATTACAGTGCCCCGCCTCCTTCTGAGGCACGCGGTGGTGGCGGGTGAGTCGGCATAGGTTACACCGTT
Organism: Clarias fuscus; assembly: GCA_030347435.1. Lineage (NCBI taxonomy): Eukaryota > Metazoa > Chordata > Actinopteri > Siluriformes > Clariidae > Clarias > Clarias fuscus. Next base: position 6,617,161 of record CM059216.1, read on the forward strand.
TGCATGAGAAGTGTGAGTGAGAAGCATGCAATGTGTGTGCACTGGCTGTCAACCCGTCTTCATAACAATAACATATTCTTTTTAAAAAATTATAATAATGAATGGAAACAGATTTTATTTACTCCCTAACCTAAATTTACAGTTATTTACAGTGAAAGTCATTGATTACTGACTGTAACAGAAATATATGTTGTTAAAAGTAAAAGACTCATTCTCATGCATTCTCTATACTGTTTACGCCGTACAAGATCACAAGGAAACCTGTCTCAGGGGACATTGAGGAACTAGGCGGGCCGATCCATCATAGGACATACTGTATAAGCATACACACATTCACTCTCCATGGGCAACTGGGAAATGCCAATAAATCTAATCTGCATGTCTTTGGACTGTGGGAGAAAACCGCATAAATAAATAAATCATAATAAATCTCATGTAAATAGGTATTTATTCAGTTTAGAGGTGTAATTGATACTCTAACGTTAGGTCAACTTACAGTGTAGATTAAATTTGCTGATCAGATCCTCAGCTGAACGGAGGTAAGTTTCCATTGCAGAAGATGATAGTTGGTGTTTAATAGCTTTAAAAGGAAAAATAAAAGCATAGGATCTGTAATGGATGAATTGTGCCCTTAAGACACAAACAAGCACCTGATAGTAATGTGGTTTAATCCCATTTCCATAATATCACATGTTAAGCACACATGAATCGTCTCCTCCGCCTCATACAATCCAATTCACATGCAAGTTTTCAAAGCAAATTTCTATCGCGTATACCCCGCGGAGTCTGTGACTAAAATCTGACCGGATAAGAAGTGCACTCGATGGATTCTATAATCAAGAGCTATCTGAGCTCCTGCAGTCATCCAGTCAGCGGATTGGTTCCTTGCTGGGGGTCAAGGGGAAGTCGGCCTGCTCCGTTTATTGTGCCACAAAACATCCTGACAGAAATCGTCCTTAACCACATCAGACTCAGGTGTTATAAGTGAATTTGACTGGGTCAAAAATCTCAATCGATCAGCACTACCCCTAAACCCTTCCCCCGCTGGGAGATTTCATAAATCTCAGCCCTGTTCTCTTAAAAAAATGAATAAATAAACAGAAAAGGAAAGCCTTCAAACAGACTCGTTAAGGAGGAAATTGAGTTCTGATTTTGTGGTGTGTGTCCCGCTGCTGCGGGGCCTCCAAGGGAGCTAGCTACAGCTCAGCATTAGTGGGCTTTAAAGGTGAATCAGGACGGATCCGGCGCCGGCCTGTCGAAAGAGGGCTTTTACTCACACAAGCTCTGGCACTCAAGCGAAAGACACGCTGATGTATTACCTCAGGTGCAATGGAAATCTCTAGCAAGGCGAAAAGCAAAGCTCCCTGTGCCTCCCTCGCTTCAATTACCATTCAACATCCGCTCAGATTTTTCCACCTAAACCCTCCTCTTAAGTCCACTTAGAGTCCAGCGACACTTCCTTCTGAATTTCCATTTAAACAAAGACTGTAGGCTTGCTTAAACACTGATTTATTTTTAATGATTCATTTCTTTATTCCAAACTGCAAATCATACTGCATTGTACTTTTATGTAATGAGCGATGATAACAATAATAAACATCTATATGATAAGCTGATTAAGTAAATGTTTTATTCTTTTTAGAATGTCAGCGAGGAAACGAAGCAGATCCAAGTGCAGGCTTCTCTTTAATAAACATCATGAATCAAACAACCAAACACAAGCCTCGTGGCAGAAACAGGAACTGTACAGTAACTAGGAACAAGAACAACAGCAAGGCTCTAACATGCACAAACACAATGGAGTTGGGACACGAGACAAACTAAAATCCTAAACCTAAAATCCTAAAAGCAATATTAACCTGACTCAGGTTCAATCAAAAACAAATCGCACAACATAAAGAAGTGCTCAGTGACACGGGGTGTTGCTTTTCTTACACTACCATAACAGTACCATCATTATTATTTATGTAAAAAACAGTAAAAAATTTGTCTCTTGTCCCAACTTGCGTTTGTGCATGTTAGAGCCTTGCTGTTGTTCTTGTTCCTAGTTATATTTCCTGTTTCTGTTACTTTGACTAGGCTATTCCAAAACCTTGATTCTTTTATTTTTCTCCTGAAAGCATTAGGGTACCACTAATACACGGTGTAAACGGTATAAGATACTCTACCTTTGATTTATTTATATTAATAAGTTAGACAGAGAGTTCTGCCATACAGAGGGCATGCACATGGGCTCCAACTTAAAATTATAATATCACTGATTACATTAAAGCTGATCAGCTTATTTTTAGCTTTAAACTTTCTACAAAACTCTTCTACCATCAATAACATTGGAATGAATTCTTACATACAATCAAAATCCTGTACCGTCTGACACAAACTCTGACACTGGTATTAAGAGTCTTAATCTCAATCGGCCATCATGTTATCTCACTCATCTCATCTGACTCGGGGTAAACTCTCCTCCTGCACGGAAACGGCCACTTACCCCGAAGTGCAGCGTCGTATTTCCACATCGTACATAATGCACACTGCTCTCGGCTCTAAGAGGCCCATCATACTGTATCAGATGAACAGCAGATGCAAAGTGAGGAAAGAAGGTTCATGTCTATCATTACTAGGGCATAGAGAGGAGAGTATACACACAAACATGCACACACAAAATAATGTTTCTGACTTATTGAACTATATTCACAAATTTTCCCAATTCAGTCACTACCACTTTAACCCATAAATTACGCTTTATAAAAGCAAAGAACTCTTAAAGAGCCCATGAAGAACCCTTTATCGGTTACATGAGAGGTACAAACGTAATGACTCTCTCACCGTCTATACTGCTTTATCCTGTATTCAGGGTCGTGGTGGGCCTGGAGCCTATCCGAGGAGACTTAGGGTACGAGGTGGGGTACATCCTGCACAAGGGCGCCAATCCATCGCAGGGCACACACAGGGTATGTATTGGTGGAGCAAAACAGGTTAAATAAATTGTGTTTGTGGAATCGTTGTATAAAAACAATATCACATTCAAGGTCATGTTGTTGCGCTGTTGCACCATCGTATCTATGACCACAACAAGGTCATGGTGAAATTTATCACAACAGCAATCCCTCCCTCATGTTATATTTTTAATTATAGAACTTGGAACCACTTTGTTTCTTGAAAGGAACCACTACTACAAAACTCCACTACTACAAAACTACAAAACTACCACTATCCACTACTACAAAAGGTTTCTCAAGGATTCACTGAATAGGGGGGTCTACATGGAAAATTTTCTGATAAGAGACAGGTCTGTAGTAGGCTGTTGTAGGCATCTGCTGTATGCATCTTATGAGTCCATCAATTGTTCCATGAATATTTAACCCTACAAGAGAGTTTCCTATACGCATATACAGTGGAACCTTGGATTATGAACATAATTCATTCCAGAAGCGGGCTCATATTTCAAAACACTCGTAAACCAAATCGAATTTTCCCATAAGAAATCATGGAAACTCAAATTATTCGTTCCACAGCCCCAAAAAATAAATACATAAAAATAATTAATACAAAATATAAAGTAAAAATTAAATAAATTTACCTGCACTTTACCTTTGAAACTAAAAGTGTGCGTGTGTGTGAAGGCAAGGGGAGGAGGGGTGTGACACGCCCAAACACACACAAATGCAGTGCCGGCTGAGACAGAGAGAAAAAAAATGGATCTTTAACCTCTCTAATGACTTGCTTTTGCTTTACACACGTGCACACATTTGTTATAATAAACAGTACACCGTGATCACGTGACGCTCAGCGTCAAAATAAGAAGCGCATGTGTGCTACATGATACTCGGTACTCGTAAACCAAGACTTGCTCTTTTTCAATATTATCTATACAGTATATAATATTTCAATATTTTAGTATATATATATATATATATATATATAGAGAGAGAGAGAGAGAGAGAGAGAGAGAGAGAGAGAGAGTTTCCAAGTAGAAGAGTTTTTGGTGGCTGATAACCCTGTAGAATGTCTGTGAACCCTAAAAAAAAAAAACATTTTCTGATAGCTTACTATATTATGTCTGGAAGGACAGAAGGAAACTGGAGAACCCAGAGGAACCCACTGGGACGAGCAGAGACCCAGGGTCAATTGGGGGCCTGGAGATGAGCAGTTTATTACTTTTTCAATTATTTAATCCCACACCAAATTCAATTTAATTGTGAATGTTTTGCTTCAATTATTAATTTATTTAATGTTGATTCCCCATTTCAGTTTTTAATTTTTACACGTTCTCTGCGCTGTTGTAAATGAGGGCTCTCTCTTAAATAGGTCTCACAGGAATTAAGTAGATAAATGAAAATGCTTAATCAGAAGCGTTTTAATATGTTTCCCTATGTGGTGAGCCCGCTCAACACATTTGTGTGTGTGTGTGTGTGTGTGTGTGTGTGTGCACGCACATGTGCATGTGCTTGTTTTTAATTAGACTCCATGACGCTGTAATCCACACCACAGCAATGTTTCAGGCTCATTGTTCCAAAGAAACTCGACTCCCGTGATACAACCTGAGTGAGGCTTCCTTCTTTTCTTTTCTCTAAACCAGATGGATAGATGACAGGTTGTCCACTTCACATGTCATGCTGGCTGCATTTTAATCTTGAATCCAAATACCAGCTAAATAAGAAGAGACTACAGAGACTAGAGACCTGAGCGAAATTGACAAAGATCTGTTTGAATTTCTTTTAGAGAGTCACTTAAATGATTCATTTCATTAATGTTCAAACAAGTATGTACTGATTCTGAAGTGTGTTGGATTTTTTACTCTCAAAGCTTTTGAAACCATATGAAAAGTTTAAATCAACATGCTAACACAGTGAGCATCTTACTCTGGGGGGGGGGGGGGGGGTTAACACCTTTAGTACAGAGGTTTGGGTTTTGTAAAATGAAACACAAAATTAAATGTAACTATGAATATTCAATTAACAATAACAAATCATATATAAATAATACATCACGAGACAAACCATTAAACAAATCTGTACTATGAAACTTTGAGCATGAAGCTCTGGGCATGTGGGGTGCCAATCCAGGGCACAGGGCAATAAGGGCAATTTGGGAATGTGTATTAGTCTAACTGGCATGTTTTTGGACTATGGAAGCGAGACCTGAGTACCTGGAGGAAACCCATCGAGCCCGCGGAGAACATGAAAACTCCAGGCATACAGACTCAACGGGCAAGGCTAGCCACTACGCCACCATGCCGCCGTACATCTGACTGGCTGTGAAATGCTGTAACATCTCAGTCAAACTGCAAATGTTTTCTTCCGTCACAAGAAACTTTACACTCTGCGGCATGTAAAACAAAGCGTGTAGCACCACTTGACCTTGGATGAGTGATAAATAAAGCATGGAATGCAAGTGCACTACCTGTTCCATTATGCATAATCAAGTCCCCTAATGGTCCCCAGCTGTAAAGATAATCGGATCGAACCGCCCATGTGCGACATCAGACACTGCTCCAGCTTTAAAGTGTGCAAACACACACTCACCGCTGTAAACAAAGTAACAGAAGACACACATATGGGTACACACACAGAAACACACACACATAGAACAATAGCAGTAATCTGAGGTCTTGTTAATATGAGAAAGTTAACCGAAAACCTCAACATGAAAAATGACAATAAAAAAAAGTCCCACTACAACAAAAAACAAATAGGATTAGAGTTAGAGTGTTTTACACCATCAAATGTTGTATTGTAAATCTATTGGCATTTCTTAAAAATTTCTTGTGAATATAGTTTGTCATAGTTGTATGCATGCTAACGCCAGTTCATTGCACTAGAGTCAATGAATCATTTCCGCAAAACATCCAGCTGAGCAAATACAATTACAAACCACTTCAGTGTCCGTTTTATTTATATAGAGCTTTTAACAATGGTCATTCTTGCCAAGCAGATTCACAGAATTAAAAAAAATGGAAATGAGTGAAGTGTATTTGGAAATACGTATAAATAATAATTATCCGATTGTCCCTGATGAGCAAAAGCAGAGGGTGTCGGTGGACTCCATGACGCTATAATCCAAAAAAACCTGAAGATGACAATATGAAGAAACCTTGAGGGGAACCAAACTCAAGAGGGAACTAAAGGGATTCTAGAACAATACCATTTATTTTAATCTATGAAATACCACATATGGCATTAGGGAAATTAAGTAACAACAACATCACTCATTCATTCACTGTCTATGTCATCGTCTATATATCGCTTTATCCTGTATACCGCAGGAGACTTTGAGCATGAGGCTCCCTGGGACAGAATGCCAATCCTATTGGAGGAGGATTTAAAATAGACGGAGGAAACCCACCAAGCACGAGGAGAACATGCAAACTCCATGCACACAGACCTTGAGGCAGGAATCGAACCCGGACTCCGAAGCCACCACACCAACATCGGTCAGATGTTATTTTAAGATACGAAGGTCAGCTGTTCTGGAACAGTTCTTGCAAGAACAAGTGCTGTCAAGTGCATTCGACATCAAGCACCACGATGAAACTGGCTCTCATGAGGACCATCTCAGGATAGCAAGACCAAAACTTACCTCTGATGCAAGAGTTCACCAGCCCTAGAAATCAATTAACCTCAGAATAGAGCTATTATGAAGGCTTTACAGAGCATAAGTAACAGACACATGTCAGGATCATCTGTTCCAAGGAGATTGCATATTTTAGATGCCTTCAGCATTTTACAATGTAGAAAAAAATAACAATCGGGAAACATCGTGGAATTAGGAGAATTGTCCAAACTTTGGACTAGCAGTGTACTGTATTTATAAAGCGCCATGTATGGAGTCCATGAGCAGAAGTTCAGTTTACCGTGAGGTGAGTTTGGTGAAGTGGTAATGAACAGATGTGCTGAATGAAGTTTTCCCTCTCTCTCTCTCTCTCTCTCTCTCTCACACACACACTCACACACACACCAGACCAGACCAGACCAACAGTAAAATGCTGTTCAGAAATTCCACAATCACTTCCAGCTCATTAGTGATTTCCTAAGAGACCTCGGTGAAAAGCAGGAGTGCAGATAAAGGGCTGTCGTCAGAGTCTGGAGCTTTCAGCGAGCCTGAGATTTCACTCAGCTGAGTCCAATTAAAACCGACAGCTGCAAGACACCCAGCCTCCTCCCCATACAGTAAATGCTGCACCTCTGCAACACACCCAGCCTCCTCCCTGTAAATGCCGCTACACACCCAGACTTTTCATAAACACTGCAACAATTCAATATCTTCATCCTCCTCATAATCGCTGCAATACGCTTAACCTCCTGCCTATAAACACTGTAATATGCTCAGCCTCCTCTCCATAAACACAGCAACATGCTCAAACTCCTCCCTGAAAGCATTGCTATATGCTCATCCTTCTCCACACTGCAACATGCCCAGCTTTCTCCTCATAAATGTATGCTGCAACACACTCATCCTTAAACACTCCTCGTAAACACCGCAGCACTGCAATCCCCATAAATGCTGTAACACGTTCAGTTAGGTACAGTACCTATAAATGCTACACGGCTGCAACATTTTTAACTTTTCTGCAACAGCACCCTCAGCCTTTTCCCCACAAACAGTGCATCGCTGCAACATGCTCAGACTCCTTCCCGTGCACAATGCATTGCTGCAATACAATCAAATATAGACTAATTCCCACAAACAGTTAATCGCTGCAACACAAGCAGCCTCCTTCCCATAAACAATGCATTGCTGCAACACACTCAGCTCTCTTCACATAAAGAGGGCATTGCTGCAGAATGCTCAGACTCCTTCCCATAAACAATGCATCTCTGCAACACATTGAGGCCTCCTGATTGTACACCTCAACAATTACTATATAAAGACTGTGTCATGAGTCTAAGATAGGGAATACTTTTGTACTCATGCAACAGTGCTAAAAACTGGTGCTCTGAGAATGCAGACAGACTGGGAGAGAGAAGGTGAAACAGCCAGGTAGAGAGTGATAGAGTGAGAAAGATACAAACATATAAAGACAAAGACACATACGTAATTATATAAACATGCAAGTGGATAGATAGATAGATAGATAGATAGATAGATAGATAGATTTTTCACAGATAAAATAAGAATAGGAAATAGACTGAGTGCTGCTCGAGGCTGAAGTCGAACGGCTTCTAAGCGTGTGCGTGATTCAGTTCGTGGAACAACAGCGCCGTCTTATGGACATGTGAGGAACAGCACTTATTCTTACATTGATCTCACCATTAAACGCGTCCTCTATTTCCCTGATAATGTCATGCATTCATCAGGTTGCCCTTTTTATAACGCTAGCATAAAGAATCTGGAGAGAGAGAGAGAGATTGATAGATAGATGTAGGCAGGTAGTCGTCAAAGTAGCAAAGTTTTCTTAAATAAAAAAAACAAATAAATAACAATTATTAAATAAACCAATAAATAATTAAATACAATGTTAAGGTAATTATTGTTTTGGATTACTACTGCATTACGCATAACAGCATGAACTAGAAAAACTCTAATGCAATCAGCCAATGTCTTGTCTATTTATTATTTACTAGTTAATATAATTTCTCACACCTTTGAAATATTTCACTTGAAAAGAAAAAAATAGGGCGCGTAATAATAATAATAATAATAATAATAATAATAATAATAAGCATCATAATCATATTCATCATAAATTATATTTTTAATCAATCTTCTCAGATAAGCGTTTATTTCTGTTTAAAAAGAATGATAAGAATCGGGGGCGTGGTTAGAGTGTCGAGGGGCGTGGTTAAAGCACTGCGTGCCGCGGCTGGAGGCGGGGGGGGGCGGGGGAGAGGGGGATTCTTAATGGAACAGTTGTTGTTATAACAACGCGTCCCGTCCACAGCACACAGATGGCGCAGAGCCGCAAAACTTTCTCCAGCCGCTTTCACCCCATTCAGTCTCTTTTTATTTCTCACTGTTTCTGTCATGGCCGCGTGTTTAGTACCAGACTTTCCAGCTGTAAACATTGCACTTGAACATCTGGGCGAATTAGGTAAGCGCGTGAATGGTAAATAAATTCAATTAATTCATTAATAGCCCTTTACACTGATGTTTACACTGCTGGCATTAAATATAATCATCGAAGTAGTTTCATCATAGTTTCATCATGTGAATATCTGCTTAGGCACAGAGAAATAAAGTTTTTGCTGATTATTATTTTAAAATACATGCACACATATTTGGATGCTTTATAGTTTGTTCATGTCTTTTGCTTCAAGATAAATCAACGAAGATCCAAAATTCATATCATAAACACTGTGCTGACAAAAACTAGTAATGTGCCAGCAATCACGTGTAAAAATGTGAAAAATAAAAAAGTGCTTGAAAAATCACTAAATGGTAAAAAAAAAAAAAAAAATCTAATGAAAAAAAATTAATCAAGTGTAAACATTACACATAAAAAATACATGGGAAAACCTCTATAAAACACAACATGAGCCATGTGAAAACGAAATTTCATCTGTGAATTGTGATTCATGATGCTCAGGTGACTCATCACACACTGCCGTCATCAAAGAAATGCAATCGTTCTCTATATTGCAGTCTTTCACATGTTTGTCATGCTCAGCTGCTTTTATACACACAACTACAGTGTCTTGCACAAGTATTTAGTTCAGTTTATCAGTTTGATGTTACAGCCTTATGAATCTACACAAAATAAACCGTGAGTAAGTGTTCATCTCCATTACTGTCAAACCACTGAATTAATTCAGGTGCAACTAAATGCCATCAGAAGACACAACATAAGCTGAACTGAGTTGACCTGTGCGTGGATCGTTATATGGTCTCACTCTCAGTACGAATACACGTATTCCTGAAAGAGCCCAATGTTTGTTATTTAAACAAACGATATCGTGAAGATACAAACGAGCGATCAAAACATGTTCTGTCGAGGATTTTTTTTTCTTTAATCAAAATCTTGTCCTAATTTAAGCAGCAATACACACATTATTGACAATGGAAAGAATACAATACAACTCCTGACCCGATGTCGTACAGGAGACCATCGACCAAATGTCAGTGACCAGGCAAAGAGAGGATTAATCAGAGTGTAAATAAATAAATAAATAAATAAATAATTTAAGAGGCCAGGAGTAACTTTGAAGGAGAGAAGGATCCACAGACCGGAGTTGAGGTTTGCGCAGGGTCCGGTGCACTCACAGCCTCGGCCTCGGTTCGATTGCTGCTTTAGGATTAGTGATTCTTCCAGAAGAATTGAGTTACTGAGTTAAAATCCCAGCAACAGCAAAAGGGCGTTTTAGCCCACTGAACTGTCACTTGTATGTTTCTAATGAGAGCTGGATAAAGTCTAGCACTCTCAAATCTAAATCAGTGTTCACTTGAGAAAGTACAGCCTATTTATTGTATGGAAATAGATGACAGAGCAGAGAGGTGCTTAAAAACAGAATACTCATCATAAAAGCACCATACATAAAAATGCAACCTATTTTCTGAGTTTTATTTCTTATTCAGAGTGTGTTGATCATTTATGAGTAAAATAACCAAAATTCTCTAAATCTATATGTGCTGAGTTTTACTACATGTTTTTTCTGTTTTTCTCAACATCTAGCCATTAATCTATACTCTTATATACTATATATACTTATATTCTTAGATACTAAACCAGGTGTAGTGGTGGGCGGTATAAAGGTCCAGGTGTGTGTGCTGGACTCCAAATGAACTCCAGTTCTGATCTCAACAACATATGGAAAATATTAACTTACATGAGGCCTGTATATTAAAGGACACTTGTGCTAAATTCACTTTTTAGTCATGTTTAGACATTTAGTCAGGTCTCCAGTGTGTGTCTACAAAAAACAACTTTTAATTGTTTAAATTGACTGAGGTTTAAAGAAGCTGATTAGATTTTCCTCTACTGTGACCTCATTTGATTAGGGCACCTCCCTTGGCTTGTTGCTCAACTCCGCAGGTCTCTGTAGGGGCGTGGCTCAGCAGTAGCTCATTTATATAGACATTGAAATGGCATGTTTGGATGAGGTGTGAAACAGAGGGAGATTGAGGTATGAAAAATGTATTACTAAGGGTCCAAAAGGAAATAGTCAAATATACTCCACTTAGCCAAAGATACCTTTGACTTCCTTTCTATTGAAGCTTTATTAATTTAAACATAAGACAGATTTAAACATAAGATGTATTAGACTAGTATATTTTGAGTGCATACAATACATCCATATAATTTCCTTCAGTCATATAAAGCAACAAGCATACTTTCTGTGACTGTTTGACATCACACCCCTGACACAGACTATCTGCTAGGTGTTACATGTCTCACTTTTGAACAAGTGTCTCACGGATGCGGATCCTGTGCATGACGTCCGCTCTGTGATCCTGTGTCATTGCACACACCATTAAAATTCTGAGTGTATTTGCTTTCCTGAAGCTCATTTTCACCCGAATTGCTTGGGGCTTATCTGAGCTGATGATGTGTTTGTTTGTACCTGTTAGATAAGCAGCTAAGAGCCGAAGGAGTGTCGTTCAGTCAAGAAGCCAGCCATCGCCTGAGCAAGATAGCAGAAGCCATTAAAGAACTGGTAAAATAAAAAAAATAAATAAGTAAACATCATCACCTCGCTCTTGTTGTGATTGCTTTGTCACCAAACACCTCCTGATGAAACTTTCAGTTCTGAAACATGGAGGAAATATGTAGTGAAATCAAATCGTGTTGGTTTAAACAGGTTTGTGCTCTCTTTATTGGAGGCAAGGAATTGAAAATTAAATCATTTTCATGTCCGTACAAGGCCACGGTTAAAGGGATAGTTTAACTAAAAAGTAAAAAAAGTTCCTCTTTAGAGACAGAGAGGTTTTTATTGAGAAAAATCCTACTGTGAAAAGACCTTACTTTTGATACTTCTGGACTTTTACTCAGATGCACAAGTAAATGGAGGACTTCTACTTTTACTTGAGTAATATTTACCACAGGAAATCCCTATTTTTACTCAAGTACTGAATTTGTGTATGTTGCCCTACCTCTGCTTATAAGTAAGTACATTCGTAGATAGTTCTTACAACTCTACCACCTTGCACCATTTTTTTGTTAGAAACATTAGCGCAAACTTAAACAATGAAACTTCAGTCACTACATGTCTCTTAGCTGTTTGTCTTGCTTTATTAACATCAGTTTAACCATTTAGGAGACATGCAGAAAAGCCGCGCATGAAGAGCTCGAGGTGGAAACGATAGAAACGGGAAAACTCCGCCACCAGCTTATGAGCCAGCATGACAATATTATCACTGAGATATCAGGTAAACATTTAGCACCTGAGCATGATCTCTTTATAAGATTTAGCATTGTACATGACATTGTGTATGTAGGTCTTTTCAAGCACATAAACGTAGCCCTGGTATGTCAATTTCTAGCTGCCGTGTCCGCTGCTAGGGTTGCAAACGCGGCTGAGTTAAATCAACTCCAGATGGAGGTGGTGAGCATCATGCAGGAGGTCGAGTCGATGGAGAAGAGACAGAAGCTTCTAGAAGAACAGAACGTCCTACTTCTGTGTGTATTAGCAATACAATTATTATTATTATCAGTTATATTAGAGTGCTACTGAATTCTCATCTTTGATTAGTCAGAAGGTGTTGATTATTTTCTGTAGATGGAGCATTTGTCAGCATTAGCCACATTCTACCAAAGTGAACTTGACCTGGATGTAAAGGTTATTTGTATATAACCTACAAAGACAAAGAACATCCACGTAGAGGATAAATGATCACAGTAGCCTTAATCATGTGATTCTTGGTGGATATCTACTTGAGATGATAGATAAAGATGGCCTGGGTAGCTTAGTAGTTAAGATGTTGGACAGCTGATCAGATCACAGGTTAAAACCACAGCACCACCAAGCTACCCCTGTTGGGCCCCTGAGCAAGGCCCTCATCTGCCCAGATGTATAATAAGTAACCTTGCAAAAGGGCATCTGACAATCGTGGTAAATGTAAATGAGGGACTTTTTTATGGTTAGCCGTTCTAGCTATCTAATGTATTTCTACTTAGTATCTGAACTAATATAGAAAAAGGGGGTCCTTGGGGGATATCTTAGTAGTTAAAAGCTTAGAAATGTCAATTCTTTGGATAGTTTCAGAACCAGTTACTATAGTAAGTGGCAGATGACCAAACAGAGGACAAATGCACAGATTATTATAAGCACCTTGCATTTAAAAAACATGAAGTCCAATCTATGTTAGTTGTCCAATGATGTATGGTTTTAAACAGTACATGCAGTGCTAACGTAGACAATTTTGATGCTAGGAGGTTGTAGGTTTAAATCCTATCACTGTCAGATGGAAGGGTTAGGTCACAGCCCTGAGTAAGGTCCTTAACAACATTCTGTCAGGTCTGTTCTTTGATCGGATTCCTCATTTGGGTCCAGTTCAGATAAATAAATGAAGAAATGTTAATGAATATTTCTGTAGTCCGGAGCAGCAGCTCCTGAATGCCGCATACATCAAGGTCATCGAGCAGCTCAACAGCCAGCTGTCAGAGAAAGCCGACACGCAGATTACGCTGAATGAAACGAGGAATGAGATCCAGTCTACGAGGGAAAAGATCGCTCAGGTGCATTCAGCAAGGAAAGATCTACAGGATAACCTGATCAGGGAGAAGAAGATCTTTAACGAAACAAAGGAAATGCTTGAGAAACAGGTACTAAAATGTATTCTGGTTAGTCAGAAAGTGTTGATTAATTTTTAAATCTGGCAGTAGTCTAATTCCAAATCACAGGTTTATATTAATGTGTCGTGTAAGAGGAACAAAACACTTGGAGGTGCACTTGTTAGAAGAAAACAATCAGATTTGATATCTTTAGAATAACTCACCATCACTCAGGTCAGCTTTTTCCATTACAGCATGACAGGGTAGGTTTTTGTGGTTTGCTTGTTTTTTAGATTAACGAGATGTTGAATGCCATACAGAAGCAGACGAAGACGAACACTGAGATGCACCAAGAGCTGGGTGTGGCTTTAGCCCAGCTTCAGAAGAAAGAGGAAAGAGCTGACAGCCTTTCAGACGTAAACTGTGTTCTGTTTTATTAAAACTCAACGCAGTATGAAATGTAGGCAGGCGTTTACTACATAAACTTTTCAGAAACCAAAACAAGCACTCAACGTTAAATGTGAAATACAATTGATTTCATCACACTAAAGAATTTTATCACACTAAAGAAAATTGATCTTAACACTTACAGTAAAATATATATGAAAAGAAAACTTGGAAGTGGTGAAATAAATTTACTGGGTGTCAGGCCCACCGAGTGGCGCAATGGTAAAGTCAACTGGAGATCGCGAGTTTGGTTCCCTGGTGATGCTGTAGCCTCTCGCTGCCGTGGGCCTGGAGAGAGCTTTCTCAGTGGGTTGGGATCGGAGGCTCTAGGGCCAATCATGGGCGTCTGTGAGCTCAAGCAAGCGGAAGGAGCGAATAACTCTGTTTCCGAATGTTAACCCGCCCTCAAGGGTGCATGTGTGATCGGTCCGAAAAGATACAGTTGGCTGGTGTCGCGTGGTTCAGTGGCGACACATGATAGTCTTCAGCTCATCTTAATTGAGTAGTAGCCTTGATGTGTAGCCCCTTAGCGACAATAGCGGAAATTGGATACAACTAAATTAGGGGAGAATATCTCAAAATTAATAGGAGTCTATAATATCACCAACATATTGCTGCATGAATAGTACTAGTTGTATTTTTCACGTTAATCACAAGTTTAAACTCATTTCACACTCAATATTCAATAGCACATGCAGTTCTGCGCAAAAGTCTTGAGCCGCCCTTCATTTCTTTGTATTAAATCAAATTAAATGATATCGATTAAATGAAAGAAATGGGAACAATCATTTTACTGTGACAGGCAAAGATAGCATGAAAATAAAATTTAAGAAATTGGTGGTTTAAGTAGCAACCTCAGCAGCAACCTCATTTCCCCTCTCGTCAGTTACAACAACTCATCATTCAGCCTTACCAGTACATTTATCAATGGCCTGATCTGTCATCATCTTCTCACTGGTAAAAGTTAGATGGTTTTTATGCTTTAATAATTCATATGTCACTGTGTGCGCGGTACGGAGACGTAGTGGTTAGCACTGTCGTCTTGCACCTCCAGGGTCCGGGTTCGATTCCTGTGTTGTGTCTGTGTGGATGGAGTTTGCATGTTCTTGCCTTTCTTGGTTTCCTCCGGGTACTCTGGTTTCCTCCCACAGTCCAAAGACATACAGGATTGGGCTAACTGATGTTCCCAAATTGCTAGTAGTGTATGATTGTGCATGTGAATGTTGACCAGGTGTCCTACCAAAGTCGTAAAAATGGAAATAAATACAATTGGCCCCTGTTAGACTACAGTACAGAGGTTCCCTAGATGGATGGATAGAGGACACTGTGACTTTAAAAAAAATCATTCATCTGAAACATTTCTAAGACTACGTTTAAAATTACATGAAATTCTGGCTCTTTGGAAGCAGCATGAGGGGTGTCTCGATACATTTGCACAATACTATAGATTAGCACCTGATCCAACACATACTCTCATTGCCTTTGCTCTTTTTTTGGATAATGTTGTATACTAATGTGTGATGTTCATATTAAAAAGTCCCTGAATGTGAAACACATGCAAAATTTTAAAATATTTTAATATTGAGAACCCACATATATCCATCTTTCCTTCACCTATAGCACTGCTGTTAAGGTTTCTTATTAATATCTGTAAATTAGATCGGCCTTCTGACATCATGTTTAAAGTGTTATAATAAAACCTTTCTTTTTTTCTTTTTTTTTGTTGTTATTGTTGTTGTTTTTCAGCAAATATCATTGTTGGATAGAAGCATGGTCAGACTCAAGGCATCACAGCAGAAATATGAAGAACAAATTAAGGACGGGAATTTAAAATCGTGCGAGCTCACTAAGCAGAAGTGAGTCAGCTGGTGTAGCTTCATCTTGCCTCTAAGCTTTAAAATTTCCTTTTTAATGCCTTTGTGTTATTTCCAGAGAGCTCCGTGAGAAACAGCTACAAGAGCTGAGAGAGACACTGAACCTGCAGCTGTTCAGCCTTCAGGAGAACATCAGAACGGTAGGAAATGTGCTGAGCAAACTTTTATTTAAAAGAAGAAGAAGAAGAAGCATCTCTTTTTTCCCTCAGAAAGGAATCAAAGCATTAAATCCCATCCTTCAGATGTGAGTTTTAAGGCATTGATTTGCCGCCTGGGCTAACGCTTGCTGAGCTGAGACTTCAAGCTGTGCTTTTGAAAAATACCTTCAAAGGTGCATGGTGTAGAGATGACCTTTATCAGAGATGAGGACTGGACCAGGCTCTATGGCTCACACCAAGCGACCAGAGAGTGTCACATCTGAGGTGGTTAAAAGATAACTGCAGCAAAATTGACTCAGATAAACCTTCAAATGATTTGTTTCGCTCAGGTTTACCGATTTTTTTTTTCTTTTTCTTTTAAAGTTAAAAGTAGACTGGGATCAAAAATTAGTTTTCTAGGTAAGGATTATACATTTGAAGAGCCATGTCTAAGATACTTTGCTCATATTGATGCGAGGAACATCCACATACAGTTGATACTTATTCTAAAATCAGGACATTTTAATGTGTTTTATTTCTTTTATAATTGCTTCCTTTTAATAATATCAAGGAACATCCGTGAAATAAAGCGTGTCCTGAAGACTTTTCCCTGCCCTTTTACTCTTTCATTTGTAAGAGTTTGAATTGCTACATTTGGGATAAAGCACTGACACCAGCCACAATCCCGAATATAATGGGAGGGTTGTATCAGGAAGGCCGCCCACCGTAAAACCTTTGCCAAGTTGTGTGCGGATTGGACGGTCTGCTGTGGCGACTGCTTGACAGGGGCAGCCGAAAGAAAATTTCTGTGGGGTACGGCATCAGTTTTGGTGTTTATTTGTGTTTTGTGTTCAGGTGGAACGAGAGATAGAGGAAGAACAGAAGGAGAACAGCGTTCGTTTCGAGGCCATCTCTCAGATTTCATCCTTTTTCAGAGTTCAAAAGGAAAAGGAAGACAATGCATTGGCAGATCACAGCAGCCTCAACAGAGAGTTCATATCAATCAACCTTTCATACATTATCTGCTTACTGATTCAATTAATTTGATGAACTTTAAACCATAGCACTGTTGAGTTCTGGATTCTGATTGGTCAGAAGATGTTGATTAATTCTTTTTAACAGCAGCTCTGATATTAATGCACTCGCACTAATATGTTATCGTTTCTATAGTAACAATTAGTTTTCTGAAAGGAAAATAGGATTCTGTAACATTTGTGGAAGGAGTCTCCACTGTTAGCACGTTGTACATGTAAGAGGTAAAGATGTAAAGTTCATCTTAAGCTAAGGCTTTATTCATCACTTCACAGTGAAATTCTTTATTATTTGCATATCCCAGCTTTGTTATCAGGCTGGGATCAGAGTGCAGGGTCAGCCATTGTGCGGCACCCCTGGAGCAGACAGGGTTAAGGACTTTGCTCCAGGGCCCAACAGCGGCAACCTAGCAGAGCTGGGGCTCAAACCATTGACCTTCCCATCCATAACTCAGCACTTTAACACACTGCGCCACCTCTGCCCCCTCTTCAAGCCAGTGGAGTTTAGATTTCTTGCAGTTTGCAGTTATTAATGTACTGACAAGCTGTTTGTTCTGTTTCACACACGGTCTGCACTACATAGAAATACAGAAGAATGTGTACTGTATATTAAAAAAAGGGGGGGGAAAGGTATAAGAAGAATAAAACAGACACAGGAGTGTGGAATTCACAAAATATTTTCCTTTTTTTTTCTTTTAGACTGGAAAAATCAAAGCAGAGACTGGACGAGCGCTTCACCTCCATTGCTAAATATAAACTTCAAATCAAAGAGATGGAGAAAGAAATGAAACAGCTCAATGAAGCCACCAGGTACATCTCACTTATGGAAGCTTCATGCTTTGGAGTACCAAATAACAGTGCTTCTTGGCTAGCTCCTTTTCACAAACTTCACACTTCTCATAACATTTTTTCCACAGGTTTAGTGTATGGTGCAATGTTTAATTATAGTTGGGTGGGTTAAAAAGCATTTTTTGTAATAATTTACCAACATATTTGTGTGAAATGTAGATATTTCTGATATTTCTTTTCTGTCTAAGGTATCCTGGTGAGGTATCCTGGAATCCTCAAAAGTTAGCAAGAGATGTTATTAATATAATGTTAGTCAGACAGATTCTTTTTTTCTTAATTTACCAAAAAATCTGAGAGAAAAGTTGATGTCCTGAATGTTTCTGTTTATTTTCTGGAATGATTGAACTTTCTGAAATTAGCGGTTGATGCTAACTGGAATTGGAATATAATTTTTATCACATGGAGGCTTTTCTTTAGCAACATATTTTAATGAAAATAATGTTTTTATTTTTGAGTTGTCTTTCTTATTTCTAGTATGGGGGAGCTCTCAATTTAGCGGTTGATGCTAAGAGAAACTATAATATTGTTTTACTCACACAAAATCTTAATTTTTAGCAAGTTTCCAAGCAATCTGAGGGAAATGTTGTCATTTGTGACAAGTCCACTGTTGCTGTGCCTTTATGCTATTTATACAGAAGATGTCAAAACTGTGTACTAGCTAGCTAAACCTATTCAGCCTTGTTATCAGTCAAACAGTGATTTGAATTAGCGGCAGAACTATACTGTATGATGGGTCAGTAGAGACAAGGTTGAACGTACTGTAAGAGCAGTTCTAATGATTTTCTTTTGGTCTCTCAGGGTCACAGTGAAGCTGTTTCAGAAGAACCTGGTGGATTTGGAGGGGCAGGTGGAAAAGGAAAAGAACAGCAGGTTCAAATCAATCTCAATTTCATTACTAATCCTGAAACGGAATATGTTAAAGATTTATATATAGTATATTGTAAAGGTTTTGTTTTCCTTTTTTCAGGGCAGCACTTGAGCTCGATAGAGAAGAGCTCTGTGTGCAGATTGAAACTCTAAAAGAACAGCATGACGACAGCATAAGGAAACTCTGTTCAGCTACCGCCATACACAAGACAAGATACAGCGAGCTAGCTAAGGAGGTTAGTTAAACTTGTTTTAAAGGAATACATTATTGGGGGCTGGTGTGTGTGTGTGTGTCTGTGTGTGTGTGTGTGTGTGTGTCAGTGTCTGTGTGTGTGTTCGTGCGTGTGTGTGTGTGTGTGTGTGTGTGTGTGTGTGTGTGTGTGTGTGTGTGTGTGTGTGTGTGTGTGTTTGTGCGTGTGTGTGTGTGTGTGTGTGTGTGTGTGTGTGAGAGAGAGAGAGAGAGAGAGAGAGAGAGAGAGAGAGAGAGAGATTCAAACTGAACAAAGATTCAAATTGACCATAATCCAAACTCCACCAAAGGTGTTTGGATGGAAAAAAAAAAAATTAGTTGTTCTTATAAAGATTCTTTTGTTTGAGAAATATACAGAGCCCTTAAAACCCAGAGCAATTTTGCCATTTTCTTCCATGGATTTTACTAAACATAAATGGGGTCACAATTGGGCGGTATAGAGTGAAATATCTTCTTTTTCAGCAAAACCTATTCAACATGAACGTTATTTTATTTCATTTTAACCAACTATACAAGAATGACTGAGCAGAAAACTTGTTTTTTGACAAAAAATAAAGAAATTAAATTAAAAATATGCTCATTTCGAGTTCTACATTTTTCCGACATCATTCCCATATTTTTTTGTGGTCAAATTAACACATTATAAAAGTAATGACAACTTTCGTTCTACCTGACATATCTGAAAACCCAAATGGACAGTTTTGATGTCTTCCTGTCAACACACACTGATATGGCTTCCATATACAGTAAGCATCATCATTGACCTATGCTGTGTTACTGGCATACATTTGTGCCGCTTGGGATTTAAGCGGTAAAATGCTTAATTGTTCGGGGGTTTTTTTTTCTTTCTTTCTTTTTGCATAAACACTTCTTTTTCAAAATCTGCCCTTAGACTACTGTTATAACCAAGGTTACTGTACAGAAATGTTGGGTTTTTTTTTTACA
This sequence comes from Clarias fuscus, assembly GCA_030347435.1. Lineage (NCBI taxonomy): Eukaryota > Metazoa > Chordata > Actinopteri > Siluriformes > Clariidae > Clarias > Clarias fuscus. The sequence goes on from CM059216.1 coordinate 6,637,209, forward strand.
CACACACACACACACACACACACACACACACACACACACACACACACACACACACACACACACCAGACACAGTATTCCTACAATACTTCTTTAATGATTCTTATTATATCTTATAGAAACTGGAGCTCCAAGAACATGAAACCATGAGCTCGTTAATCGCAGAACTGACACAGCAGATCGCCACAGCTGAAGACGAGTGTAAACAGAGGGAAAACAAATATAGCAAGGAAATAAAGCAGCTCACCGTAAGACAACTCATGGAATGTGCAAGTTTTGGTGCCCTGCCATTCTGTAAAAAAAAAAAAAAAAAAAAGGAAACAGAAATATATTTTCATTAACATCATTCTTCTAAATATTTTATATTATAAACCACATTTATGACCTATTTTTTTATTTTATTTTCAGAGCCAGAAGGACTGTAGCATTTTAAGCACAACAATTATGATTTGATTTAATTTGATTATTCTTTAATAAATTAAATTAATACTTCTCATTTTGATAATAGGGTTTAGTTACAGGATTTCTTTAGAGGTCTTTAAAACTTTTGTGCAGTTTTGTGGAATACAGCAGAGTTTTTATTCCATATTTTTCCTTTTAGTATTACTGGATATTCTGAATAACACAGATTAAGAAGCTTCAATATTTTTATGAAAACATCAGACACACTCGTAAAAAAAAATCATAAGCAAATGTATTTCTATGGTGAGGAATAAGATAAGTGATTTGTCAAATTATTAACACGCTGATGCAAATTTACGTAAATATGTTTTATTGACTTTTGTTTCAGCTATTGAATTTCCAGAAGTCTCTCTCTCTCTCTCATACACAGGCCCCTAAATAAAGAATGAGTTTTGTGTTTTTCTGAAAGATGGATGCGGACTCAGTTGCTCGAGCTCAGCTAGAACAAGTAAAAGAGCTGAAAGATCAGGAGTCTGTGCTGTCAAAAGTCGAGGCACTGTTTGAGGTCGAGCATTCCCGTAATCAAGCCCTTAAACAACAAACAACTGGTACACACGCACACGTACTGTACACACACACGCACACACACTTGACTATAAACAGGCATAAGATAAGATAAGAGTCATTTGCCATTTTCAGTCAATTCTAAGCACAGTATGGTGATGATACTCTTAGCTGCAGTAAATATTTAAATGGTGCAAATACTTTAAAGAAGGTACATGTACGAGGTGGCTCTGAGCCCACTGCAGTCGTTTATGTGAATGCTCAGTGAGTGGAACGCCTGATCCTGAAAAATCTATGGATAGCTTATCACCAACTTGCAGAAGAGACGCATCTGTCTGTGGAAACTGTACACATAATCATTCACCAACACCACATGCACATTACATGAATTCACCTGGGAGGTGAAGCTGGCAGTCTGATCATGACTCCTGTGTACTGAGAAAACCTTCTGCCTTGATGGCATCTAAGCACCAGTGAAACACTGGGATAAGTGCATTAGTGTAACATGGGACTACATAGAGAAATAAAGGTAGTTTTTACTCTAATAATTGAGTTCTGCTATTCTGGACAATCAAAAGACCTGTTTTGACTTGAACCCTCTCATCTATTAAGTCGAAGGGAAGTTGAGCAGCAACACTGAACAGGAAGAATTCATAATCACAGTAAGAATGGACAGTAAAACAGAAACATAGATATAAGTACAAAAACAGATTGCAGACATCTGTGAATCTAAGATATATATATATATATATATATATATATATATATATATATATATACACAGTAAGTGTGTATACATTCATGTAACTTCACAAACTTTATGGCCGGTGTGATGTACAGGAACATTCATAACAGACGAATTCTTCCTCATTGTAAGGCGCTAATATGCACCACAATTTTGATTTAAGAAAGGCTTGAAAAAGCCCAAGCTTTCCCTTAACATATTACTATTTGCCAGCTAATGGAATAAAAATGATGAAGTTTAGGGACTTCATAAACATCCAATACGATCATCGTCTTTTCTGCTATCTCAGTATTTTATTTTCTTCTTACTTTTTAGAGCTCGAGACCAGAAAATCTCACCTGGAGCTTTCTATGCGGGAGGTGAAAGAGAGAACAGCAGCAATGCTCCGGACTAGGGTAAAACGGAGAGAATTCGTCCTCTTTCATAGCATTCAGTCCATAACTTTCTCTTTTTTTCTCTTCTTCTTGAATAAGAAAAAAAAAATGCAAGGAAGCATAAACTCCTCTGCTCTGCAAATGACTTTAAGTTACTGCTTCTTCACGTCTGACTGACACTGGAGTCTCCTTCCCCTAATGTTTAAATAAATTACAGTTAACATTACAATAGCAACCAAAAATAAACACATTTCTTATCGGTTTGTAAAGCTGTTGCTATAGAAACCACAATATATTAATATAAATTGTTGATGTATTTTATACTGGTGCAGGAAGATCTGAAGAAGGAGCTGCAGACTTTACGAGGGGACCACATGGAGCTCCTGAGCACCCAGGCTGAGCAGATCCGCGCCATCGAGAGGAGCGTCTATGAGAAAGGACTGATGCTGGAGCAAGTGAACATGGAGAACAGTCGTCTGAGCCTGGTAGGTCAGTGGCTCTTTAAGAGCCAGGCAGATCATCTACAGCAGGTCAGAGTTACAGTAACTGTGTATTGTGATTTTAGTGTATTGAACAAATGAAGGAGGACATCATTAATGCAAGGAAAGAGAAAGAGACGCACACACAGGAAATGTGCTGGATGAAAGAGGAAGTGCAGTCCATCTACAGTGAGTCTGTGTTTCATTCGGTCTGTATTATTTATACGCTGGATAATTACAGTATGTATAGTATGTCCAATTTTACTTGTTGACTTGGTAATCCAGCTCTAAATCACTCCTTTTAAACTGAACTGTAACACACTCTTCATCATTTTGTCATGCTTATAATCCAATCTCTTATTTCTACAGTGAGATTAGTGGAGGCCTGGATTACAGATAAACTGGCTACAGAGGTACATTTCATGCTGTATAGCACCACGTCCTGAGCATTTTTTCTTTTCTTTTTATTTAACAGCAACTTGCAAACTCTTTAATCTTTGTTTATCATCATCAGTGGAGAGGGAAGAACAAAAATCCTGTACGTGATTAAAAATAATAGATATTCTAGTTATAATATTAATGCAGTAAAAGTAGAAGTCCTCCATTAAAATTGCTTTCAAACATACTTAAGTATCAAAAGTACTGAGTGTGTACTGTATTATCTTACTCTAGGCCTAAAGTGATAGTAAGAGTATGTAAATCTATGAATGGGCGTGTCTCAGAGTGCAATTGTGCATAATAGTCTGCATTTGGCAGTATTGTAATCTTTTTATGTATTGAAGTTAAAGGACACTGGTGACTTCTTTCATAAATGCTCAAAACAATATTTGTTAATAATTAAACACCTTCTAGTCAACCAGATGTTACAGTAGATATCACAAACATACCTGTACAGAGCCTTTGTTGGTTGCATTATAAAATGACTATTTACAATACTTCTATATTTCTAAAATAAATAAATAAAAGTTTCACTTGTTGCTTTAGGAATCTGCAGAAACAGACCAGAAGTTCTTGGAAGCGATGCAGATGTTCATGCTACATGTCCAGGATCGAGAGCGGCATGTTAGAGACATTAACAGCAGGCTGGAGGCGGAGCTAAAGGGCATGAGCACACTGCTAGAATTTGATAAATCACAAAAGAAACTGCTATAAATGAGATTTCTAAAGATGTTTGCCTTTGTAATTGCACTTGAGCACACTAAATTTTTAAACTTTAAAAACATTTAAAATCATTTTTCCATTTGTAATGCCCAAACTGGATTTTTCATCTTATCTTAAAGAAAAAAACATAAGCAGTAACAATGTTCTTTATTTCATGGAAATTGCACAGAGTAACTATAAATGGGTTTAACTTGTGGTGTAAAAGGAATAATAAAAAAAATTGACAGTTGTGATATGTATAAAACATGAGAAAAGCCAAAATGGTCACATTAACACATGAGACTCACCAATGGCAGTGTATTTTTTATTCCTTTATATTGCACTGAACAAAATAATCTGAATAGTTACATTTACATGCAGAGGTCAGAGACTTTTTTTTCCTAAACATTTTCTCATATGTACAAACGCACAAACCATGCTTTTAAAAAGTCTCTATATAAATGGATATAGAGATAGAGAGATACATCACATAGACAGCAGGCAATGATCATCATTTCATTATTTACCCAGAAAAGACATTTATAATTCTCACATTACACATGCGATAGTTTGGCACAGAGTAGTTTGCAAAAAACATGTAAAGGCAAATAACAGTATAAATAACATTTACAGACCAGCTGCAGTAACAATGTAGAGGGGGAAAAAAAGCACATCAATCATTATACCCATACAAATTAACAAACATAAGAAAATGTACCCTTCAGTTATAATTTAGCTCAGATGCAAAGCAACGAGGACGTTCAGTGTCTCTACATGAGAGGAAACAAAAAACACAAGCCAGATTCCATAGACTTTTGTTAAAAAAAAATTAACTGGAGGTAACTGGACTGCTACTACAACTCTTAACTGTTAATCATCTCCAGCATCAGGGCAGCATATGGGCTTTAACACCCATATTTTTCTGATAAAACAAATTCCATGCTAACTTAAAGCCTTACTTCTTTTTCTTTTAAACTATTTTACTTTTTCAACGAATTAATTGAATTCTTCTTTAATTAAATAATCAATCAGGACATTGAAATGCTCTGTTTAAAGAAAAAAGTTAACGAACAAGTTATACAAACCGTACACTTGTACAACCTGGAATTTATTCACCTACATACAGCCACAGAGGTTTGTTTAAATCTCTTAAAGCTAGGTAATGTAATTTCTAAATACACACTTGTTTAAAATAGCAGCAAAATTCACAAATAATTTATCTGAACTGAACATGGAACTTTATAATTACTTCCTGCAGGACAGACAAAAGACTTTAGGTAAAACTTCCTTTCCAAAATTAGTCTTGTAGGTTGTGTACTGAGAAAGTAATAACACCACACAAAAACACACACAGGTCATCAGTGCCTCAGTGTCCGTTTCCTCCTTCTGATAAAATGCGATTGGGTTCGGTGAAGCGGGCTGTGAGTAAATAAAAAAGTGCGGGTCCAGGCACGAGGGCCAAGAGCGGCAGATCCTGCCCGAGTTTATCCAATCGAGAGATGGAGATGATGCCATAAGCATGGAGGAGCCAATGGCTGAACAGCACTACCAGGCGCTTCTTTTTAGCCACAAGGTTCTTAAAGGACTGCACAGAGAAAGAGAGAAAGAAAAACAGCGAGGTCAACGGTGTCTTTAACAGGGTTCATATTATATTTGAACACAAAGTGCTTAAGAAAAGCTGAACATTTTAAACCTCATTTTAAAAATTCAATTCTATCTACCTTATTTATTTTAGCATTTCTGAAAATGTATTGCTATAAGCAGTCAGTTAATTTTACCAAGATAAATTTTGGTATGCTAAACAAGATAAGGGTTTTTTGTACACTGTACACCACCACACTGAATTTGAAATGAAACATAAGATGGCTTAAAAATGTGCCATTAACCATTCAGTAATTACAGCCATTTCTATTTGTCCGAATCTGACAATATAGTATATTCGTATAGCAGACAGTATATTCGTATACACTTTAGAATCCATCCTGCTACGTATATCAGCAGTCAGGTCATCAATAAGCCCCAGTGACCCAGTTCCATTTCTCTTACTTGGCCATTTCTCTTACTATCATTCAGGTACAAGTTAATTTTGGAATGAAATATGACAAAAAAAATGTAATCTGACTTTTCAGAAAAGAAAGACTATCTGTTCTTGATCCTTACCAGTGATTTGCACATTAAAGTGTCTGTATTTATTTCATAAAGCCCTTCTCTTGACTTTAGACTGACAATGACACGCATGCAGAGTGTTTCAAGTGAACAGCTACCAAACACAAATGCATGTGTTCCATGCCACACTTCTTTCAAAATGCTGGAATTAAAGCTGAGAGTTTTTTAATCCTTCGCCCACATTGTTCATTTCAAATTCAGTGCGGTGGTATATAGAGGCCAAATGCCAAAAAGCTTTGTTCCAAAACTTTTGATCCTGACTGTACATGTAAACTAATGTTTACATATTTTTTATTGGTATGTGTCTATAGATTTAAATAAACATCCATGTATTTATTGTTAATCATTATAATATCATTATGGTTTATTATTTGACACATTGTCTATTCTTCAAGTGCACAACAAAAAAGAAAGAAAAAATGGGAAGTGATTTAGGGCCCATGTGTTCAGGCTTTAAAAGAATCCCAAGTTTTAAGGAAAGAAAAGAAATCACTAATATATGTAAAATCATATTAGAAATATTAAACAAATTACATACTAGGGAAATAAGTCTAAGTTAAGGTTTCTGCACCATTACAGACTCATTTACATCCACTTTAAACCTAAATGTTTGAAGTAATAACGTCAATTGTATATACGTGTGTGTGTGTTTTCACCTGGATCTCAGAAGCAGACATGTACACAGCCAGAGTGACCAATGACAGGACCAGAATGATGTAGGGAAATGCGTAATCTGTTCTCATACACACACATACACACACACACACACTTTATTCACCACTTTTGACATTATGATAATATTTCACATTCTCAATAACTTTTACTCTTGGCTCAATATAAAATGTTCAAAGTAAGGTAAGAGGGGAAAAAAACCTGTGACAAAGTCACATGATCACACAGGAAAAAATGACTAATGAATATAATATTTAAAATACGACATTTTAAAAGGCATCTGCGTAAGAGCAATGCTGTTTGGATGATCCCCCTGAACTCCATGGTAAGATCACTGTGATCCTCAACTAGCAATCACTTAAAGTAGTTCGGGCTGATTCAGTAACGAAGCAGCGTTTAAAGGTGGAGTGTGGAGGAAGAGTGGGTGAGTGGATTATTGGAGCTCCGGTCATGGTGTTGTAGGAATTCAACACTTACATAGAAGTCCTCCTCCAACTGCCTGCAGCACAGTGAGGATGGGGAAGAAGTACAGTGCGGCATAGACGCTTTTGAACCGATCGGTCTTCCCCAAACCGCACGCGATCTTCTTCACCAGCAATGGTCGCAGCAGCATCATCAACACGAGGCAGAATGCGTAGTAGATCAGCACCATGGTGTAGCTGCAACACACACACACACACACTAATATTGCACAGGGGGATATGGGGAATTCTGTTATGAATTGCGATTCTTTAGTGTGCTGATTCATATACATTACCACACTGATTCCAAAATGTATTTTTAAATGACTTATTATATTTATAATAGAGATGCAATGACCCATCATGTTGGACATCCTGCAACGAGTGCATTTGCTTCTGTGTGATGCAACAGAAACGCACTTTTACAGCGTTACAATATCAAAAGTTGTACGACCTTAAAATGCCTCTTATCAGCTTTTTTATTATAATAACAATAATAATAATCTTTAATTAATAATAATTATGGAAGATGACAGATGTGTGCTTCTCAGTAAAAATTTTGATTTTTGTTAAGTTCAATTTCAAGTTTAATGTCAAAACAGGCTACATTTAATTATTCAGTGTTATTTGCAAAGCAGTTGAATAAGGTTATTGTATAAAACTTTCAATTTAGGAAATTTTAAGCTTAACTTTTTTTTTTTTTAATGTTCAAGGCCTTAAAATTGTAACAAAATCAGATAAAAATATAATACCAAATATTTATAAAATCATGATCATTACAAAATCTTGATACTTCCAGAATTGCGTATACTTGATAATTCTGATCAATCTCTCAGAATATTGTGTGTATATAAAAGTGTAGTTTTGGATTACACTTTTATATACACATACAAATACACACACACACACACACACACACACACAACACAAACACAAACACACAAAACACTCACAGAGGGAAGACTGCCTCCTGGGTGCAATGCAGTGTGGTGATGTAGTCTGGACTCGGGTTGTACAACATGGTGTACCAGTCAGAGAGCATCTCCACCCTGCAGGAGCGGATGGTGAGCTCGCCCACCGGCTCATTCAGCAGCAGGGTGATGATCGCCGCCACGCTGCACTCGCACAACGCCGTCACATGCTGCAGAACTGCACTTGAACTGCACACAACACGGACACACTGCATCAGCAACACTGAGACCACATCAGCTTCCACCTAATACCTTACAAAAAGCCTTGCAAACCTGTAACTCTAACACCATCAACAGTAACTGAAATCAATATGCAATATATATTACATACTTTGCTCATCATGTCACAGTTCAGCTAATAAACTACAAAGCTATAAAATGTTATTTATACAATTAACTAATAAAGTACAGTAGAACATGGGATTACGAACGTAATTCATTCTGGAAGCGGGCTCATATATCAAAACCAAATCGTATTTTCCCATTAGAAAATGAATCTCAAATTATTCATTCCACAGCCGAAAAAATAAATACATAAAAATTATTCAAATAAAATATAAAGTAAAAATAAAACAAAATAACCTGTACTTTACTTTAAAAAAAAACATATGACATATAAACATTTCCGTTTGTGTGCGAGGGAGCTGTGTGTGTGTTTTTGTGTGTGTGTGGAATTAGCCCCTCCACTCTCCCTCTTCTCATTTTACACAGTAAAACTCCCCCCACACACAGCATTTTAAGTTAAGTTTCACAACACACACACAACGGAAACACTGTTTACGGGAAAAAAAAAGGGGGGGGGGGTGTTGGGGCGGAGTGTGTGTGTGAAAGTGCACAGAATGCGCACTCAACCTGCAGGCTGATACAGAGAGAGAGAAAATGCATCTTTAACCCCTCTAATGTAACTTTCTTTTGCTTTATACATGCGTGTTATGATAAACAGTACATGTGTGCTGTACACACACACAGACAAACAAAATAAAAGATGTTTTATGCGCACACGCGTGGTCACGGTGTTATAGTAAACAGTACACACGTGCACTGATGTTGATTATATCAGTGAGAGACGAGCACCAAGACTGAGCAGGGGAGATGATTACCCACTATTCCACAGCGCAAGAGAGAGAAAAACCAATGGCTCAGCTGTGATCACGTAACTCGTGAAGGGTGATACATGATACTCGGTAAACCAAAACATGTTCGTTTTCCAAGTCAAAATGTATTAAAAATCTTTGCTCATCTTGCGGAACGCTTGCCATGTTACTCGCAAACTGAGGTTCCACTGAATAAGAAAAATGACTCCTGTGTGAATACAACGTTAACAATGATGAGACATCATGCCATTACCTTTTCTTGCCAGAGTACCACTCGATGAAGAACCAGTGCAGGACCAGCGGCAGCATGGCCATGAAGCCCAAGTAGAGCCAGTCATAGAGCTCCGGAGAACCTGTACACTTCTGACAGATCTTCTCCAGATTTGCTCTCTCACCTCTGGGACACACCTATGGGCAGGGACATGACACCCAGAGCAGGTATGAGTTTATGAATATGTAGTGAGTTTATTAAGACTAAGCAAATATTCTCAGGTGAAAATGGGAATAGTGTGTTCGCGCACGTGTATGCGAGTGTGTAAAAATGCAGAACCAAAAACACTAGGAATGGGAATCACCAGGGACCACCGATATGACAATACCCATGTGCCAATTTTATTAATATTGCGTTTCTGTAAATATCATGATTTTATGAATATCCTGATTTAATTTTGTTATAATTTTAAGACCTTGAAAAAAATTTATATATAATTTTTTTTCATTTTTTTTTCATTTATTTATTTATATACCTTAGCTTTATTCAACAGCTTCACAACATGAATGGAACATGAGTAATTAAATGCTGCCATTTCTTTTTTAAATGAGAAAACTAATTCTACAATACAACCGTTTAACATTTAAATTCATTCTGTCACCCATCATAATTATTATTTCTAATCAAAGTTAGAAAATTAGAGTGTACAAACAACCTGTAAGATTACAAAGAAACTTGAAGCTGGAGTAAGCATGTGCAATGAATGGGTTTTAAGACTAATTTGCTCGCAATGTTTAAAGAAAAAGGCATATTGGAGACTTTTTAACATGCACAAATTTTGATAATGTAGGCCATAAAGGCATTTCTCTTGCACCACTCAGAAGGCCTGATCAAGCTGCAAAACAGCCAATTCCAGTCACTGCATCTCTATTAATAATAAATGTACTAAATCATTTTTAAAAAATCATTTTGGAGTCAGCATTGTGATGCATCATTCAGCACACTAAACAATCATGAATCAAATTTGAATTCATTTGATCTCTAAAAAACAAACTGATAAAACTCATTTACTGCTAACGAAATACTGTAGAGCAAGACACAAACTGCAGGGAGTGGGACATATACATTAACATAAGACTAGTGCTAGATGGGTCATTAAAAGAAATCCCCAAAAGTGACAAACTACATTTCACACAAGAATATTAATTCATTAATCTCCTATACCACTCATCCCAAAGTGTCACAGAAAGTCTGGAGCCTATCCCAATAGGCAGGGTACTACCTGGTCGAGGTTCCTATCCATCGTAGGCTCAGGCACATGCAAACACACTACGGAAAATTTGGGAACACCAAGTAGCCTAATCGGCATGTCTTTGGACTTTGGGAGAAAACCCACCAAGCATGGGGAAGAACATGCAAACTCCATGCACATAGACTCAAGGCTGGACTCGAACCCAGGACCTGAAGATGCCAGGCCTCATTGCTATTCAACAGTTTCTTGTCACATTAACAGAATGAAACTCCGGTTGAGCTCTGTACCTCTCACGTGTGCTCTGTTCAGCAATAACAATAATAATAATAACTAGAGAGGTACATTTCCTGAAGAAAATGTGAGTGGTGCTTGCCCTGGCAAAACTTTGGTGTCATGCTAGCAACATGCTAAGCACTCCAGCATCATGTTAGCAGCATTCTAATGATGTAGCTAGCAACATGCTAATATAGTTAGCATAATGCTAGCAACATGCTAATGAGCTAAACATCATGGTAGCAACATGCTAAGCACTCTAACTTCATGTTAGCGACATTCTAATGATGTTGCTTGCAACATGCTAATATAGTTTGCATAATTCTAGCAACATGCTAATGAGCTAAACGTCTTGCTAGCAACATGCTAGGCACTCTAGCATCATGCTAGCAACAAGCTAATCATGTTATTAGCGAAATGCTAATATAGTTACCACAATGCTAGCGCCATGATAATATTGTTAGCATCATCCTGGCAACATGCTAATTTTTTAGCATAATGCTAACAACATGATAATCGTGTTAGCAACATGCTAACAACATGCTAATGATGTTGCTAGGGGGCGTAGCTTATGTACATCTTGATAAATGCAAAAGTCTGATTGATTGCCTGGGTAAAATGAGCCCAGCCCCATGTCTCTATGACAGTCGGATTCACAGTTAAATTCAGTTTAAAAGTTCCTGTGGAAATTTCTATTGTATGTTAATTGCCCCCTGCTGGGGCAGTTTACCACTCGCCCATTAGAAAAGTCATGTCAAGCCCCCTTTCCCCGAATAAACCCAAATAAAATACATTCCCGAATGAACCACACAATTTGCCACCTGTTTCATGAAAAAGTGACGAGTCATGCACGAAATTCCCCATTATAGGTCAATGGGGCAAATTTGGGCACCTGTTTTGCCCCGGGGGTAAAGGGGGCAAATTTGGGCACCTGTTTTGCCCCGGGGGTAAAACATATGCCCACTTGCGGGGTATGTTCCAACACAGCTTGCCAGCCTCTTCAAATGTGTTAAATTTCAGATTTCTACCAAATTCCCACTCTGCGCTATAATCCGTCAAAGTTGGTATCAATGTTAAGTCTATGGGATTTAGACTTAAATGAGAAAGGTCTGAGCACCCCAATCCCGAATGAGCCGCACGATTTGACACCTCTTTCATGGATCTACGACAAACGATACTGTAGCAGTTATACACCAAAATCTTCATTATATGTCAATGGGGCAAATTTGGGCACCTTTTCTGCCCCAGGGGCAAAACCTATACCCTCCTGCGGGGTCTGTTCTGACACAGCTTGTGACCCTCTTCAAATGTGGTGGACAAATTCTCACTCTGCGCTTCAATCCGTCAAAGTTGTTCTCAATGTTAAGTCTATGCGGGGCAATTAACAGCCGACCCCTTAGAAAAGTCCTCCAATAGCACCCCATTCCCGACCAAGCCGCACGTTTTGACACCTCATTCATGGGTCTACGACAAACGGTGCGGGACTAGTTACGCGCCGAAATTTCATACGGAAGAAGAAGAAAAAGAAAAATAAGCCTGTGAGATTATAATAGTAGTGCTTCGCTTCGCAAGCACCACTAATAATAATAATAAGCCACTTACCCCACATTCTCCAATTGTCCCGTTAAATAAGCTTTTTCCACAGTACAGGCCCGGGCAGGTTGAAGTCATCGCCACAGCTGCATTAACATACAACCATTAATAATCAGGCAAATCTCTCAACGAGGCTAGTCACCTAGCATGATGGCTAACTCGCTGATTAGCTAGCTATCCTGGGGTTTTCTAAGCAATTCTGTTATAATTTATATAATAACGAACCCCCAAAATCGACATTCCCACTGATTTTCCGCAATTGATACGAACGTCATGTAAACGAAATGTTTAAGAAAATGTTTAAGGGTTTAGCTTAGACAGAAAGCTCAAACGAGCTAGCTTGTTGTTATTTTCCACCCGTATCCGTCAGAAAGATCCCGCCCTTTTCACTGGGATTGGCTACTAATACTGTAACACTGTCAAATAACCCAATCAAATAACTGCTCGTGCAGCCTTCCTGGCAAACAACCAATCGCAAATGATTTAAAAAAAACAGGTGTAAAAATAATAACAAGGTAGCCAGCTAGCTAGCATTAAGGTTACTTGTCCACCCCCCTAAAACATACAAATAACAACAAACTGTAGATAGTTTTGCGGTCATTTCAGAGAACGGTTGCTACTTCGGCGTATACATACCCATTACACCACTGTAGATCCACCAGATTTTATAAAGAGGATTGTCGAGACGCTAGTTTAGCTAACTACATTGGCCAACAAGTAGCTTAGCAACGGCGCGAGCTGAAACTTAACTGACTCAGTAAAGTCTCTGGTAATGATGAGTCGATCACAGCAAAGTCGACTCATTGAATCGGTTGGCACATTCGAGAACAAAAAAACATATGTATGCCACTTTAAATAAATAGACGTTTAGGTTTAAATAGTTACGCATATACAGTAGAATAAAATATATTGTAAACTTTAAAATTATATAAATCATTTGGGAGCCGACTCTTAACGGTGAGCCGAGTCAAATATTCCGAGTTACTGGAGAGACCTGGAATTCTCGATACGTCTCCTTACGGATACACTTCTCATGTTTGAAAAATAATTATTTTTATTTTATTTCCCCATTTGGTATGTGGGACCCGTTTTAATTTTTTATCAAAAGAATAATGATACGATAATTTTTTTTTTTCAAACTCAGACTCATTGGCCTTGGCTCATTTTCTGTGAAAAACATACATAAAAAACATATATTTTCTGTCAAAAACATACACACATTTATATTACATACAGGATGTATGGGGCTAATTAAAGTGTGAAAGGGTCTGTGTATACACACTGTCTTCCTCCTGCTGTTAGGGTGTGTGTGTGTGTGTGTGTGTGTGTGTGTTTTGTGTTTTGGCCTGTCGATTCCGAAGCACCGATCCCAGTCTGCTCTCACATTCCAGCACATTTTACCCTTTGTCTCCTGGGAACCAACCTTAATTTGCTTATACACTATCCCAGCTGCAAATTGGGGATGATGGTGTTTTGACGGTGAGGTGATTGGTTTGACGGGAGGTGATTGGTTTACATCTCAGGGCGCTCTCATGTCTGTGTTTCCTTCTGGCTCTCCCTTTTAGCTATGCTGTTAGTTAGTCCTGCCAGAGTCCCTGCTTGCACTTTGCACTAAATATACAGTACATTCACCTTATACATGTTTGACTGTGACCATACCTAACTGCCATCTCTCCTTATCTTCTGCTCTCTCCTCTTCTGCTCTCTCTTCTCTGTCTCTCCCTCTCTCCTTTCCCTCTCCCTGTCTCTCTGTCGAGCTATACATGTCACTCCTGAGTTGCCAGTGATCCAGACCCCTCTGCCCTCTGGACCTGTCTAACCCGTCCTGGAGTCCTGCTTCTGGTTGAAGATCTCGTCGCCAAGTCCTGTCCTCGACTGATGCAGACAGCTGTTCTCTGGGGACCTGTGACTTCAGTCGTTCGATAGCTCAGGACTGGAATTTCCTACAGTCTACCTCCAGTCTTGACTCCATTTAATTTAAACACATCTCCTGTTATATTGAACTTCCAGTCTTACACATTATTATGCTGATCAATCCCTGCTGTCCGTTTTCACCCAGATGAGGATGGGTTCCCTGTTGAGTCTGGTTCCTCTCAAGGTTTCTTCCTATTACCATCTCAGGGAGTTTTTCCTTGCCACCGTCGCCCTCGGCTTGCTCATCAGGGACAATCTTATCATTTTGATTCATACACATTCACATTTCATACAAACTTAATTCTTTTGATTGTGTAAAGCTGCTTTGCGACAATGTCAATTGTTAAAAGCGCTATACAAATAAAATTGAATTGAATTGAAAGTGTAGAGGAAGAGGTTTCAGAATGTGAGAATCACATGTCCGACAGTGACTCTGAAGAAAAGGGTGAGACGATGAGCATTAGCTAATTCCATCATCAGCATCAGCTGGGGTTTTTAGGTCCAATAGGAAATCCACAGAATCCCTGTGGCATGCAGAAACTGGGAGAGAACGTTTTTTGTGCAACAATGTCTCTGGGAAACTTCCACATAATTTCCAGGACTATATGCTTTGATAATCGAGACAATACTCGTTTTTGTTGAGACTAATTCGACGGCAGAGAGATACTCTTTCAAGTTTGTGTACAAGGCTGACACATCCCTGATATCCTATGTGCCAAAGAAAGGCAAGAATGGGGTACTCACGAGTACACTGCACAGGGATGGGAGAATCTGTGGCCAGGAGCATCAGAAACCAAAGATCATCATGGATTATAATGCGACAAAAGGAGGGGTGGACAATATGATACAGCTGCAAAAGGAGGACCCTACGCTGGCCACTGGTGATATTCTTTTACATATTGGACATCTCAGCTTACAATGCTTTTGTCATCTGGACTGAATTGAACCCAGAGGGAAGAGAGGAAAGCTCTAGAGGAGACGCCTCTTTCTCGAGAAACTGGAAAAGGCATTGATGAGACCTCAAATTCAGAAGCGCTGTGAACTATGTGGACCCAAGATGGACAGAAAAACACAATATACATGCATCAAGTGCAAGAAGCCGTATGCAACACACATATACACACACACACACACACACGCACACACACACACACACACACACACAGTAAAACTCTGCCCCTCGTGTGTTGTATAGGCTGGTATGAACAGGCAATGTGTTCGGTGGGGTTGATTATGTTGTCTAGACTGACATGGTTGTGTAAACTGATAAATATCAAGAGTTAACAAAAACCTTGCTTCATTTGTAAATTTCTGGATTTTTTTTCCGATCTTATTGATTATTATTGATTTTCTTTTTTTAAATAACATTTTATTAAAAAACAAATATAAAAAAACAAGTATCACTTTTATTCATAAATGTGATCTAACAAAGTTAAAGGGCAAATATTAACCATATATCCTGTTTAGATTGCTTGTAATCAGGATGAAGTCTGTTGAGCATTTTAATATAAAATTGATTGTGTTTAATTAAAAACCCATAAATGCAGCGGGTCCACCAAACCCACTGGGTGAATAACAAAAATATGAACACCACACAAGGGTTAAAAATAATAAAAAATAATAAATATTTAAATATAAAATATTTTCATTTTATTTAATATAATAATATTTTTTGTCTGTACTTTAGTCAGAACTAGTTCTTTCAATGATCCCATAAGTGAAATAAAATACAATACAATAAAATAAAATAAAATAAAATAAGTAAAATAAATAATAATAATAATAATAATAATAATAATAATAATAATAATAATAATAATAATTCACTGATGAAATTATGATTATTATTAAAACTGATCAGTTTATTTTTAGCTTTAACCATTTAACTATTTCTACAAATATTTTAACCAGCAACGATGGGTAATAATGCTGGTAATAAATAATAACATTTGGTGTAAAATAAGTCTCACTGTACTTGGCACATATAAAATTTAGAAATGAACAAAAACTTAGACAAAAACAATAGAAAAAGAAATAGAAAATCTAAATAGAAAATTTAGTGAACCAGACCATTCCAGATTTTAACAAGTCACATTAATACTAAACTACATTAATAATAAAAACAGGACAAAATACCTAACAAAATTAAGAAAACGTTCACTTTTAGTCGTGGAATTAAATGTATGTTAAGGTATAATTGGACATTTTATCTTTAATATTTGTGTTTGGACATTTTTGGTGACCAGTTTCTTGAAATTATTTACTTGTGTCATTTTATTTAAAATTAGACCAAAGTAATTTCGTACAGTACATATGTATTCAATAATAATAGCAATGATACTCGACGACGTGACTCTTATTCTGAAATAGTATTGGGTTGCCTAGCAACAGCGTATGCGTGAGCACGTGGGGATGGCCTAAAACGTTTATGATCCTCATAGTTTTGTTTGTCTGCTTAAATTGATCTCACGATGCGTTGGTTAATGTTTTATTATTCTATTGAGTAAAAACGAACAAAGACAGCAATATCGACAAAGATAACAGATAGAAGTCAGTATCCTGCAGTTCCGTGATACAGCATGCTTTTTTCAAACAATGTAAATTAAAATGTACATTTAAAAAAATTTGAAATCTCACACCACTGCATGGAATAGAAAGCCTTCTGCTGTTCGGTAGAGTACTACGAACCAATAAAAACGGAGCTCTGTTGTCAAGGTAACACTTCCCCACGTCACAGATTTTAAGCGCAAGACATGAAGGTTGCCATGTTGATCCGGTCAAGTCCCGATTTACTTAATATTGTGTTTCAAGACAACGTCTTTTGACCCTGGTGAAAATAATGACGACGGTATTTATTTATTGTTTTGTATTGTTTTTTACATTTAGTTGTGTTGCTTTGTTATTTTGTCAGAATTTAAGATGTATTAAAATCTATTATTTATTTTATATGTATTATTATTATTATGATTATTATTATTATTATTATTATTATTATAGCCTTTCACTAGTGCTTGAATATCATCAAGATAGAACGTTTTTATAAATATTATTATAATTATAATTATATAATTACTGACTCAGCAACTTTACCCTGGTTATATATATTCCCTAAATTATATGACTTATAAATGTTACTTATACCAGAGAAATTGATTTGTTTAATTTTGGCTTATTTGTCATTATTTATTGTACGTATATGCAGACAGATTAAATAAATAAAAAAATACACACACAGTGTATACAGCTTATTTAATAAATGCATGAATATTCACAATAAGTTGACACATTTGTTGTTAATGTTAGTGGATGGTAAATGTGTGTGTGTGTGTGTGTGTGTGTGTGTGTGTGTGTGTGTGTGTGTGTGTGTGTGTGTGTTTTCTTTCTTTCTTTTACGTGAAAATACTTTCTTTGCATTGTAGTAATGCCGTCTCAGTTGTTATAACAATGTGGCTATGAAACAGTTCTCCAATCTGGCAACCCTGAACGGAGTCGGAGGAGGGGAGCTGCACAATGTCCATCTCAACATGCACAAATAAGACTGTGCTTCTGTTGCTGTTTCATGAGAGCAAAGGAAAACTTGCGCCTGCAGAAAGAGACGATCTGTTTGAGAAGACCTCACCTGTCATCAGGGGTGCCTCAGGGGTGGATGTGTGGCATGGGGACGGTTTTAATTTATGTATTAATAATCCAGGGTCTCCTTTCTTAGGCTGAGACTCAGCACACAGTACTGTGAAAGGGATGAGTCCTCTCCGGCCGTGTGGCTGCTCCTCGATCGTATCCGATGGATGTGAGAGGCAGCAACATGACCACAGCGGCAGACAATGTGTCAACTTCGGCCCTGATCTGGGAAACAGGGATGGCGAGTTCTCTGTCTCCTCAGATCACAGCTGTAAACAGCACATCTGGAGCAACGCCGCTGGAGGTCTCAGAGGGAAGCTCAGTGCTGTGGGGCATAGCTGTAGCTGCTCAGGCTCTCCTCCTCCTGGCCATCTTTCTGCTCTCCAGCTTGGGAAACTCAGCCGTGGTGATCGTGATCATCAAACACCGTCAGCTCAGGACGGTCACCAACGCATTCATCATGTCCCTCTCCCTGTCGGACTTCCTTACGGCCGTGCTCTGCCTGCCTTTCTCCTTCATCATGCTCTTCAGTAAGGATGGTGTGTGGATGTTTGGTGAGCGCTTCTGCATTGCCAACGGGTTCTTCAACACCTGCTTTGGGATCATTTCCACCCTCACTATGACGCTCATCTCCTTCGATCGGTATTACGCTATTGTCAGGCAACCGCAGGAGAAGATTGGAAGAAGGAAGGCCATCCAGCTGCTGGTGGCTGTCTGGCTGTCAGCTGTGATTTTCTCTTTCCCGTGGTATCTCCTCATACGGACATCCGAACACCTGGTTATTCACAAGCGTGGATTTTACCACTGCATGTACGTTTTCCACTCGGGGACGTCCCGCATGGGGACGGTATACAGTGTGTCCCTCATCGTCGTGTGCTACCTCCTTCCATTTGCGCTTATGTGCTTCTGCCACTATAACATCTGCAAAACAGTGCGTCTCTCCGAGATCCGGGTGCGACCAGTCACCACGTACGCACACCTGCTCCGCTTCTACAGCGAGATGAGAACGGCTACGACCGTGCTCATCATGATCGTCTTCATCATTTTCTGCTGGGGTCCGTACTGCCTCATGGGGATCGTCACTGCAATTGGAAACTACGCCTTCAATCCGGCCATGGACGCCGTAGCCGTGTGTATGGCCTGGGCCAATGGTGCCATCAACCCACTCATTTATGCCATGAGAAACCCCAACATCTCCATGCTGCTGGGGCGCAGTCGTGAGGAAGGATACAGGACTAGAAACGTCGCTGCTTATTTGTCTGCACAGACTCGAACACGCAGACGAACAGCGTCGCGGTCGCACACAATAAGAGAGCGCTACATAACAGGAACACGTGCTGGCGGAAACAGTAGAGTGTCGTCTTCAAGCCCGGCTAATGGTGGAGAGGTAGCAATGTGGGCATGCAAAAACCCCGCTGTGTTTTTCTGCACAGACGCACAACTTGATACAGCCACCGAGCTCGGACACGAACCAAAACACCACACGGCGAATACCAGTCTCTGATTTTACATTTGACTGGTGGACTAGTGGTATAAACATCATTTGCATCAATTTTTATCTATGTTTTTTTAAGTGCCAAACTAGACACCAGGGTGCGCGCAATCGCATCACAACACTGTGGACGAATCAAGAAGTAACATTTTGGCCTACAGAGCTTTAACGTGGAGGGGGACGTGGGGAAATCGTAACACTTTTCACTTTCTTTAACATATCTCATGAAAATGACACTGTTACCTGAAATGTGCAGTTCATTTCTGTGGATGAACAGTAAGGAATATATAATATATAATATATAAAATAATAATACATTTAATTCTCTATATTTTTTTCCCTTGGGTTATACAAATTGGTCATTTCTGACTGGTCATGTGATTTAATGCTTGCACTGTAGGCATTTAAACCATCACAGTGTTACACTGTTTTACAGCTACAGTGCCACAGCATTACACTGTTACAGTTCTCTAGAGTTCCACTATAATTGTGTTACAGTGACGCACTATTGCAGTGTTACAGTGGTGTGTCATTAGTGTTATACTATTACTGTTTAACAAGATTACAGTGTTTCAGTGTTACACTGTTACAGGATTACAGTTTTACGGCATTACAGTAAATTGTTTGAAACTCACAGTGTTGCACTGTTATCCCTTTCTAATGTTAAAACATTACAGTTTCATCATTACTGTCTCTGTTTACAATGTTACAGTGTTACACTCTAACTGATTAACTAAAATGTTACAGTGTTACAGTGTACACTTTGTACTTTGTACTACATTGTCAGGGCATTAAGGCTTTATGGTGTTATGATTCTCCCCGTCTCCCTTCCTAATGCGAGAGAGCGAAGACTTCCTCATTCCACTAAGGAACAAAAGTGTAAACAAGAACTGAATTATTTGCTTTTTTATATTTAATCAGGTTTCTTTGATCCTTTTCAATTTTCAGTACACTTTCCCTCTCTCTCTCTCTCTCACACACACACACACACACACACACTTTACATAAACTATGAATTACTTTTGGATGTTTTGTGCACACAAGGCATGCACACCGATATAAAACAGACACTGTTGTTAAAAGCGTCACAAGGAAACTTTTCACATAATAAAAATGGCCTATGATCCAACAAAGTACAAACTGTCTTAATTTACCATCCATGTTAAATTTTAATTTGTCAAAGGCTTCAAGGGAAGTGGATTTTAGCTTAAAGTTAAATCAGCTGAGAGTTTTTGCGTGGAGTCTTACACTGGATTCCTAAGCTAGCGACTGGAGCTACAAGCTATAAATTGTATAATTGTTTATACATGAAGAACTTAGTGAATCATCAGCTGTTCTCCTGGGAAAAAAAGTGTTCCCATTCAAACTATTTTACAAGAATGTAACTGTAAAATGAACCATTCAAGACATGTTCAAAATAATAAAAATGAAATAATGAGCAAGAATTTGGAGTTTGTTCTACACACTAACTCAGTTAATACACAGAAAAATGAGGGGTTTCTTTGGTGTTGATTAAGGGTTCCATCATAATAGGAGTAAGGGAGGAAAGGAATTTATTTGCGTTGTGCTATTAACTTGTGCTGGTATTAGTGGAAAGACACTCTGATCATATTGGGGGAGGATTTTACTTTTAACGGGATTTAGTTGGCATTAATATTAGAGGGTCCAAATAATGCGTTTCTTAAAAAAAAAACTTTATTTACTACATTTTGCCAAAAGCAGGAACTATGTGTTAGGCAAACATACTCGACCACCAAAAAGTACACCAAATTAAAAATTTTAATAATAAGATTTTTAAATCCAGAATTAAAAACCTGTTTTACTTTTTACTCTTATGGTTAATAGTTTTTTGTATAATAATAATAATAATAATAATAATAATAATAATATTTTGCTATTATTATAATAATCAGATTTTGCAATTTTGCTGAAATGCCTAATTCCTACATGTAACCATAACCAATTCATGAGGCACAGATGAGGGTTAAAGTTTTTTTTTTTTTTTTGCCATTCCTTCGATCTAAAGTCAATAAACAAATCAAATAAGCTCACAGAGAAGTATTTTTTTTCCTTTGTACTCTTTTTTTTTATTTTTACTGTTTTTAAATAAAGGGGACATGAGTTTGCATGTTCTCCCTGTGCTTGGTGAGTTTTCTCCCACTGTCCAAGGACATGCCGATTAGTCTAATTGGTATTTTCAATATGCCCATAGTGTGTGCATGTGAATGTTGATCAGAGGTTCTACAGTTTCTACGGTTGTACAAAATAAATACAATGGCTAGTTAGACTACACTGGTTTCTAGATGGATGGACTAACTAAAGATACACCTTTAAATGTTGTAGTTTTCTGCCCATTACAGATTTGTTCTGACGATGGCAAATTTTAGCTATGAAAATGTTAATAAAAAAAAAATCTAAAATTTACGCAAATATATTGTGCAAAACTATTACAAAGTAGAATTGAGCTGGTCTATAAGATTCATCTGCATGTTAGTTTAGTTAATGTTAGTTGCATAGCCACATTCTGAAGTGTTTGCCTTATATCACAGCAACTTGCCATTTTTCGTAAGCAATTATGCATTTTCTTTTTTTCGGGTTATATAGTGGTACCTCAGCATACGAATGCCCCAACTCATGCATTTTAAACCTAGGAACTGAAATTTTGCAAGAAATTTCCCTCAGCATTTTCAGCATTCGAGCAGTCGAACCGAGCTGAACTGAACGGTGGCTAAGTTGGCGTATGTCCAGGAGCCATTCAAAGACTGAAGCAATTGTTAACGCTGTGATAGCACCACATTGGGTCAACATAGCTTTGAACGCACTGGAAGACATACCTTATTGTGGTGTTTCTACTGATGGAAGGAAGCATTACAAAAAATATTCCCTCTGCTTATTCAATATTTTTGATTGTAAGAATGGTGGTGTACAAAGTAAATTAGTTGAAGTTAAAAACACCCCAAATAAGCCAGCTGATACAATCAAATACATCAAAGAGACACAGGAAAAGAAAGGGGTTTTTTTTCCCGCTGGTTACAGGTGGAAAGAATCTAATCTTAAACCGCAAATTTAAAGAGGTCATTGCAGAACAAGTCATTAGTCGGTGTGGGCTGCCCAGCACATTTCTTGAACAATTGTGTTCATTACGGGGCAGACCCACTAGATGTCGATATTGAGAACATCAATTTTCAACATCATGCTGCCATTATTCCCAGGTATCGAGAGGCTGCTACAAATGTTCCCAGACTTGAAAGCATTCTTTTTGTCACAGGAAAAAACACCCTCCACAATCAAGAAGTTTTTTGAAGATGAGTTCAGTTAAATTTACCTCTGGCTCATGCACTCACTCATGTGTGTGTTTAATTCAAAACATTCAGGAGAGGGACCGGGAGAGCAATTCAACTGTGGAAGTAAAGAACATTTTGAACAAATAGTATTCTGCATGATGCTACTTGAATGAAATGGCAATGATTTGATGTCCCTTAAAGTCAAGGGACTACTGGCACAAAAAAACACAAGGATGGACTTGATAAGAGGTGTGACCACTCCAGTGCACAAGCACAGTGTCTGTACAGCTCAAGCCTGGAGTATCTGGAAGAATGGATGGCACTCCTGGAGGAGTTCTCCTGTTTCATGTGGACGGATCTGAGTGAGACACCTGACTGGAATGACAGCGGAGTTTATATCAGATACCTGGGAGAAAAGGGGTTGCCAATTGATGACGCAAAGTGCTTCGATCAGGTCATCAACCTAAAGAAATTCACAGAATAGTCTAACAGTGATCTGCAAGCACACAAAAGTGGACAAAATATGTTGGGCGGTCCAAGAGCATAAATTTTTATTCCAAGCTACTTAAGATTGCAACGTTTTTGTTAGCTATTCTTTTTCACAATGCAAATGCTTTTTTCACTGATGCAAAGGAAAGGAATCACTTGTCTAGTGAGTCACTGGGGCTTCTCTACACAGTACAACTTTTAACATATGTCGTGCAAAGACTTTCATGCCTTCTTGATTGGTAATCAGGGACTATTGGGGAAAATTCGTTCCTCAGGAAAGTATACCAGAGAACATCAGGAGGACTGAAATGATTTTTTATTTTTTCTTTAACCTATGGCCTTGAAAAGAAACAGTGTCATGTAAAAGGTGTTAAATGCTAAACCATTTTTTATTTGTTATTATTCTATTGTTGAGGGCCAAAAGTTAAATGGAACGGATGTTATTACTTTATGTATTCACTAACGCAATTTCATGGTTGTGATTTACAGTAGTGAAGTATTTACACACACACACACACACACACACACACCCTCCAACCCCATTCCGATACTTCCACTCACCCACTTTAACCAGAGGGTCAGGGGTTACATTTTTTTTTAAATCACTTCTAATTTGAATGCACACACTAACACTGAGAGATTAAACATTATTAAAAAAACATAAATTATCTGTGATCTTCAATTTGGAAAGCTTCAAGTTGTGCAATATCTCCGCTTCACCACCAGATGGAACCACGTTAGCACGTTTTTTCATCTAAAACACCAGAAGACAAGTTTTCATAAGAAAGTGCTAGAACGTTTTGAGTCTGTTCTAGCAAAAGTCTTCTTTATTGTTCACATGTCACTTTTACACATAGGAAGAATGTTTATAACTCACAGTGCACTGCACCATACATCAGTTTTAACACTGATAAAATCCAGCCGAGTAGCTGTGCGTAACATCCAGCATTCACGTGTCTCCAGACAGTTTTTCCCCCTTTTTTGGCTAATTTCTTACAACTGGCTCATTAGCCATTTAGCGAGCAGGCCACAATAGTGCAAAGTTATACAGTCTTTTTCTTTCTTGACTGTTATGAGTATAGTCTGACTAAGAATGAAATTTAGCAAAGAGTTTAGCATTAGCACAGATATTTCTCAGAGATTGAGTTTGGTGATTGGTCTCTCTCGGCTCGTCTCGAGGTTCTGCGTGGTCGGTCGTTTGCGGTTGCGTTTCATTTGGCTCAGATCTTTGTCAAACACTTCTCCGGAGCGGAGCGCAGAGACGAGGTCATCAAATTCGCCGTCCTCCTCGCAGTTCTCCTTCGCCTTACGTGCTTTTCGCTCCTTTTCCCTCTGTTCCTTCAGCTGAAAAATAGAGAGAGAGCGAGAATAATTCATGATTAATTGATGATTCAAATAAGTCATGTTTAAAAATGCTAACTGGTTAAGCTAATCTGACAGGATTTGAGAAACACTCTAAATCAAGTCAAAGTACTGTATAAACACAGAAACATTGTTATTAAGCATATTCAGAGAAAAGAATCTCAAAGTCATGATCTAAAAGTCACAGATGAGGTCGTAGATTATTAAATTATCTCATTGTACCTGAGCCTCCAGACGAGCCCTGCGCTCTTCTTCCTCCTTGCGTTTGCGCATGTTCTCGTTGTCTTCTTTGGCCTCCGCGAACGCCTGCAGGAACTGATCGAAAATCCTGAAGAAATCGTCAGGCTGCGTCGAGCCAGGTTCTTCGCCGAACACCTTCACCGTCTTCTGGAACTGAAGAGGAGGACAGGAGTGAGGATTTAAAGCAAGACCCAGTTTCAGATACTGCACGCTTCTTATTACCGCAGATTACTGTTTAAACCAGCGTAGTGCCCCATGTCTGCTGTCCGTAAGGTCTGGTTTTGAAAACCAACAAGTACAGTGGTACCTCGGCAAACATATGCCCCACCTCACAAATCTTTGTTTTGCCAAAGCGAGTTTGTATATGTTATTGTGGGCTTTTTGCATTTTATGTAAGATTTAGTGAAGACATAGCCCCTTCGGTTCCAGAAAGTTATCAAGGACGGTAGCAAGAAGAAAAGGTAGCTACTTTCAGTTTTAGTTTTTAAAGCAGCCGGTGCCAAGAGGAATCATAAATTAAGGTTAAGTTTTGATTAACGACTATTTATTTCATATGTTAAAATACATACTTCATTTACATGTGTTTTCTAAATGTTTTGATTGTTTTTATATACAAAAATATGATTTATACTGTTGGAAATTGGTAATAATGGTAATATTTGTGTGTGGCTGAAACGCATTATCTGCATTGCATTAACATTATTTTCTATGTGATTTCGCAATACGACATTTTGGCGTAAGTACTCGCCTCCAGAACGGATTAAATTCATATGTTGATGTACCACTGTACTGTATATCATATGCAAAGGTTACTTAAAAAAACGTAATGTGTTAGATGAAGTAAAGTAAAAAAAAAAATTTTTTTAATTAATTATCAGTAGTAGTAAGTTCTGTCTGTTATCTGATATAAGCTCCACCCCTTTTAGTTCTGTGATGTGTGATTGGTCATTTTAAAGTGAAATGCAGGACATTTACAAGAATCATCATCAAAGATAAATGCCATACTGTAAATAAAGTCTGTAAGGCTTCATAAGACATAAACATGTCTTATGATAAACAAATCAAGAAAAATATTATTCCATGTTTAATCTCTGTTTATTTTATATTATCACCACCTCCAGCCACTTCTGATTTTATCATGTGAACAGCTCACCCACGGTTAGCAAACGTTAGTATCATAGCAAGTAGTGACTCTAAAATTGGTCTAAACATGAAATAGCAACAGATTGTTGTTGTAGCTACATGAATTAAATTTAGCTTTATACCAAATTCATAGTTTGTATAAAGTAAATTGTGTAAGCATTTTGGCTGCTATATGTTCTCATCAGAACTAAAAGACTTGGCATGGAAGCACTGAATAAACACCAACAACATGATCCTCCAGGTTTTTGTCCTCTAAGTGTAAAATGTCTTTTAACCACCATTTCAAAAATACACCGCTTCTTTTTCTCTTTTTCTTTGACGCACATAAAAAAAAAAAAAACGTTGTAAATCCACATCTGCACACAAATCTGTTCCATGTGCCTCCTTAACTTGAAAAAAAGTGTGCTTTGAAATGGATCTG
Source organism: Clarias fuscus (assembly GCA_030347435.1). Classification (NCBI taxonomy): domain Eukaryota; kingdom Metazoa; phylum Chordata; class Actinopteri; order Siluriformes; family Clariidae; genus Clarias; species Clarias fuscus. The sequence goes on from CM059216.1 coordinate 6,663,566, forward strand.
TGTTTGTGAGACCTGGTTAAGTGTGTGTGTGTCTGTGTGTGTGTTTTCAGCAGTTCTGGGAGGACCCCAATAAAGCCAAGTGTGAGCTCTGAATTCTGATTTATGTCCTTCAGGCTGTATTTCAGATGTTTCACGATCCGCCTGAAAGCAGCGCGGTTACGGAGGAACGCATCAAGTTCCACACATGAGAGCGGTGAGAAAAACACACACGTCACACACAATTATACAGAGCGTCTTCAAATCCTCTGTATGTGACTAATGATATACAGGTGGAGGATTTGTACACACACAAGAGTGTATACACACAGAACACTTTACTGTTACACTATCATCTACACACTCTTAAGGAAAAAGGTCAAATGTTCTAAGGAAACTATAACGAACTTTTAGTTCTCACACATTTATCATCAATCCATAATCAGTCTTTCATACTGTACACTTACACTTTCCAGTCTTTCTATCAATCCATCCCTACAATTCATCCATTTGTCCACCCGTCCATTTAACCTCCACACATCTATGGATGGATTCATAGATCCATCCATCCATCCTGTCAGTCTACCTGTTTAACAGTCTACAATATCTACCATCTATCCATCCATCCATTCATCCTGTCAGTCTATGTTATCCATCCATCCATCCATCTATCCATCCATCCATAGATACATACATACAGTACAAACATACATCGATCCATCTACCCATCCTATCAGTCTAACTGATAGTCCTGTCTAGTTTCTATCTATCCATTCATCCACCCATCCATACATCCATACATCAATACTGTCAGTCTAACAGTCATCCATCCATCGGTCTAACAGTTTAACAACTTATCTCCATCTACCCATCCATCATCCATTCATCCACGCTGTCTGTCCAACATTTTCCTGTCATTGTAACTTTCACATTAACAGTCCTATCTTGTTAATCATCTGTCTATCATCTACCCATACACCCCTAATGACCTCATCCTTCTCTCCATTGCCCCATGAATTCGTCAGTGAGTTTTACCGTCTCCTTGGCGTCCTGCAGTGAATCTTCCACCTCAGAGAAGCTGAATCCTGCCACAGTGATGAACTGACTGACCACAGACACAAACTTATCACCTGAGTTTGGGGGACGAGTCTTCTGGTACTCCAGCTCCTGCTCACACACACGCGCACATGCACGCACACACACACACACACACCTCATTGGTGAATTAAGTGATTACTCTGATAATGTGTTTGAGTGATGTAGAAGGGTTTTAGTGTAAAATTCTGTATTTCATTCATTTGATTAAAAAAATATGCGTGTCTGCCACTGGGTGTGTTACTCACCACCTCCACGCTCTTCAGGCCACTGCGCAGGCTGTTGATGTCTTTCTCGAGCTCTGTCATGCTAAAAGAGTGAAATATAGCATTAAAAGGTGTGAAATATATACACACAATGTAGTGTGTGTGTGTGTGTGTGTGTGTGTGTGTGTGTGTGTGTGTGTGTGTGTGTGTGTGTGTGTGTGTGTGTGTGTGTGTGTGTGTGTGTGTGTTTTGGAAGCTCCTACTTGACTTTAGCAGCTTCCGGGACATTCTGCAGGTCCTCATGAAACAGTACCACTTTGGGATATTTTTGTTCCAAAAGCATGATCAAGTAATGCAGCAGAGTGATGTTCCTGCACACACACACACACACACACACACACACACACATACATACACACACACACACACACACACACACACACACACACACACACACACACACACACACACACACACACACGCACACACACACAGGACAGAACAGAGAACAGTAAACAATGAAGACCCGAAGGGATTAATGGCAGAGTGTTTGTGCAGTATGTGCTGCGTCCTCACTTGTCGATGCTGGACTTGGTGTCGGCGATCTTGTTTAGCGATGACACCCTGAAGCCGTACGCGTTTCCTCTTTGACCTTTGTTCATGTAGTTCCCGAGTGCGAGGATGACCTCCAGGAGCTGCCGCAAGTTTTTGCTCTGCAGCACCTCTGTAGACGCCTGACTGAGAGCTGAAACACAAAATCACACCTACATTTACATTTGGGCATTTAGCAGACACCCTTATCCAGAGCGACTTACATCTTTTTATCTCATTATACATCTGAGCAGTTGAGGTTAAGGGCCTTGCTCAAGGGCCCAACAGGGACAACTTAGTGGTCATGGGATTTGAACCTGGGACCTTCCGAAACCTTCTCAACACCTCTCTCTTACCTGAAGTTTTTACTTCAGCATTAACTCCAATGTGGCTGCTTTAATCATTAAAATTACAGCACATGCAGGTTTAATAATTTTTTAGGAAAATTATTAAAGAATGAATAATTTAAATACAATTCTTTTTAAATACTCAATTTACACTGCACTATTATTATTAAGCATTCTTATTATGTAACCTCTCATATATTGTATAAAACTACTAAGATTTTGAATAAACTGAGTAATGGTCCTTAACTCACTCACTCTCACTCATTCTCTCTCCCCACTTATCCTGTACAGACTCACGGGAGGTCTGGTGCCTCTCCCAGGAAATACACACGTGGACAAAATTGTACCATATTGTACCACCTTAATCACTCACTCACTCATTGTTTATACCGCTTTATCCTGCATATATATTATCCTGTATAGGACCTGAAGCCTATCCCAGGAGACTTAGGGCACGAGGCGGGGTACACCCTGAATGGAGTGCCAACCCATTGCAGGACACACACACATATATACACACTCATACACTCATTTACCCACTATGGGCATTTTGGGAACGACATTTATCCTAATCTGCATGTGTTTGGACTGTGAGAGGGAAACCCGAGCACCTGGAGGAAACCCACCAAGCACGGGGAGAACATGCAAGAGATGCAAGGCAGTAGTGCTAACCACTAAGCCACCATGCAACCTTAATATGGAACTATGAACACATAAATAATCATAACTAAAATAATGAATAATTAGTAAATATCTTTAAGCTGTAAACCATTTCTGCAGGAACACACCTTGGATTTTTGGTTTGATGTCTGCAAGTCTTTCAGCAAACTTCTTTTTAAAGTAGAGTGATTGCAGTCTTTGCTGATAATGATCTATCCTGTGTGTTGGAACAGAAACATAGCGAATAAATAAACAGAAATAATAATAATAATAATAATAATAATAATAATAATTAAAAGCTCAATATCTTACATGACAGTTTAATTTTAAAAAAAAGTTTAATACAATCATAAACATTTGTTGTGTTCAAAACAAGCTGCTTCAAGTGTAACCTTTGACACAGTAATGATTTCTGTAAGGCGATGTTTCATTTCAATTTGATGAGTCTCCAGTGTCAGCACTGTGGGATTGTGGGTGTACCTGCTCATGTCATAAAGGAAGCGGTCAGCTTTGGCCATCCTGTCCAGCTCATGTTTGTGTTCCTCCAGAAGGTCGATGTCACTCTTTTCTGGGATGAACTTCAGCAACTGAGCAACCAAACACACACATACACACACACACACACACACACACACACACACACACACACACACACACACACATACATAAATGAAACTGATTCAAATGAAATTTTGTTAGTACACAGTAAGTCTTCATTAGGTGTATCATTTCTCATTTGCAAGTCAGCTCCATGTCATTCTGCCTGACCCCGCCCACTTCTCTTCATCTGTGATTTGCTCCGCCTCTTGAGTAAAGAAAACAGAAAATTCTGTCTACCCAGAAATGTTAATGATGTAATTATGTTAAGGCCTGTGCTACATCATTACAAATGAGTGATTTTGTGACAGTGTTCTGTATACGTTGATCTGTCTAACATCATTGGATTATTATCCATATCATATAATCCTACTGATATATCATCACACTCCTAACAGCACACTCCCGTTTACCACAACACTAAGTAAAGATTAAGAGTTATAAGCCAAACTCAATCAGTCTGACAAAGACATGTCGAGTCTTTAAATTCCTGCTGTTCTTAATTTCCTAATCAGAGTTCGGATTAAAGCAGCTCTGTGGTCAGAGGCCTTCTACTGTGCTGCATGTCCTCACATATTGTTCTCCTGTCTCAGTTTTACATTTAAACATGCTGTAGTATTGCTTTATTGCCTATTATTATCTTCACAGAAATGAACACAGACATGAACGGATTATGTTATGTGCAGATATACACTGAGTGGCCAAAAAAAGGTCACAAACTTTATCATTTAATTCCATCATCTTTATCTTTGATTACTGCACACAATGTGGTGGGCAGTTCATGTGTAAAAATGATTCCTCGTACTCTCACAACCACTCTTTTACAATCTGCTGAGTGCTGGAATATGGCTGGGAAGAAAAACTCAAAAGATGTGATAATATGGTCATTCAGTACATTCAGGTTGAACTATTGCCACAACTATTGTACAATGTTGCTGAGCCTAGACCTGACCAACTAAATCAACCCCAGATCATAACACTGCCTCCATAGGCTTTTACAGTGGGCACTATACATGATGGACGCATCGCTTCATGGGTTTCACTTCTTACCCCGACACACCCATCACTCTGGAACAGACTCAAACCGGACTCATCAAACCACATGACCTTTTTCCATTTTTCCTTTTTCCTTTTTCAAAGTCCAGTTTTTATGCTCCCTAGCAAGCCTTTTTTTCTGATTAGTCTCACTAATACGTGGTTTTCCTATGGACATACAACTCTTTAGTCCCAATCCTGTGAGTTTTCTTCACATTAATTTGGTTACGATGCAACTTCATCAAGTCTTTAAGTGATCATGAGTTTTTTTTTTTCCACAGAGATGACGGTTCAGCACAGTCCTTCCAGGTTTTGATAATGTGGTGAAGGGTTCTTAACCCAGTTCCAGTCATTTATAATCTCCCTAGTTGTTTTCTTTGCTTGATGCTGCATTATAATTTGACCCTTCTGAAATGGTGACCTTTTTTGGCCAGGCAGTGTATGTACTAATGCTATTTCTAACAGTAAATCACCTGTTCCAGCATGTCTTTGGGAAGGTCCTCCTGCTCGTCCATGCTCATTATGGCCTTCTTAATCTCATCATTGGTCAACTTTAACCTGCCATAGACATTTTTTAAATATTAATGTTAATATTAAAAGATAACAATGAGCACTGTGGAGTAATTTCTAACTCTCTCATTCTGTTCAGGCAACAAGCGACTTGTTTGAAAAGCTTAATGAACGTAGAATAAACAAAGAGAATTTTTCTTGTTCTTTTTGATTATATATTTAAAAATTATATATAATCATTTACTATACAGTACAGTCCAAAGGTTTGGACACACCTTCTCATTCAAAGAGTTTTCTTTATTGTGTTCTTTATTGTGTTCTTTAGCCCAAACGCGTCTCTTCTGCTTGTTGCCTGTCCTTAGCAGTGGTTTCCTAGCAGATATTCTACCATGAAGGCCTGATTCACACAGTCTCCTCTTAACAGTTGTTCTAGAGATGTGTCTGCTGCTAGAACTCTGTGTGCCATTGACCTGCTCTCTGATCTGAGCTGCTGTTAACCTGTGATTTCTGAGGCTGGTGACTCGGATGAACTTATCCTCCGCAGCAGAGGTGACTCTCGGTCTTCCTTTCCTGGGGCGGGCCGCATGTCAGCCGGTTTCTTTGTAGCGCTTGATGGTTTTTGTGACTGCACTTGGGGACACTTTCAAAGTTTTCCCAATTTTTCGCACTGACCGACCTTCATTTCTTAAAGTAATGATGGTCACTCGTTTTTCTTTACTTAGCTGCTTTTTTCTTGCCATAATACAAATTCAACCTCTTTGAATGAGAAGGTGTGTCCAAACTTTTGGTCTGTACTGTATATTTAGTTTTATAATATTTTATACTCTAAATTTGACATGGATTTTCAATGCATATAAAAAATATCAAAGTAATAATTTTCACTTTTAAAAAATGTTGATGTTCTTAAAAAATAAATAATATGGCATAAAACATAATAATAAAAAAACTAAAATTCAGATTAAGATCAGTTAACATTAATAACAAAATAAATATGAAAATTTAAATATTATACATTCTTAATATAAAAATTAAATAAACAGGATTACTATCCAATAAATGTCATCTATGATATACACAGTACATAATTTATTATATCTATCAATTTTTAATCTTATTAACTTTTAATCTTCATTAATTTGATAAATAAATATACAGTATAACTTTATTTTTCTGTATAATAACAGAATTTCTTTGATAGTTTCTGAAATTCTGAAAAGATGATTTGTGTCTGTGTGTGTATGTGTCTGTGTGTGTGTGTGTGTGTGTGTGTGTGTGTGTGTGTGTGTGTGTGTGTGTGTGTGTGTGTGTGTGTGTGTGTGTGTGTGTGTGTGTGTGTGTGTGTGTGTTTTTCACGCAGTAAGGTGCTGAGCTCCGGACTCACCGTGACAGGAGGATGTTGCAGTTTTGTGCTCGGCGACCATCGATAACCGACAGCTCCTTCACTTTCTTTATGGTTGCGTCATCATCAGACCCTTTCTGCATAGAGACATACATTTACTGTTAATTTTTTAATGTTAAAGCTTTTACATAAAATATCTAACTGTTGCACCAAAACACTACTGAAGCATGATTATTTAATGAGAGTCAGAGTCAATGTTGATATCAGAGTGAGTTTTCCCTCAGTGGTGTGTTCTTAGGCTTGCTAAAGCCTTCAGTGTTTTTCTGTGCGTATTTAACTACATATTCAGATCAGAAATTCTGAAATGCCAACCTTCATACATTTTATTAGGTACACAAGGTACTAATATACTGGATATACTAGGTGTGTGTGTGTGTGTGTGTGTGTGCGTGTGTGTGTGTGTGCGTGTGTGTGTGTGTAATAAATCTTAAATGCAACAGCTGTCTTGCATTACAGCAGCGATAAAAACTTCAATTTTGCCTGATAGAGACGAAATATTCTCTCTCTCTCTCTCTCTCTCTCTCTCTGTTTCTCTGTTTCTCTCTCTCTCTCAGACACACACTTTGTCCATCCGCTACAGAAGGTCGATATCACTCTTTTCTAGGACTTCAGCAAACTTCAGCAAATGAACAATACACACACCCACACAGACACTATGGGATACAAACTATGGAATAACACGAGTTTGTTTCGCCAGAACAGAAGCGATTTATTTTGTGTGTGTTATCATTTTTAATATAAATATCTGCTGTTTGCATATTGAATAAATTGGATAAATGCTAGCGAAAATGTTACAGCTGTCATGAAAATGAGTTACAGTACAACTGAGTTGTAAAATATGTGAAAGATGATACTCATAAGTCATACCTGCTGTCTCTGATAGGCTGAAAACGTTCTCTCGATGTCCTCCAGGTCCAGAATTTTAAACACCCTGATATCGTCCAGCTCCGTCCACAGGGTTCCTTCCAGTTTGTTCTACACACAAAAACATCCGGTGAGTGCTGGGGTTTTGGAAATGTTCCACTGAACATTGTTGTTATTGTTAAATACACTGATCATTTAAATTAAATTAGTTTTAGTACCACATACATCTAAAGCTCAGATTTAACGTTCCATTGTTGCTGGTTTGAAGTGGAGTTGATTAAATATGGAGACCCTGAAGTCTGGTTTAAATTGACCGAAGAGATTGTTTCCAACCAAAGGTAATGAAGTTTTAAGATTAAAATGGATCAAATGTGAATCTATAATGGCAAAGAGACTTCTTGCAAAGGCTTTAAAGCTTAAAGGCATCAGCAAACAGAAAAAGGAAACAAAGTAACAAAACTATTTCATTTGAAACTGTCATCGGTATCAGCGGCTACATTTACACAGACTGTTTTTCTTGAAATTGGATTGAAATCATTCCGATTTGAGATCCCGGCTTAACTGTTTACATGGATACTGATTTGATAAGGTGTGTGTTTGAATGCTCAAAGCATTAAATCTGGATGTCATTTTTTTGACCTTCTGCTCGCTGTGAAGTGTTTAATCTGCTGCAAATAGAACAGAAGAAGAAAAAGTAGAAGAAGATTTTTTTTTCTTCTTCAATCTGGAAGTTAAGTTAGGCTTCCCACCTTTTCTGATAGATCCCGCCTTCTCTGTGATGATTGGTCACAAGCATTCAGGCTCACCTCTGATTGGTTAGGCGCTTTACTGTGTGTGAAATGTGAGCCAATCAGTGCTCCTTCTTCAGCCAGAGCTCCAGTGAGTTCACTTACCAGGAATGGAAGATAAACTCATTACATCACCCTAAACTCATTACATCAGCAAATGTTACTTCCATGTGGGTCAAACACGCGCGGAAAGAACTCGTTTAATTCAACTCGAGAGAAATGATCAGGTCAAGTGTTTTCGTGGCTAATATTTAACTATTGAGCAGATTAACAAAGTTTTACACCACCCCTCTCATTCCCACTGAACATTCATTCCAATCGGGTGATATCGGCTCCGACTGCTCCGACTGACGTGTTTACGTGATGCCCGTTTATTTTAATTAGTCTTTTATTCCCATTATTAGTGAAATACTCACATCCGTGTGAATGCAGCAGATGTCAGTCTCGGAGTCAGTGTCTATATCAGAACCAGTGTTGAAATCAGCAGTGTACATCACGGTGACTCACCTCACTAAGTTTGGCCCAGTTGAAGGACTTAAGTGGATTAGAAGGTTGAGGAATGTCCTTCTTCTTCTGCGCTGATAATCCAAGAGAGCCGAACTGAAGTCCAGGGGGAAGTGGAGGAGCTCCTGGAGGAGGAGGTGGAGGAGGAATCCCACCTGGAGGAGGCGGAGGAGGTGGTGGAGGAGGAGGAGGAGCGAGACCCCCTACTGTAGGTAAAGGAGCAGAAGGAGCACCAGGAGTTTCAGGAACTTGAGAAGGTGCTCCAGGAACAACTGCCCTCTAGAGGAGAGGAACACATTGAAGAGCCACATTTATGTATGTTTTTATTTGTGTGTGTGTGTGTGTGTGTGTGTGTGTGTGTGTGTGTGTGTGTGTGTGTGTGTGTGTGTGTGTGTGTGTGTGTGTGTGTGTGTGTGATTGTATACACTATGTGAGTGTGTGTGTGTGTGTGTGTGAATATGAGTATTTACGTACTGTACTGAGCTCCTGAAGCTGAGCCATGAGTGAAGCCACTTGCTGTTTGGTGAGTTTGTGTTCATTGTGCTCCTTCTCCAGCTTCTCCTTCATCTTACCGAGCGTCTGCATCATCTCCTCTTTCTCCTGCGCCTTCACTTCACACTCGCGCTCCTTCTTGTCCAGCTTCTGCTGCAGCACGGTGTGTTCTACACACAAACACTCCATCATGACCATTACTGACCAGACATGACGACCCTCCAGAAAATAAAGAATTCCTCAGGAGATAGAGCCTGAGAGTTAGAGCGGTTTCTGAAAGGCAACCTTCACGCTGCTGGGTTCTGTAGAGGAGTTTTAAGAGAGGAAGAAGCTTTTCTTCTAATTACATTCTCGTATTAATTTATTCCTTTAGGATCCAGTCATTGCATTTTACTGTTGGTAGTTGCTAAATCCCTGATTGCGGTCTGTGTGCTTATACATAAGTGGTGAACAGAGTGAAATAAGAGTTTGATAAAATTTTAATTAAAGCCATGAGGCAGAGCATCCAGTAAAGAGCTTCATGGCTTTGGCAAGAGCAATAAACTTTTGGAACTGTTACCCCTCATCTAAATTTAAAAAGCTGAAATTGTGTGAAGGAGAATTTAGGTAAAAGTGCTTTAACTGGTTAAACATGCTGAAAATGAATGTATGCAAAAAATTTTTTAATCCAGAATCCAGATGTATGTGCATCTTAAGTTTAAAAAAAAGGAAGAATTGCACATTAAAGTGGACACTACTTTATGTGTGGTGATATTTGAGCAAAAGTTTAATTTGATTGATTGGTTGATTGATTGATTGATTGATTGATTGATTGATTGATTGATTGAAAGAAAGAAAAAGGCAGAAAGAACCGAAGCGGAGAGAAGATACAGATGTGTAAACACGCTCCTTTGATGTGTGTATAGAGCTGTTTCAAAAGAGATTGAGTTGATGATCAGGATTTAGAAATGATGATGATGATTTAGAAATCAGTTTGTGTTTAATAGGAGCAAAGGTCACGGCAGAGTCGTGTACATTACCTTTCCTCATCTTCTCTGCCTGCTCTTTCCACTGTTTCACCTCATTCTCATTCACCAACCTGTCAGATTTTACACCACGAGAGTGAGGGAGGGAGGAGAAAAAGAATGAGAGAGAAAGAATCAATTCCATTCATCCGTGAACCTCTGTAGTTCACAGTCACCCTGGAGGCCGTTGGTGACCATTGTATTTATACCCATTTTGTATGACCTCCAATAAAAATATACACACTTCAGACAATCTGGGAGCGACAATTAACCTAATCTGCATCCTCCGTGCCACCCATTAGCCAAACTATTTAACAATAATAATATAAAAGCTTTGTAAAACGCTTTTTAAATAACTTATTGCTTTTTTTGAAAAAATCGTATGATATCATATATTCAATTGATTCATCCTCTATAATGTGCTTTATCCTGTATACAGGGTCGCCAGGGGCCCGGAGCCCAGGAGACTTAGGGCACGAGGCAGGGTACACCCTGGAGAAGGTGTCAATCCATTGCATGGCACACACACAACGGGCAATGTGGAAAACGCCAATTAGCCTAGTCTAATGCCTGTGGACTGTGGGAGGAAACCAGTGGGAATTGAACCCTTGACCCTGGAGGTACGAGGCCACAGTGCTAGCCACCACTTCACCATGCCACCTAATATAATTTAACATTATTATACAATACAATATAATAAGTTTTATAAGTTCATGTCAAGGTTTTCTCTCATTCATAAAGGTATGAATCATCCTGAAGTATTATTTAAGACGATAAAGAGACACAGCCTGAAATAAAGTTGAGTTCTTTTACTTACATTCTCACCACGTTCTTCACATTAAAGTTCTCCAGGGGCGCAACATCAGGATCGTGACCTTTATCGGTCTGTAGGACGATCTGCTGGACGATTCGGTCGAGAAGGAGCCAGTAGTGCACCGTGTTCCCGCTGCGCTTATCTGCATAGATTGAAATTACTCTCTTTATACCTGTTATAAATTTTATTATTTTTATGATTATGATGATGATGATGTTTATTATTATTATTAGTAGTAGTAGTAGTGTTGTTGTTGTTGTTGTTGTTGTTGCTCACAGGGCATGTGGAGGCAGTGCTGGAGGATGGACATAAAGTGTGGAAAAGACTCTGTGTGATTGATCCTCTTACGGATGAGCTCAAACACCTGTGAGGCGCTTTTAGTGTCGATGTGAACCTAAAAAGACCAAAGACAAGATCCATGTCATGTGATCAGATCTTTGAAGAAGAAAAACTGAAAGATTAATAATTCAAAAGTAATTGTACATTCTCAAAGCGCTTGGCCAGCTCCAACTCATCTTCATTTCTCTTCAATTCGAAGTAGTCCAGATGCCTTCAGAGACAAGAAAGTCGACTGATTATTACAGCGTCATGGGAACACAGAAGATTTATTATCCCATGTACTGTAATGAAAAAAAAGGAATAAAATAATAGAAATACTGAGTTTTTAATATTATTATTTAATATTGAGTGCAAGTTTTTTGGATTCAGGGAATCAAGAGCTGAAACTCGGCTCTCACCGATCCAGTGTCTGGTTCTCGTGGGTCCGGAGCTTGTCGATGACCGGCTGGATCCCCAGCATGAGGAACTCGTAGCGTAAGTGAATCCTGAAGTCCAGACTCGACTGCAGGTGAAATATTCACTCTGATTTACTCTGATTTCTGTTTCTCCTCACATTAAAACACACACACACACACACACACACACACACACACACACACACACACACACACACAGACTTTAAACACAGCGCCTCACCTCTCCAGCCCCCTGACTGAGCACAGCATTAATGAAAGACATGACGGCTGTCTTCAGGTTCACCTCGTCTCTGTACCGACCCGTGCTCCTGTCCAATTCGTTCACCAGAGACTGAGAGAGCAGGAGACACAAACACACTCGCATTACACACACACAGAGTCCAGTTATTATTATATATTTTTATTTATGATTTCTTTCTATTATTATTAATAAATATTAAAATATAAAATATATTTAAAAATATATAATATAAGAATATTAGACACAACTAAAAAGAGTTCATCACACACGTTTAAAAGAAGAGAAAGAACAAAATAATGATAATAATCTTCAAGGAAATTACAAAGTAAATACAAAATGTTCTTTCTGAGGAAGAAAGAAAGAAAACAGAACAAGTCAATAAAAGTATATAGAAGATATTGTATACGAGTAATTCAGGACGTGGCCCAGGGTAAGAAGGTATTTGGGGGATTTGGGACACGACCCCACTGAAAGAAAACATGCGAGTGATTTAGGACGTGGCCTAGTGTAAGGAGGCATGTGAGTCATTTGGGTTGCGTGTGAGAGATTTGAGATGTGACACGGAACAAGAATGTACTGTAAAAAAAATACTGTGAAAAGGCACTTGAGTGATTCAGGATGCGGCTCGGTATAAGAAAGCATGTAAGCAATTCGGGACACGGCCTGGTGTGAGAAGGCATGTAAAGGAAGCAGCCCAGTACAAGAGTGCAAGTGAGTGATTTGGGATGCGACCTTAAGTAAAGGCATGTGAGGGGTTTGGAATGTGGCCTGGTGTAAAAAAAAAATAAAAAATTTTTAAAAGATGCGGAAAAAATATTATATATTTGGTAGATACTGTATATACACCCACTTAGAAAAGTGAGTACAGCCCTCTAACTTCAGCAAAGATTTTAGTATATCTTCTCAAAGGACAATACTATAGAATTGAAACTTGGATATATTTTAGTGTAGTCGATGTGCAGCTTGTATAACAGTATAGATTTACTGTCTTCTGAAAATAACTCATAACTCCACATGCAGCCTTTATTGTAAAAATAGCTGGCAACAAAAGTCAGTACACCCTAAGTCATAACAGCTGTACATCTTTAACCATGCAAAGTCACATGTCCTGTTCATCATGTTCACGTGTTTATCAGTGGCCAAGAATGTCTCCAGACCTGAACCCTATTGAGCACCTGTGGGGCGTCCTCGAGCGGAAGGTGGCGAAGCGCCATGTGTCTAACATCCGGCAGCTCCGTGATATCATTATGGAGGAGTGGAAAAGGATCCCAGCAACAACATGTGCAGCTCTGGAGGATTACGTCCGTGCTGGATACTGTAACTATGATTGACACTTATATATTAAGCAACATAATACTATATATAATATAATATTGACCACAATTTTGACGTGTACTCATTATCTTTGCCACTTATATAGACTATAAAGTCTGCATGTTAAGTTATTGTTAGAGAACAGTAAATCTGTACTGCTATACAAGCTGCATACTGACTGCTCTATGGTATATCCAATTTTCACTTCTATAGTATTGTCCCTTGAGAACATATAATAACGTGGTTGCTGAAATGTCCCAGCGTCTTGCTACATGTCCCACCTGGAAGCGCGTCCTCTCACAGGCGTATTTCTGGTAGTGCATCATGGCCTCCAGTACTTTGCGGTGGCCACCAGGGACGAGACACATGGCTCCCAGGATCTCCAGCACGGCCACTTTGGTGCGTATGTTCTCGGTTTGGAGGCTCTGTGCGATGATGTTGATGCTCTCGGGGTGAGCGAGGACGTGGGAGCGGCCCTGAGTGTTGTTCATCAGAGCCTTGATGCAGCCGATCAGCGAGGTGTGGATCTGAGACTCGCTCGTCTCGTACTCCATGTTCTTCAGGAAGTTCAGTAGACACGTCAGGCCGTCCTGGTCGATGAAGCGGGTCACAAAACTGCAGAGGTGTAAGGGTAGAAGGTTTATTCACTGAAAACTCTGTTCACACCCAGTATAACTCCATTGCACCTTTTTGTCATGCATTATTAGAGTTACCTCATGGGTTGTGTCCTCAATGCTGTCTTCAACCCCTCTATAGATTTGTTCCTCTCCTCTTCATCCTCCTTCTCCAGAGCCACAAATGTCTTCCTCTGAGCAAGAGTACCAGCACACAGTGGAGTTATTACAGAATATTCTACACACACTGACAAACACACACTGCATATGTATATTATATACGGTAATCCAGAAAAGATGCCTTAACGTATAGCTCGCTCAATCAATCAATCAATCAATCAATCAATCAATCAATCAATCAATCAAAATATTTAAATATTTTACAAAATATTTTAAATATCCTTAATGATTTCTGTAAACTGTAAACTGCCTCATTTATACACATATTTTGTAAAGTGTGTGTGTGTGTGTGTGTGTGTGTGTGTGTGTGCGTGTGTATGTGTGTGTGTATGTGTGTGTGTGTGTGTGCGTGTGTATGTGTGTGTGTATGTGTGTGTGTGCGTGTGTATGTGTATGTGTATGCGTGTATGTGTATGCGTGTGTGTGTGTGTGTGTGTGTGTGTGTGTGTGTGTGTGTGTGTGTGTTTCTCACAGCAGCCATGGAGTTGATCTGGTCAATGTAATAGTCAGGCCAACTTGTCGCTCCTTTGTTCTCCTCCTGTTCCTGAACATCAGAAGCAAAGCATTATTCGTCATCTCTGGAAAAACAATTTAATAACTATGAACTGCAAACATACACACACACACGCACACATGCAAACACACACAAAACATAGTCCACATGCACGTCCACACAAAACATAGTCCAGACATCTAAAAAAAAATAAAAAATAGCACATAAAATTCAGTCTCTTATTATAAAGCATCACCAGCAATTAGTTAAAAGTAATAAAGACCTGTTTTCACCTAATTGTTAATAATATTTATTTAATGCAGGCAAAAAGAAAGAAAGAAAGAAAGAAAGAAAGAAAGAAGCTGTAAATAATATATTAACATTTCTTTTTTTCCAGAATATTAAGCTGCATGTGTTTTTTATTAGTTATTAAAGGTACACTCTGGTGACGAACTCAGCACCCCGTGGCAGCGAATCAGAGACGCAGGAAAGCTTTGAGCTTCAGCCTCACACTGATGTTGATGTTGGAAAGAGAAGAAGCAGTTTTTCTTTCCTGCTCAGCATCACGCAGACTTTACAGATAAAGCACCAAGATCAAATATTAACCAGATCAAAAGATTCAACACTTTGATTATTTAAAGTCAATAAAACAAAATAATCATGATGACCTCAGGTCTAGAACAAAAGCCAATCCGCCTGACCTTAGACTGTTCACTCACATCAGACCAGAGGCTTTCTAGTCCAATGTCTGTTCTAGATCAGATACAGAGCTCAGGCTTGTTGCTTAGAAAACACTTCTTCCACACTTTCTCTGTTTCGCACTCAAGCCATTCTCACCATCTTCTTGCTGCAGTATATCTGCCATTTTTTCTCGGCAGGAAGAGCAAACATAGCTGCTCGGTGTGTATCAGTCAGGTCCAGTTCATCCTATTTAAGGAAACACAAAACATATAAAAAAAAATCACCAAGTGATGTAAATATATTGTATATAAAACACACAGAATAAAAAATGTTGGCAAAAGTGAATCCAAATACATGCACACAAGACGCAAAGTGGGAATTGAACCCTCAACCCTGCAGGTGCGGGGCCACAGTGCTGACCCTACTTAAAGGTTTAAACTTGAATCGATTCCAAACCAATAAAACCTGTTTAAAAGTATGAGAATAAATGTTTGAACACAAATAATTCTAATTCAAAATCATAGACTGTATTAGGATATTATGGCTATGAACTCAGTCTACATGAAAAAATTTGATTAAAATTGAAATCTCAATTTGTTTCCCAAATAGATTGATTCTGCAGAAATGCATACTTTATAAAATACTGTATAATGCTAATATTCCACCTTATACATTGCGATAAATGAGCATGGAGACCAAATACTGTACATGACCGACCCCTGGAGGTCGACGCCTCTACAGAGGAAGAACAGGAGAAACAACATCTGAGGGTCTTTTAAAACGAGCCAATCAGCTTGCTTCTACTGAGAACCAACTAATTTCTCATAAACATGTTTAATATTATGTACTTAATGTTATGAACAACCCACCAGCATTACCATTAAATTACATGAATTACCATTCATGTATACCAGGGTTCTTTGAATCAAGTCATGAAGGGCCAGTGTTTAACACTAACACTCACTGAGCTTAGTTTTTTTTTTTTTTTTTTTTGGATTTTTCCCCGATTTTCTCCCTAATTTAGTCGTGTCCAATTCCTCCCCGTCACTAGGGGGCTCCCACATTAAGGCTACTACTACCACTCAGCCGGGAGGGCCGAAGACTATCACGTGTTTCCTCCGAACCACGTGACGCCAGCCGACCGCATCTTTTCGAACTGCTCGCTCGCGCACCATTGGGGGCGGCGTAACACACTCGGAGGACAGCGCTATCCGCTCCCTCCGTTGCGCGAGCTCACAGACGCCCCTGACTGGCAGTAGAGCCGTGATTAATGTGGGAGCACTAAGTACCTCTCATCCCTCCCCTCTGAGAGAGCTCGGCCAATCAGCTCTCTCTAGACCTCCGGCTGCGGGAGGTTACAGCACCACCCGGGATTCGAACTAGCGATCTCCGGATGAGAGCTTAGTTATTAACAGGTTAGTTGAATCAGCTGTTTTTGAGCAGAAGTATCACTGGATTGTGTTGGACACATACACACATACTGTACACACACACACATTCGTCAGCCCATCACTCAACAGCACCATCTGTCCGCACCAAAATGATACATTTTAAATATTCACTAAAATTTTAATAACAGTAAGAATATCATTTACTGTACAAAAGGAAGCTTCGTGATCAATTTGTGACCAATTTGTGCAAACTTTTTTAAAAGTAAATGTTAAAGGTTAAAAAATCCACAAGTTAGTTTTTGAATTTTATAATAATGCCTAAACTTAGCTACGCATACAGTACTTTTAACAGCTAATTAGTGCACATCACAGAAATGATCAAATCTAAACTGTATCGTTTATAACTGCCCAATCCAAGAAGAAGAAGAAGAACACACACCACAAGTTCTGAGAACATGGCGTTTAGCTCCTCAGTGGGCGGCATGGGCAGCCTGGGCTCCATGGCCTGCAGCGCGAGGTTGGTGTCGTGGCCGATGGTGTAGGTGATCTCAGGCTGCTCGCTTCTCTTAAAGCAGCACAGGACGGAGGCCCAGCCACGGGACGCCTGTTTACGAGGAACCATCGCTGCGTCACAATACAGCTATAGCACAAAGCTGGAGGACAAACATACACACACACACACACATGAAGCATAGGTCAACAATTACAGTACTTATGCTTTAACATACACATTAAGGTCACATCAGCTTGTCCTGATGTGTCTGTCACCATACATCGTACATACCATACAAGACACTTAAACACATTTATAAGAAATGTACTCCCCACTGGTCATGCTCAGAGAGCGTTATACTATGATATACCTACTATGAAGGGGATACACACTACCTACAGCTCATATTCAAAGACATTCTATTATGACATTCTATGCTGACCCTATTTAAAGGTTTAAACTTGAATCGATTCCAAACCAATAAAACCTGTTTAAAAGTATAACAATAAGTGTTTGAACACAAATAATTCTCATTCAAAATCATAGACTGTATTACGATATTATGGCTACAGGATGAACTCAGACTACATGACAACATTTACTTAAAATTTCAATCTCAATCTGCAGAAATGCATATTTTATAAAACATAATGCTAATATTCCACCTTATACATATAGAATACACTGTGCCATCGTATAGTAAATATACCTCTCATAGGTCAGGTTCAAATACGTTCAGTAGAACACTATAGTGATCAAAGATTTCACTACAGTACAAAAAGGCCACACTAACAAATACTACAAAAATGTATACTAAAGGGCTCATGCTTAATCTGCTCTCCAACGTAATTGTTATTATATTATATGTATTGCCCAGAGGCTCACTCAAATATATCTCACTATACTGTAGCAACATAACGGTATTACTTAAATACACTAATGTAATATAAAACATTTGGAGACAATGATCATGCCACTATACTACCATATTTACTGTATTCTACTGTATACAGTAAATATACAGTACGACACACTCTCAAATACAATCTACAAGTGGCATTCAAGTCAAACTGAGACGTGAAATGAAATTTCTGATGAAATTTCGAATGAAGGCATAAAGGAATACAGAAGATTTCATTCACAGTGCAAAGATGAAAATCTTAAAACATTTGAATGTTGCAAAGATTTTATAGAAGGCTGTACATCTCTGAATGACGATCCCAGGCAGGGTTCCATTGTTTCTGGGAACATTCAACGAGTGTAAAGCCTGATCCTTGACAATCTACAGAAAACCTGTCACCAACTTGTATAAGACACAATTGTTTATGAACATTATTTGCACATTACAGGAACTCAGCTGAGAGTTCCATCTGAGGGAGATTTTCGTTGCCGCCGTCGCCCTCGGCTTGCTCATCGGGAACGATCAGATCATTCTGATTTGCACATATTTTCTCATACATTTCATACTGATTTCCCTAATTCTCCTTTTATTCCTTTAAGCTTCTTTGCGACAATGACCATTGCTGTATGAATTAAACTAAATTGAATTGACTTATTGCCACTGGGAGGCCAGCATTTCAGACATGAAGGAGGCAGTCCGATCATATACTAGGAGATATTTACACTCTAGGGCTACACTACAGTCCAGATACTACATGAACTACCCAGAGGTAATGTTCAAATATTCTAGGATTAATAATAATAATAATAATAATAATAATAATAATAATAATAATAATAATAATAATAATAATAATTATTATTATTATTATTATTATTATTATGTATTATTATTTATTATTATTTTATTATTATTATTATTATTATTATTTATTTTTATTATTATTATTTATTATTATTTATTATTATTTTATTCTTATTCTTATTCTTATTCTTATTCTTATTATTTATTATTTATTATTATTATTATTATTATTATTATTAATACTACTACTACTACTAATAATAATAATAATAATGCAGCTTATTATTTATTATTATTTTATTCTTATTCTTATTATTATTATTTATTATTTATTATTTATTATTATTATTAATACTACTACTACTACTAATAATAATAATAATAATAATGCAGCAACCCATACAGTGTATTAGCTACTACTGTAAATAATGTCAGCTTTAGTGGATTAGAGCAGATTTGGTCTCTTTTAGGTTCATTTTGTAATTTACTAAAGCTTGGATTAGTTTTAAAAAAAAAAGACATCATTTAGTCACTCTGTTGATACAGAAAGAGGGAGAGAAAAAGATCAGCTTATCCGTGCTGAATAGTAGGAATGTTCTCGATTTTACACACAAACATTCGTCACTCCAAGGCTGACTGAATGATTGTTATTGTTTACACAGAGGGGACAATAGGGAACATGAAGCAACGGCTACATCGACTAAATGCTCTACATAATACTTCAATAGTCATGTTTCAAAAGTTATGCCTCGAAAAATTTATGTTTGATATCTACATAATCAGGGAAGGACTTCATGTTCACCCTGTACTGTACATGTAAATACCTTATCTAAATTACACCAAGTACCCCATGTGATACTTTTCTAATCTATTTCCTGCTGGTACAACGTCTGAATAATTAAAGTCTTTTCAATGTCGACATGAACTTCATGAGGAACTCTGCCCCTTCAGTGCTGCAAAGAAAAGAACTGCAGTCATAGAGTAATGTGATCAGTGATGCTCATGGGGTGTGTACTGTACATGTGTCCTTTTTTATAGGTTGTCTTTGTGTCAAACCTTATCCCTCTGATTCACTTCTGATTTACTATTTCTCAGACTGCTGAGTAGGGTGTCACAGTGTCAAAAATCTTAACCAAAAATGACAAGAGCCATACACAAAATTTTATCAAAATCTAAACAAACAGCTACTCCATTTTGGGGAAAAATGCATGCTTACGGCATCTGTGACTTATTTTCTTTAAGCGGGGAAGGTGGAAAATAAGGCTTGCATA
>CM059216.1:6688585-6731085 GCA_030347435.1 Clarias fuscus
CCGCATTCTCCCTGGACAGGGTACCAATCCATCTCCGGACACACACGCACACACATCCAGTACACACACATTGGGCAATTTGAAAGTGATCTAAGAAAAAAGGCCTAGTGACCCCCATGAGGCCAATATAATAATCTCCACCTGGATCTGCAGACTGGGTCCGACTTGGCAAGGATTCAGTACAAGTAAAAGTTTTTTAAAAGTTCTTTGACCCTCTGCTGGGAAGATGTGACGCTTTAAGCTTTTATACCAAGCAAGCAATAAGATTTAACTGATTGAAATGACAGCGATCCAGAAAAGAGACTGCCAAGCAGTGACATTAACTGTACAGAATACACTCTATAATCCTTTACACAATGGCCTACAAAATGTCGCCTCTGTATGTCAGTTCCCATTAAGAGGTGTGGCCTCTGTACAGTATGTCAGGCCTACTGTAGCAAAAATCACAACACAGCTCACTGTTTCACTAGTTTCCCTGATCCATATGCTGCACTCCTACAGTCTAGAAATGTAACCAATGTTAACAGTTGTGCTTTCACAGTAGGAACCTTTTCATAAAATCAAAAAATCTAAAACAAAATAAAAATCAGTAAATCACTCACTCACTCACTCACTCATTCCCCATCTATATCACTTTATCATGTATTCAGGGTCACTGGGGGCCTGCAGCCTATCCCAGGAGACTTAGGGCACAAGGCGCGGTACACCTTGGACAGGGTGTCCAAGGTGTACCGCACACCGTCGCAGGGCACACTCACATACCCACACTCACACACTCATTAAAATAACAAATCTGGAAACAAAAAAAAATCTTTAAAAATAGCAAAACCAAAGACAAAATATACAGGAAGTACTGCAGTCTGCAGTGTATGTATGACTGTGCAAACATGTACTGTCCTTACGGTGGATTCAAATATGGCATTCTGCCAAATATTTTGCAGTTGAGCTTTTAAAAGAGATCAATGGAGTTTGTTTTTGTTTTCCGGCTTTGTTCTTTTGTTTTCAGTTTTGTTCTTTTGTATTTTCAATTTTTATTTTGTTTCGGTTTTGTTATTTTGTTTTCAGATTTGATATTTTGTTTTGCACTTCTTGGCCAGCATAAAGCCTTGGTTTGAGTAGAGTTTGGAACCCATTTAGAAGCGTTTCAGACGTCTTTGAGAGAGTTCTGGAATAATTCAGAAAATTCTCTCTGATCTCTGGACAGTTCAGGAAACCTTCAAGAAAGTTCCGCAACACATTCACGTGAGTTCCCAAAGTCTTTTAGGAAAATCCAAAAATTTATTAGCGTTAGATTAGTTAGAGTTAGAGTTAGATGAGTGTGTTTCCCAATCCTGTTCTAATCAGCTCATAAGGAGTCCAATTAACGCATCATCATAATTGGGAGTATTGGAGCAGGAAACACACTGTAATTTCTCGGAAATAAAATAAAGGGCCTGTGTTGAGAAATGAGGTGACGTAGTGCTCGAGGGGAGGCGTTCGTTACAGCGGTCTGAGGCACAGTGCAGACACACACAAAACAGCGCTCCACCCTGACTGCCAGCTCTCATTAAGAACAATGAGCAAATCCATTTTATGACTTAATAAAAGGTGGAATAAAAACTTCCTCTCTGGTCTGGTTAGTGAAGCTCAGCACGTTCTGGTTCAGAAGATTTCAAGTTACAGTTTTACCATTGGAGACTCCTTCCATAAATTGGGCACAATCTAAACAAATTTGCATATTTGATAATCTGTTCATGTGCTGTTACTATAGAAACAACAACATATCAGAACAAGCTGATTAATAACGTTATTTATTGTCTATAAAAAATTTTAAAAAGTTAGTTCCTGTTATCAGCTACAAAACTGACACTAAACACACCATATCCGGATGTACAGTGAATTTATTTTCACGACTTGGATTTGGTTTATGGGAAATATTTACAGTAAATATTTGGGGTGATAAAGAGTTCCATTACCATGACGTTACATTAGCCTTGTAGGTCCAGATCTGTCATGACTGATGATTTACACTTGCAATGGTGGGAAATATTGCATCATTATGGATGATTCCATAAATATCTTGTTCCTTATGAAAACATGGCAGAGTGAACAATTCTGTGCAACATCTAATCTACTCAGTTTCTCTGGAAATGTTCCCACGTTCTTCTCAGAGAGATAATTCTGCATTCCCAGAAAATGTAATTTTACCATACAGCTCTAATATGGAATAATATAATCATAATATAATAATAATAAATAATATGCATATTCATAATAATAATCAGTTCTAATATGGCTCATATGGAAATTTCAGATTATTAACAAATAATCTTTCAGGAAGAAACTCAACTGTCTCTCAAAGTCAGGATCAAATGTTAAAATTATGCAGATATTGTGTATCAATGGTAGTCTTTGCATTGATATTTGTTCCATAAAATGTTATTTAAGATCATCTTTTCACTTGAAAAATGCAAAAATCCAGCTTAGTGATCATATTCACAGTTCCTCCAGTTAGCTGGTTCATGTTTGTCATGTTTAGATGAGTTATCTTTTTTATTCATTTGTATTCATTGAAGTCAGGATCTACAGTATGTTTTTTTTCTACATAGATTTTTAATTTGTAAGTTTACTGTAAGCACGGTACAGGTCTTGCTCATCTGTCCAGTTGTAGTTCCTGGTACTATGCAAAGCATAACATTGCACACACACACATACATGCACGCTCACGCTCACACACACACACACACACACACACACACACACACACACACACACACACACACACACACACACACACACAGTCCTATTTCTGAATGTACAGACAAAAACACAAAATATATATTGCTTGCTTTATTTATTTATTTATTTGTTTGTTTGTTTTTTGTTTGTTTATTCAAAACCAAACTATTTTCATGTATTTCCACGAACCATAAAATATTCAATCCAAAAATCTCAAAATGTATTTTCGAAATGCAAGGCAAACATACATAATTAAATTTTTTTAATGGCACATAAGTAACATCATTAACACATTCATGAGCACTGATGGAAGCAGATGCCACGCCCCCTCCCTTCTTTAGTACTGATGTATGCACCAGTACACCAGAGACCTGTACCAGCGCCAACCCGCCGACCTGCACAAAACCACACACACCACACGCACACTCATCGAAAACACCAGCTGAGTGCAAACGTTTGTCTAGCCCTAGCCCATTTCATGAGTTTGTAAAGAACTCGTAAGTTTTTATGTTCAAATATGAATAATTAAGTAATTATACAATATTTCTGAATATGATATTAATTCAGATTTTTATTTCACTTTGTTCTCGTCTAAGGACTTTCAACTCATCGAACGTTCAGTTTAAATTTTTTTTACTCTCTGCCTTTATCTTTTGAAACTGCTTCACCTACGTATAAAATATTAAAAATATGTGAATAATGCCAAACATTTATGTTATGTTAAGAATTCAAGATCAAACAGAAGATGAGCTCAGAGATCAGACCTATCTGAGAAATGCCCTTATGGGCATGGCCTAATATCCTAAGCAATGTGCTCTGGCTGAGGCGCATGTCATGCCTCTCAAGATAACTCACAATTATAAGAGCAAAAATTAATTAATAAATAAATTACTCAATTATTTGTCACCTGTACCTTACAGCATAGTGATTTTTTTTTCTTTTTTTTTTTTTTTCGCAATCGAGTCTTGCTGAAGGGATCAACAGTGGAAGCCTGGCAGAGATGGGGCTTGAACCATGTTAAACTTTTCTGTAATTTTTCATCACTTCTACAAACATTCAGGGTTAGAAAAGTAAGTTTAAAAATTCATGACAAAGAAGGGGTTGATGCCTGTGTTGACTTGTTAAAGGAAAAAGAAAATCTGGGAACTTTTACATCTGAGACACGTAATAATGTCAATAATGTCAAGGGGTGGGGCTAAACTCACATTCTCCGCATACTGTAAAAGGGTGTTTGCCGGCATGTATGGATGGATAGATTAGTATGGATTGTTAGGAAGTTAGGTGAAATGGTACTTTGAAGGAGTACAATACCTGCATGTAAGCAAAGACAGTCTTATTTTAAAAGCACATTGAACTCCTTTAACATCTCATCAGATGCAGTGTCAACCTACTGCTTACCAAGTAAACTGTGTCAGATTAAAAGCCAATGCTGAATGATATTATCCTGCACTCGCACTGCCTTGTATCCCAAACAGATAAGGAACAGAAAGCAGGAGATGACCTTCACACAGTTAAATATCAACTCTGTTCAGTTATCTGTGTTTTGGCTGTGACATAAACAACCATGTTTCCTCTGGCTGAGTTCACCGAGTTCTGCTCAAAATATACATGTTCTTTAAGAACAAAAAAAAAATGATTACAGGATTGATCATTTTCATACATGTTAATGAAAAAAAGAACACTAAGATTTTATTCAACCACCTTTACCTTCGAATAAAGTTTAAAATGTTGTGGCCAGTTCATGCTCCCAGAAACACTGGAATATCTCCGTACCATCAGGGAAGAAAAACTCCATAGATGTGATACTCTGGTCATTCAGTACGTTCAGGTCGTCAGCTGACTTTATTTTATTGCCGCATAACGTTGCTGAGTCTAGACCTGAACAACTGAAACAACCCCAGATCATAACATTGCCGCCAGAGGCTTGTACAGTGAGCACTATACATGATGGGCGCATGGTTTCATGTGCTTCCCTTCTTACCATGATAGTGTATGTCTATTGCTCCGGAATAGGGTCAGGATGGACTCATCAGATCACACGACCTTTATCCATTGCTCCAATGTCCACGTTTTTCCCCTAGCAAACTGGAACCTTTTTTTCTGATTAGTCTTACTACAAGTGGTTTTCTTATGGCTACACAGCTGTTTAGGCCCAATCCTGTCAGTTCTAATAATATTGCATCATATGCAAATGGTCTAACTTTTAATAAGCATAGCCTTAGTTTTTACTTTTGATTTTTTTTTTACTCACACACACACACACACACACACACACACACACACACACACACACACACTCATATATCTCACACAGACACACACAACACAAATGTTAACACTCACGCACAGACTGGCACACCCACACGTCTCACACACACTCACCCATCCACCCACACTAACACACCTCGGTCTTTCTCTCATATGAGGCGCCGTATAGGGCTTAAATCAAACTTCACTCAGGTACACACATATGAAACACTTGCATACACATATATGAAACAGTCACACATCTATATATACTACTAAATGCTCACACAACTACATATGAAATGCGCGCACACACACCTATGAGACGCGCGCACATACACACGCAAACTCTCCGTGCACACACACCTATGAGATGCACACACATACACACACACATATGAAATTCTCAGTGTAACCGGAAGGCATTTCAGTGTAAGCGGAAGTCATTTCAGTGTAGATGGACTTGTCGCTTCATACTCCATGATTGGTGGTAGCGGTTTGTAAACAGCCTGCTGTTGGACAGTTTAGAAGACGGAGTAGGACAGTATAATGATCATCACTGCTCAATCACAAGGCATATTCAGAACTGTCCACATAAGGTCTGAATATTGCAGCGGCACAAAACGCAGGTGATGTTTAGCAAAAAGAAAATTGAAGCACGGAATCTGTGGCTAATATGTCGGAACCTTTTGTGGTGATAATAAATAAACCACTCGCTGTCTTCTAAACTGTCAAGTAACGGTCTATTTAAAAATGCTACTACTAATCAGAGAGAATGAATCGGCAAGTCCATATACATTGAAATGACTACATCCTACTCCCTACACCCTACACCCTACTCCATGTGGGGGAATGTCTGTTAAGGGAACTTCACTCTACAAAATTCCGCCATTCGGAACACCCTGCAACGTCACTTCCTACATGCGTTACCATAGTAACATAAGCACCTTGGATACCTGTCCCTGCTGCTGTGGAAATTTCACGCTACGGACATTAAATATAGAATATTTATTGAAAAAAACTGACACTAAAATATATAACGTTTTGAAACGTTTATAACTTATGAATAAATGATTCGATTAATTTACAAGATGTACGGAGATTTATTTATTTATTAATACAGATTACTCGTCTATGTAATACTAAATATTTCTTAATTAAATTAAAATTAAATTATTGTGTCCTGTTTATATGGTGTTGTCCTCGAAAATAATTATAATAAATATTGTAATGACTGATAGGAATTCCCTTGTTTGTGCACGTCTCATAGGTGCGAGTGTGTGAGTGTGTGCACAGAGATTTTGTGTATGTGCGTGCATCTCATAGGTGTAAGTGCGTGCATCTCATATGTGTGTGTGCACGGAGAGTTTGCATATATGTGCGCACGTCTCATAGGTGTGTGTGCGCGCATTTCATGTGTAGTTGTGTGAGCAGTTAGTAGTATATATAGATGTATGACTGTTTCATATATGTGTATGCAAGTGTTTCATGTGTGTGTGCATGAGTGAAGTTTGATTTAAGCCCTATACGGCGCCTCATACACACAAACACAAACACACTCAACAAATATTTAGGGCCCAAACTGACATCAGCCCTGACATAAACTGACATAGTGTGTGGAGTGTGCAAGTTGTATGGTGCACCCAGGCGGTGATGGCGCCTATAGGGCACTACAGCACTATAGGGTGCACAGGACCCTCTTGTTTTCCTAAGGATTTTTTTTCCCAACCTTTCGGACATTTGGGGGGTCTTAACATGCTCAAAAACTCATGAAAATTGACAGACAGCAAATTTACCAAGGGTTTAAGTGATCTCCATACATGTACATTTTGTCCCAACCACGCTCAGCACTATCCCTACAGGTTTTGATGTTAGTGTTAAAGGGTCATTTTAAATCTCCAAAAAAAAAAAAGCCCAATAACTTGACCTTTCTGAAATTGTGACTTTTTCTTTTGCCAGTGTATATTCCTGTGGAATATGCAACTCATGTGTTGAAATTTTCAATTTGGTTTCCTCAGACAATTACAAAAATGTAATTATCATACAATTGCTATGCCTGATATGTAATTTTTATAATTATAGTGTAAATCAATTTGATAATGTAAAATGAAAGATATAAAAGACATATTAATGACATTGCCCCAACAAATGTATGGTTAGATACTGTTTAAAAAATATCAAAAACAGGATTTGTTTTTTTTATGGTATCAACCTAGGTGAAAAAAAAGTTGAAAAAAGGGAATCTTGCAGGACTTTGTGCTACAGAGTGAGAAATAAAACTGAAAAGATTACAGCACTTGGTATTCCCAGGCAGTCTCCCATCCAAGGTCTAACCAGGCCCAAGCCTGCTTAGCTTCCCGAGGTCAGACGAGATCAGGCACTCTCAGACCGATATGGCCACAAGTGAAAGCTGGTTTGAAGGGAGGCCTATTTGAAAAACTTGACGATTACCCACAATTCCGCAGCGCAAGAGAGAGAAAAACCATTGGCTCGGTTGTGATCACGTGATGCTCAGTGTCAAAACAAGAGTGCATGCGTGATACATGATTCTCGGCCTTCGTAAACCAAGACTTGCTTGTTTTTCAAGTCAAAATTTATTAAAAATCTTTGCTCGTCTTGCAGATCACTTGTAAACCGTTACTCGCAATCTGAGGTTCCACTGTATATGAGGAATAAAAATTAAGAGCTTACAGTACCTGGCATTTTAAGGCGGTCTCCCATCCAAGTACTAACCAGGCCCAAGCCTGCTTAGCTTCCGAGGTCAGATGAGATCAGGCACTAAATATAATTCTTTAAAGTTTCAACTTAATATTAAATATTTTGTAATAATGACATTTAAATAATAATAACAATAATAGTGACAATCACAAAGATAGATAGATAGATAGATAGATAGATAGATAGATAGATAGATAGATAGATAGATAATAACATAATACATAATTATGTCAAATTTTCAGCATAATTTAATACAATTCCAACCATATTATCATTTACTTCATTTGTTGAAACATATTCTTCTAACATACTTTCTATTTGTTTCATTTTGTTTTTAAAAATATTCCACACCTCTACATACCTTTTTTCATATCGTTGCACATTACTCCTGATCCAAATTGCATTCCTTGCTACTGTCATTATAAAAATAAAACTACTATTGGGCATGTAACATAAGAGCACTTATGTTCATTTGGAATAAAGAAGAGGTCAATAGAATGGTGTCACATGGAAAATAAATTATATTCACCTTCCTCTTGGCCAGCATTAATTTACCCGGCTTTGTCTGCCCCCCTTCCAATTCGACTGAATAATCCAGTAATTTCCAATTCATTTAAAATTTGGTACAACAGATAAAAAAGCATTTTAAGTGGCAGAAATGTTCTATTTTAAGCCCCTTAACTGCTAATCATACATGTCTACCTTTCCAAACTGAATCAGGATTTCAGACTTGGTCAGATAAAGGTGTAAGCCCTTTCAAAAACCTATATATTAATAATTGTTTTCCATCATTTCAGCAGCTACAGCAGATATTTGATCTACCTAACTTGCTTTTTTTTAAAATATCTACAAACGTGCAGTTTTATTCAAAATATTTTTTTTGTCATTTCCTAATGAGCAACACAAATGAACTCACTGTTTTTACAAAGTCCATTTACTAAAGGAGGAATATCCATTATAAATAATAAATTATCACAGCTAGAATGTGATGTTTCATTAGAGCATTTAAGAGAGGCATGGGGAAAAGACTTGGAATAGATATTGCAGAAAAGCAAGAAGCACAAGAAAGGGTTCATTCGGTTTCAGTGTGTATTAGGCATGGTCAAATACAATTTAAGAGCTTACATAGACTTCACCTATCCAAACTAAAGCTCTCAGATGTTTTCCTCTGTGGATCTGCAATGTGACAGGTGTGGTCAAGCTCCAGCATCACTAGGCATCACTAGCATCACATACTGTATGTTTTGGAACTGCCCCAACATCAGTAACTATTGGATCTCAGATTTTCAGTTATTGTCAGAGGTGTTGGAAAAACCATTGGACCCAGATGCAGTATTAGCTATTTTTGGTGTTTCTTAGTGATAAAGTATATATATATATATATATATATATATATATATATATATATATATATACACGAAAATGTTTTTTTTTTAATGCGTGAAGTTTTATTTATTGACCTTTCATAGGCAAAAATCATGGGGGACAAGCTTTAGCTGAATGCAGGCAGTCAGGAATGTAAATTTTGTTCTCGAGACTTGTTCCGTCATATGTACACACTTCATCTCATTCCCACAATGCACGATGATGTCATGCCTCGCTCCAGCTGTATGCTCCTGGCTCCAAGTTTAACAGGATGTGAGATTCATAATTCATAATACACAATCCAGACCGCTGGCTCTTCATTCAGCCAGGTCCGGGTATCAACACTTCCTTGTTTATTGGCTGGAGTTTAAAAACTGTTTCCGTCACCTTACCTGAGTCAGGGGTTACACATGATAATGATAGGCAGAAACAAGGAGTCTGTTTACTGTACAGCACTTCTGAAGGCTTTAGCCCCCGGTGTATCAGCGTTGAATAAATATTTTAAGAGTGCAGGTCTGGTTTGTGTCTGTCTCTAAAGGAGGAACGTGTGAGAAGCGCAGGCGTCAGATAAAACCTCAGAGGGGGATAAAACCCTAGCTTGGAGCAAACTGCACCGCCCCGCTCCTGACTGCACTAATTATTATTGGCACACACACGATTTGTCTGTTGCCATTGGAAAAAATCAAAACATTTACTTCCTCCCTCCCAGCTGGATGAAAGTGTTTATAGTAAAGAACTGACGTCCATGAATCAATAGATGAGCTAAGCGCTAAATACTAACTTCTTTATCTCTATTCTGGAGAAAGAACACACATCTGAGCTCTGACACTAATCATAATTCTTTAGCAAGACTCCATTATTTAAGCCTTTAACAGTGTGCTCTTACAGGCTGAAAGCAGGGTGATGAGACACAATAAACATGTGCTAGGTGTGTACGCGTGTCAACTGCTAAACATAACACATGGCGTCATAACAATTTGCCTGTCTGTGTCACGACCTCATTCAGGGTCAAACATGATTCTTAAATCTAATATTACAAATCACACTTTCGGCTAGAAGGAAGTAGCAAATATAATGAATGGGTTTGGATATTTAACTCATACATACTGTAATAAAAGGATGGATGGGTAAATAGCCAGACAGACAGACAGACAGACAGACAAACAGATAGATAGATAGATAGATAGATACTTCATAGATTCAGCAGGAAATTCCAAATAGGATAGGCATACATGTAAATATCAGTGTTGTACACATGGGAAGTAGTTTGCATAATGTAAAAAGGAATACAGAACTATGAGAATATAACTAAATTTAAACGTAAAAAGGAGAGAGAGAGAGAGAGAATAATATTAACTATTTTATTTAGTCATTGGTTAGATTAGGCACACTGTATGTACAGTTTTTTTCAAACTACTTTGAAATTCAAACTATTTCATGGATATGCCTCAGTCAGTTCATAACACATTGATGTTCAACATGATTATTACAGGTCATTACATTATAAAATTCTATTAAATATATTATTTACATTTTTAACTCATACATACTGCAATAAAAGGATGGATGGGTAAATAGCCAGACAGATTAACGTTAGAAATGCACCAACACCACCTGCTGACTGCATTGGAGAATAAAACATCAAAGACAGGTGTGAGTTTTTTTTTCTTTCTTAATTATTAACCAACATATTTGACGTAAATGTTAGTATTAATAATCATTTTGTCCTGTTTCCATCACCACTGTGTCTTTATAACAGCATTTTAACATCAACATATAGGAGTATAGCAGAACCACTGGTCGTTTTTTAATTAAAACTATTTCATTAATATGCCTCACTCAGTTCACAACACTTTGATCAGTAAAATCAGTATTACTGTTCAATCTATTATAAAAATTATATTAATTACATGATTTGTAAAAATACATTTAATGATTAGTATTAGAAATGCAGCAGCGCCATCTGCTGACCCCACTGAAGAATTTTAAAAATAAAAGTGAGGACTTTAAACAGGGCTTCCAAAAAGTGCTATTAAGCGCTTGGTCCTGTGTCCACCACCGCTGTGCCTTTATATAATTTAGAGAGTATATCAGAGCCACTGGTAGTTGTGTTAGCAATTGATGCTAAATGTAATTAAAGTGTGTTTTAGTCATGTCTGATTCATGACACGACATGTGCTCTAGGCACCATGGGAAACGTGTGATCACTTGCAGACGCTGCGCAGGTGCTGCAGCTGTGCGAGGTTAATGCTGCTTCCTCCGCACACGATGACGACCAGCGGGCCGAGCGGTTTGCGTAGACGACCTTCATCCTGCAGCCGTTGTATCACACCGCTGTACACTGCAGCCAGCGAAGCTGCACACGCTAACTCCACTAACACACGCTCTTCATCTTCACATGCATAAAAATACATCATATGTATGAGAATTAGTGCAAACAAACACAGCACTGATATTAACAACTATTATACAAGTAATCGATACTGAATCATCAAGCTAATTATAGCTAGGTTTGAGGTTTGCTGTTATTGTTAGGTAACTAACAATATTAAATAACACTAAAATGTCTTTATTAGCAACAATAGCAGAGTCTATAAGCTAGGTTTCTATTGTGTTCTATTTTCGGAAACACAAATTATTATGCGGAAAAATAAATGTAAAGGTATATTACCAAGAAAGAGCTCAACTGCCTGTAGAGCCTGTCGATCAGTCACTAGCTCGGAGATGACGTTCGGCCTTTTGCTGTATTCGAACGCCTGACTGCAAGCGGTCTTTGCTCCTAAACATTTGGCCTCGCTAGAAAAAGAAATAAACCAACATCGAATCTAATTTGAATGCACAAAAGCACCATGTGGTCAGGAAAAAAACTCGCTAGAGAACATTTCCAGTTATCAAACTTCAATATCACAGCTAAGGTTTCATTTTTACTGCTAAGTCAAGTCAGATTTATTTGTATACAGTAGCACATTAAATAACTACCACATGGTTGACCCAAGTGCTTTACAATGTTAAAAAGTTACAAATTAGTGAAAATAATAAAAAATAAAACATTTATTAAAATCAAATAAAAAGAATTTTAATCTAGCTACGTAACTAGCATCTAAAAGCTTACTAATTATCCTCTGTAATGGAACGATAAGAGTTAACTTTTTTTGTTACCGGTAACTAAAAAATGAAATTAATTATTTGTATCCAAGATAGTTATTATGAACCATTAGCTAAACTGCCATTATGTAGCTAGCGACAATTAACACCTACAGTAAATAACTTAACTAATATTATCTACCTAATTAATATACAACAGGTAGTTAACTAACAGTAAGATCTAATCATAAATGTCATACCATTATCTATTTTCTCTCTTATCTTAGAAACCTCAGCATTAAATACATTTCCATACCACCATCACTCACACTTATGCCCTTAGTGGTATCTCAGATTGGCATGTGAGAATTAAAGCCCATATTTAGAATTGTTTATTTTGTTTTGTTTTTTACCTTGTAATGTCTGGTAAAGTGACTAAATGTCTGGCCTTTATGGCTGCATTGAGACAATCCGCTCCCACAGTCTCCATACAGAGGATGGGGACATGACCCCAGCCAACTTCATCCATGCCTTGAACGACTCCGCAGAAGAGTCCTCCGCCTCCGACGGACAGCACCACGGCGCCCGGCTCACACGGCAGACTGGCTTTCAGCTCGTGGACCAGACTCGAATGTCCCTTCCTGAAAGAAAATCAAGATTTTCATAATAACCATGTTCGCTAATAGGATGTATTTCTTTATATCTTGCTGCAAATTATTGAGCATGGGACTTTTTATCATGGACATTTTAGATTTATCCTAAACATAGCCTAACAAATTAGATACATTTAATACGCAAAAGGACCAGAATCTACAACTTGGGGTCCTAAAGTTCACTGTATTCAGAATTTGGGTTACATAAGTGTGTTTCGTAGCTTTAAAAAATCTGTGTGCTTCAAACATCTGTGTTGGCAAGATATTTTTGTTTTGTGTAGGAACTGTTTTTTTTTTTTTTTCCACAACAGCTACAGAGACACACTTAAAGGGCACCTATAATGCAAAATTCACTTTGTCATGTTTAGACATTCAGACGGGTCTCTGGTGTCTGTGTACAAATATGAGGAAAAACATTTCCTGCTTTTTGTCCTTATGGCTTAAACGAGCTGATTTGATTTGTCCACCTAATGTGATGTCATATAAAAACAGCCCCATGTTTTTTATTCTGCTCTGCTCTTCTCTGGTGGGCGTGGCTCAGAAGTAGCTCATTTATATTGAAACTGAAATAGAGTTATCGAGGAATAAAAATGCATTTTTCGATGGGTATTTCAGCTGGGGCATTAACTCATATGCACCCTCTGGTGGAGCTGAGACCTGTGTTATCTTGCTAAAGGAAGAGTCAAATATGGGACCTTTAATACTAATAACATCATAGATTTCAATTTAGAACAATAATAGTGACAAAGAGCACCGCACCAGACCAGAGGATGATCAAACGGTGGCACCAGGATGAGGTTTTCGCTTTCAGCCAGACGAAGAGCCTCTGCATTTGCCTCATCCCACACCTGCTCATATCACATACAGGAAGAGATCGTGCTGTAAATGCTCTTTTTGTCTCAAATAAATATTGTAATACGTACTTATAATAGGACGTTTAATTGTTAGGGAATTTTCTCACCTTACCTGCGACTCTCACACTGGCACCATGGTCCCGCAGTTTCTCCACCACCAGCATCGGAGAGGACGAAGGCACGACAATTTTGGCCATGATGTTGAGCTTGCATGCTGCATATGCTGTAGCCAAGCCTGCGTTTCCACCTGCAATCAGCATTCACAGTATGAACACACAGCTCCTCAACACGAAAAAACTTCAATCCTGATTTATTTAAAAAGAAAAAAAAAAACAGTGAATCTCATTCACCCTCACTGATTTTCTATACTGCTTTATCCTGTATACAGGTGGCCTGAAGCTTATGCCAGGCAACTTAAAGCACAAGGCAGGGTACACCCTGGAGAGAGCCAATCCAGAGCAGGGGGACACATCTCACGAACACATGCTCATTCTCACACAATACAGCAATTTGGGAACACTAATTTGCCTAATCTACATATCTTTGAAGTGTGGGAGAAAACCAGAATACCAGAAGGAAACCCACCAAGCGTATAGAGAACATGACCCGAGGCGGGAATCAAACCCTGACCCTGGAGTGCTAAACACTCTTTCTCTTTAATTTTTTAAAATAAAACAAATAAAGGCATTATTTCACTAAACTGAACCCACCTGAAGAACAGATTACACCATTTGACTTTGATCCTGCAAGCTTAAAAAAAAAAAAAGAAAAATGGTAAATTGTTTTCTCATCATGTTTTTGCCATTGTGTTACATAAAACAGCTTATACTTTTTTATATAGAATTAATGCATCACTAAAATTTACATACAAGTATAATTTGAAAATAATTACGTTCTAATTTTAATCTCAAATTTGAATACTAAAAACACATTTTTAATATATCCTAAAAACATCTTTAGGAGCGCATAGCAAAATGATCACGTCACTATCATCCCGGAAGGAAGTTCTGCTCATTCGTTTTGCTTATATACATTTTCAGGCCTTAATTTTTTAAAGCTGATATGTCTGATAATTTATGCATTCTTAAAAACAACGAATTATACATTATGTCCACCATGTGTGATATTCTACTTAAATTAGCGTTACTAATTAAACAAATACTTTTTGTCGCTCATTTTACAACTGTGCTATAAAAACTACACTTCCCACAAACACCCGCTGCACTGCCCGGTTTGCTACTAGAACTTTCGTTCGCTTTTTTTTTTTTTTTTGCGTCATATGATTGCGAATCCTTAAAAATTTGATCCATAATAGTTCTAAAAATGTTTAAAAATGTAACTCTCTTCACATATTTTTTTTTACAACGTTTAAAAGTATAACTGTGCCAGTATATCTAGTTGGGTTGTGCTGCGTGATTGGTTTTGACGCAGAGTAACTTCCGGGTTCTTTGAACGTTATGCAGGGACACAAAATGGACTATTAAAAATATATTTAATAAAAAATGCCGGTATAAATTTAAAGTTGAACAATGGTAAACAGTTCTTAATTTCCTTCATTTTATTCTATGAACAATCCATATGCACAAACGTGTTACACGCGAATAATAACAATAAATTAATTAGATATTTCTGTTTAAAAAGACATTGTTTTTAAAGGTGGAGACAGTTATTTTCTGCTCACCTGTTTAATCAGGTGTCCGATTCCTCTGATTTTAAACGAACCAGAAGGCTGGACGTTTTCCATCTTAAGGTAAACAGGGGAGTCAAGTCGCTTGGACATAGCGATGCTTTCAATGAGAGGAGAATTAATGTGGAATCCCTGCACGTCCGACATGATAGATAGATAGAAGTATCCGCAAGGCGCACTCTAGAAATAATGGCGAGTCTGGTTTGCACTTCCTGCTGAAAAAAAAAAGAAAAAGTTTAAGGGAACACACCACACACAGGTCCAAACTGGGTTTTGTTTTTCAGGCTTACTCTGGGCTGTGCTGGTTAATCTGTTCCCAGTTTTACTTGCCTGTAGCTACTGTACCATGCATGATGCTAGAATCCATGTCTGGTCATCTACACTGTGTTCTACACCCTCAGAGCATCAACAACAATGTTGCTTTGTTGGATTTAAGATGAATGCATGATTAAAATATTAATGAAGAGTTTTCCTGCCTACCTTCAGCAGCGCAGTCAGAGTTAATAAGAGCAGCTCTCAGCGAGATTAAAAATCATGCTTGCTTTCTCAAGGTCCAAAGGTTATCACTGACTAACTGACTACTGCAGCAAATATGCATGATCAGCAATAAGAAACACACACACACACACACACACACCATTAAACATGTGCTCAGGGGTTTTCATTTATTTGTTCAAATATCTGCTCAAAAAAGAAAGTCTGATCTCTCTAACTCAATCCACTTCTGTTTACTCCTTATACCGTAATATATGGTTATTTTGCTTTTATCAGGGCATGCATTCGTTATGCAATCACACAATGTTTTTTTTCTGCTCAGAGTGGCATTAATTTTTATCCAAGTTCCTGTATTGATAATGGAAGAGTCGGACAGCTTGTAAAGTCTTCTTCAGCACATCCCAAAGATTCTCACTGGGCTCAAGGTCTGTACTCTGTGATACAATCCATATTTGAAAAAGATGTCCCGTGCTCTCTGAACCACTTGTTCACAATGAGAGTCATTTTGGAATATGCCCATGTCATCAGGGAAGAAAAAAATATTGATGGAAAAACCTGTTTATTCAGTACATTAGCTGGCCTCTTTTTTGGGGGGCACATAATGTTGCTGAGCCTAGACCTGCCGAATAGAAGCAAACCCAGGCTTATACAGTAGCCAAAAGGCATGATGGGTCCAATAACTTTCTCCACCTCTCTTCCTACTCTGATAGTCATCACTCCATAGTAAGTATGCATCATTAGACCACATGACCTTTTTCCAATGCTCAATAGTCCATTCTTTATGCTTCCTAACATATTGAAGCCTTTTTTTTTTTTTTTTTTTTTAGATTAGCCTCGCTGTTCTTAAGGCTACACATCTGTTTATTTCCAATCCCTTGAGTTCTCTTTCTAATGTGGGGAAATGCGATTATTTTCACTATCAAACATAGCCATGAGTTCTTCTGTTTCCTTTTTCTTTTCTTTTTTTTAATGATTCACATGTTTATTCTTCTTCAAAAGGTGATGATCCACCACTATCCTTTCAGGTTTTAATATTGAGTTGGATAGTTCATAACTCAATTTTAGTCGTTTCAGCAATCTTCTTACTGTAGTTTTCTTTTCCTGATGCAGGCCAATAATTTGACTGTACTGAAAAAAAAAAAGTTATATATTTTTTGGGCTGGGCAGTGTAATTAATCACGTAATAGAATTAACTCCTTAGTTAAATTATAAAATCAATAACATTATTTTTCAAAATGAACAACTTCCCAATTTGAGAATGTCTTTATTGTGCACATTTACATGGCATGTGGCATGAAGGATATCACAGATTCAGACTTGGGTTCATGCCTCTTATAGTGCATTATTATGATTATCACTGATCATTATTATTATCTGCTGTCAAGTGCATCACTCTCCCTGACCCAGGGAGAAATTCATCTCCTCTGTGTTACAAAGAGTTTTTAAAAACTAAGAGGAGATCGATACAACATAAAAATGACATAAAAATGACATGGTAAATGACATTTTATTAACACCAATTGCAGACATTCAGCTGAGACTCAGTGTTTGGAGATCGCTTCATTAGTTTTCACTTCAGCAACAAGGCCTATCTGCTTGTATAAAGGACTCATCCTGACATTTTATGAAACTGAAACAAGATTTTTGTGGCGAGTGCGTGATGATCTGTTAATGTGGAGGATTTGGCCACATGAGCCTCGTGGCTTCACATATTTAAACACGCAAAATTTATCACACCAAATGTGTCTCGGCGGTTCATGTGCATTTGGCTTTAACATGTTAATGCATGTGTGTAGAGCTTTTATTTTCTTCCTGGATGGAAAACACAGACTTTTTCCATTTTTCATAACTTTCTTTCTACCATTGCTTATTTAACTTACAAGTTCTCTCCTCTTAAACTTCCATGACTGCACACTTACAAACTCCTCAACATTTCATCTGCACTCTTATTCTAATGTCTCTCTCTCTCTGCACTTTCTAGCACCTTCCTTCCTTCCTTCCATCCTTATTGTCGTGGAATCAGCTGCTCAGTAGACACCGTTTTGTCCTTGAGTCTTTCCTTTGTCCAACAAAAATACACAAAGCTCCCTTCCCCAGCTGTCTCAGAGTGTCATCGCTTACATATCCCACAAACACCAGTGCAAAAGGAAATAGGAAAACCGGTGTTTCTCCATCCCACAGACATCTGGGTGAAAGGGATTTAAGAAAATAAACCCAAATAAATCCGTTTTGCAGGCTGAAAATGGAGCACTGATCAGCAAATCTCTCCTGGCAGATAAATAAATCCAAGCTTCAGTCTCAGTTTATAGCTGGCACGCCCTCGGCTTATCTTGGTGGCACTAAAAGATGAAAATGTCTATTTGGGCCTCCTGTCCATCAGGGGACGCTATGCCAGGGACCGCTGTCTGGGTTTGATCCTCGGGTACAACTGCACAAAAGTAGAGAAAATAAATAAAAATTGTGTCTAATATCTAAAATTCTGTAACAGGTACTCTTTCAATCACAGTAAAGGAGGTGTGGCCTCTGTCAGTCATGGTAAAGGAGGTGTGGCCTCTGTCAGTCATGGTAAAGGAGGTGTGGCCTCTGTCAGTCACAGTAAAGGGGGTGTGGCCTCTTTCAGTCACAGTAAAGGAGTTGTGGCCTCTTTCAGTCACAGTAAAGGAGGTGCGGCCTCCATCAGTCACAATAAAGGAGGTGTGGCCTCCATCGGTCACTGTAAAGGAGGTGTGGCCTCCGTCGGTCACAGTAAAGGAGGTGTGGCCTCTGTCAGTCACAGTGAAAGAGGCATGATCATTTGTAGCGTGGCTTTTGTGTCCGTCAGTCATAGTGGCAGTTTATAAACATTGCTAATTTTCAGTGGGATTTTTCATGCTTACCCCCAGCAGGTTTCGAGGAACGTAGCCCTCCTTGTCATTAAGTCTGGCCCACCACCACTCAGTCTCACTCTCATCTCTGCGCTTCAGCACTGTTAAAGCATCTCCATCACGGAACGAGAGCTCATCCGGACTCTGAGCTTCATAATCCCACAGAGCGTAAACAGTGCCCTTATTCATCATCCCCAACTTCTCTTGCACACCTGAGAGAGAAACAGGAACTAATTACAATTAAAAAACCTGATGTGATAAAACAGCTTCTGTAAAATCCTCAATTCTCTCACCATAAAGAAACTGTGAGCACTGCACATAGCCGTTCTCCATTTCCTCGCACTTATCCGCCGCCGTCTCCACGTCACTGATAGTGGTGGCGAAAATGGCCGCCCCTGACTCCACCAGGAG
This sequence comes from Clarias fuscus, assembly GCA_030347435.1. Classification (NCBI taxonomy): domain Eukaryota; kingdom Metazoa; phylum Chordata; class Actinopteri; order Siluriformes; family Clariidae; genus Clarias; species Clarias fuscus. The sequence goes on from CM059216.1 coordinate 6,707,682, forward strand.
CTTACACAGATGTACGCTGTTACACGAGGCGGCGCAGTGCAGCGGTGTCCTGTTACATGCAACAGAGATTCACTTACTAATAGGATTGAATTTGCATATAAAATATTGCTTTATCTGCGCTGTAGTTTGTACCATCCATCGCTGTCTGCTGCGTTGATGTTCACTCCGAAATCCAGCAGGAACTTCACAATGTGATAATGACCAGCACACACAGCGTTGTGAAGCGGAGTGATGCCTTCATCATTCGGAGTGCTGGGGTTCTCCACCTGAAATTAAAGCCAGTAGGAATAAAACACTTGCTAGTGTGTTCTGATGAAGCACACTCTTACCACCCAGTGGTTTAACAGCAAACCAACAGTGCTGTGGGATTAACTTAATTTAAGGTCTAAAGTAACTTGTGGTTACAAGGACCGTCAACCGTTTGACAAGTTCAATCAGATTGATGACTCGGGTTCACACCTCAGCATCACTCAGAACTTTCTGATGATTATTATATTTTAAAGCTGTGTTGTACCTCATATATAATCCTCTGCACCAGGTCAAACTCGCCCTCCAGAGACGCGTCCAGGAGCAGCGCCAGCGGGTTAAACTTCACCCTTAGACCATGACCTGTTCTCTCAGAACCAGGCTTTTTCAGGTTCGTCCTCTTCATCTAGCATTCAATCAGAAACCAGATTTATTTGCTAAATGAAAAATTCAGGGATTTTTGTTTTCTGCAGTGATTTGGACTTAAATGTTAGAGAGAATTTCGTTCTTTTGATTTGTTTGCTGTTTGGGCTTGGGTTTGCATGAAATTAAATATCGTGCAGCCCCAAAAAAGGGCTGCATTGGTGTAAAACTCTTTCATTCATTGTTCAGAAATAAAATTTCTGAAAAAAAAGAAGATTCTGAGTTACATCCTGCCTTTATCTTCTCTTTTCGATTGTTTCGTCTGTATAAACCATAAATCTACAAATCTAAAGTGAAAAAAAAAAAACACTTAATTAAATTCCAGCAGTTGTATTGATACAGAGTCGATTCACTTTCTCTCTGAGTTCCCTGAGTTCAAGTGAACAACCACCTCAATCGAATGCTCTCAGCCCTGAGTCTGATTGCCCTTCTCTCACCTGCATAAAGAACCACATTGGAGAACACACCAAGGTTCTGTTCAAACAGTCTAAACTCTGCTTAGGTGAAAGCACCTGGAATCTCTGTATCACTAGCGATGTTATTCTCATGATGTCCTGGTGTAAGACTCACCGCGTCCTGCTCCGTGTCTTCTTTCTCCACTGCCGTGGACTTTTCATCTACATCTAACGATGACTTATTGTTGTTATGACTATCCTCAGGACCTTCTTTAGGATCCATGGTGTCTGTAATCTCTGGAGTTTCGGTATGATTAGCCGTTTGCGCCATTTGATTCTCATTAGCATCAGGTGGTGGTGACGGTCCAGGATCGGAAACAGATGTTGGTGTTGGCTCCACACCAACTTTTATAGTCGCTTCGGTAACATTTCCGTTAACAGAATCAACATCACCTGTTAAATTCACGGCAGTGTCTGGTTGGAAGAATGGTGTAACCGTTTCCATGCCACCAACGAGTGTGTTGAAGCGCTGGTAGAGAAGTTTCTGGATGTTGGGACCATTGGGACCCTCAGGCTCGGTGATGGAGCTCCGCTTTTTAAGAGGACGAGGAGCATTGGCGAGCTTTCTCCTCAGCACCTCCAGGTCAATGTCACTCTGGTAGCGCAGGGGCGAGTGAGCCGGGGTGAGTTTAGTGGGGCTCAGGGGGCGCGGGATGTTCTCCATGCTGGGTTGGGGATTGTGGCTAATCACGGGTTCAGACTCGCGCTCCGAGACGTCTCTGGTGGACTGGTGCTGGAAGGGGACAGGGGATGAGGAGACGGAGCTCGGCAGCAACGGCTTTCCATACACTGGAGAAAGAAGAGGAAATGAGGCAATGAAAAATTGTGTCCACATGCTTCGGCACAGCAGGCAATGAACACTCCCCACTCCTGACGAGATATCTGTCGAGATATCTGATAGCAGTTTCTAACAGACCAGGTTTTCAGCTCATTGTATCTAAGCAATTGAAGGTGAAGGGCCTTGCTCAAGGGCCCGCTGGGGCTAGAACCGTGGACCCTCTGATCAGCAGTCTAACACCTTAACCTCTTATTATTAGTAGGAGTAGTGGTAAAATTAATAATTTATAGTGAGCAGTTTAGTTGATCTACTAATTCAATAATAAAAATGAAATATAAAAAAAATTCAATTACTGCTATTAATTATGTGGTAACTATATATAACTAAATAATATTATAAAATATAATTTTGACATATACCTGCTTTCACTGCAGATCTGGTGCTGCTGCTTTGATAGTTTTTGGCCGCTGGCTGCTGCAGGTACATGTGATAAATGGAGCTAGAGTTCATCGTAGCAGGACCCTTGCGTGGAGACTGAGGTCGTGACCCCCGTTCAGTATAAAACGGCCGAACTGCTGCAGCCAGAGGGGGGTCATTACTTCTATCGCTCGGCGGCAAGACAGGCGAACCGGCTGAGGGCGTAGGACTCGGAGGGACGGTGATCCTCTGCTGGATCTGTTGCGATGAGGAACCGGAGGATCTGTGCCAGGACAGAGTGCCTGGTGCTGAGCGGGGCAGAGAGTTAGTGGCACAGACGGTGGAGTGATGTCCCACGCTGGGGTACGTGCCGTAGATCGGGGGAGGATGTTTGGACAAGGTCGTTATAGTGCCCAGTACTTTAGCAGATCCCTGTCGTGGAGAAGGAAGCGTTGGAAATGTGTGCGTAATCTGCTATATCATTATTTTATCACAGTCATCTCCAGAATTACAAAAACAGGTCTATGGTTCCTCAGCTAAATAAAAAAAAAACAATCATTTTAACCAATCTTTACTTACGGTGTCATTAAATGTAATAATGGCACCATTGTTTACTGGTGTTTAGTTGTAAATAACTGTAATACACAAATCCATCTTTACGATGGGTGCATATAATTCTGGAGCTGACTCTCGAGTCTCTGTGTAAGATGGAATGCGTCTTAAATTCAGGACTTAAAAAATCTGTTTCCATTTGGTCATTTCTTCGCCTTTTTTCACTAAAATGCAATTCTTTATATTTCACTTTATGTATTCATTTATTTTATGTATTATTATTATTAATAACTAATAGCAAATATTATTGCTAACACTCCTACATATCTATAGACTAATCACAAATAAATAAAAAAAAATATATATATATATAGAGAGAGATTTAACTGTGTAATAATTTTTCAAATTAAATTCGTCTCGCTCGCAAAGGCACCTGGGAAAACTCCACCCCTTACACTGGATGCCATAAAGATCTTACTGTACATGAATGTATGTAACATGAACAGAAAAATAATAATAAATACATGGAAAATACATCAGTAAAAATAGATTCATAGCATATAAATAAATAATGAACAAATTATAAGTGGGTAAATACATACAAATAAATAAACATCATTAAGCAAATGGGTATCCGGGTTTAATGTTGAAAAATTAAGAGTTAAAGTAAGATTTCTCTATTTACACATCGCATTTTATAACTATGGGATGCTAACTAATTGAATAAAAAGTGTAATAAATTGCAAGAAACTGCAGAATCCTTCACCGTGGATTATATAATATTAATACATGATATATTTTATCTATAATATAATATTCTTAAATGAAATTATATAATATAACATAATGTAAATATGAATAAAGAGTTATGCCTTACAGCAGTAATTATTAACACAACAGTTAAACAACACACCTTTTCACCGGCAGCCATTTTGCCCGGGTTCTGGCTTGTGTCCTTCCAGTCCGGGGCTTTGAGCGAGGCCATGTTCCAATTCGCATCGTTTGCTGTAAGGTAGGACGGAGCAAGAGGGAAGGAATGAGGTAAAAACAGAAATTGTAAAAATGTTCGTAGACATAATACACCCACAGTACGGCTAAACACTAGACGCTTAAGACGCCACTAATCACGGCTTGGCATGGAGCGTATTTGTGGAGCGTCCTCTTCTCTGATCAGGCTAAAGAGATTACAATGGTGCTCTGTGTGTGTGTGTATGTGTGTGTGTGTGTGAGTGATTGTGTGTTTTGACAAAGAGAGACACTTTCCCGTTGACCCGGAGTCATCACTTTAGGTTTTGACCTGAGCATCATCTCTACAATAAAAAACAATATTCAAAACAGACGATGCTGGAATGTATTTTATACTACTAGAGAACAGGAGCGGTTAAATGTGTCAGGCTGTGACTTTGAGGATTGTGAGGTGGCTCTACTCTTAATTCGGTGATGTAAGCTTTGTTATGACCTGCTCACAGCCTTGCATAAAAATAAATGGAGTTACATAAGAGCAGCTGCAGCCCCCACTGAATACAACAACCTTCTGAACTCCCGTAAAGCATGTTTTCCTCTTCACCCCAGTCTCACACAAACACTCACCAGACTGTGTGCACTTCCTCTGTACCGAATAATAATGAGGCATAGAGCAGGTTGAAACACCCGTTGTACACAGATGCCAAGAAACGGTCCCTCACATCGGTTTAGTTAAAAAGTTTGATTTATTTTTTACTGGAACTAGGACAGGATCAGCACGAGAAGTCCACAGTAACATAATCAGCTCTCTGCAGCGCTCCATTTTCATCCATGACACTAAATCAAAAGCAAAGGACGTTGTTTTTTTAATCACGCTTATATAGTAGCACAGCTTTCTCTGCTTCGCTCCGCTCTTCTTTAAGAATCAGGCCACTCTGTTCTACCCATACTCGAACCCAGAGCTGTAACTTGTCCTTGTGCAGGTGTACAGGTGGGTACGAAATATAGGCTGTAACTGTAGTGCACTTCAGTACAGATAGTGGACGAAGAGAAGCAGGATGCTTCATAAAAATGTTCATCTGCTCTGCATCCAAGGCTGTAGGAAGTGGAACATATTGTATCAGTTGTGTTTTTTGTTGGAATGGAAGCTGGAATCTCTTTGCAACAATATTGTTTCTCAAATATGGAGAGAAGGACCACCTCCAGCTGAGCTACACATACTGCTCCCGAGCTCGCAGTGATCCAGACCCCCTCTGCTCTCTGCACCTGTCTGACTGAACTCAACTAGACTCCATGACATCTTCTGGTCTGTTGAACTTCCAGCTGCCCTGACACAGTATGTGTTATTCCTGCTATCTGTTATGACCCACATGAGGATGGGTTGCCTGTTGAGTCTGGTTCCTCTCAAGGTTTCTTCCTTTTGCCATCACAGGGAGTTCTTCCTGGCCGCTGTCACCCTTGGCTTGCCATGACCTATACGCATTTTTACTTGCTCCAACACATTTCCATAATCTTCTTTACATTTGGTGAAGCTGGTTTGAGACAATGACCCTTGTTAAAAGTACTATATAAATAAAATTTAATTTAATTGAATTGAATTGAAATATCTTAGAATAAATATGCATTATTCTGAGTGCATTTGGATAGTTTGATGACAGAACTAAAGTTCGGAGAGTCCAGTCGGTTTGAAAGTGCTGCAATCATTAAAGCATTAAGCACAGTTTCACCTCCTGCAAGCACTTTGCACATTTCCGAGAAACATGTTGTTTCTCTGGGAACTCTGTGTACCTCCCTGCTACATCTACAACAATTAAAAAAATATTTCTGTTGCCTTCAGAGTCCTTTGTCTCTCTCATTGCTTACCTCCCTCACAACCTCAGTAAAAGAGTACCTCTCCTGAGGATGCTGAGTTACTGTACCATGCTCTAAACCCAGCTCCTCCTGTCAAATGTAATTGCACAGCCTCCTACTGCTGTGATCCTGATAAGTACAGTCTGCTGCTTCTGCCATAATGGAGGCTACAAACCTATTTCTCCACCAATGTGAGGCCTACAGTATCGGTTTATCTTTCTCTTGTTCTTTAGTAGGAGGTGCTCCTTCTGTTTTCATGATAAATATCACAACCTCTTTCTACTGAGAATCTGAGGACCATAAGCTCATTCTACAGCCAACCTGATGACCAAAAGGTCCTTCTACAGCCCACTTGAGGACCGCAAGCTTCTTCTACAGTGGACCTGAGGACCAGAATCTCCATCTGGCTCCTTCTCCTTCTGGCAAGCTTCTTCTAATGTGGACCAGAGGGCCATGAGCTCCTTCTACAGCCAACCTGAGGACCAGAATCTCCTTCTTCAGTGGGACTGAGGACAACAAGATGCTTCTACAGCCAATCTGAGAACCACAACTTTCTTCTGCAGCCACCCGTCACAGGCAACCTGAAGAGATCTCTAGCTCCTACTTTATTATGCAGATGCACATAATCTCCTACCCCTGCCAATTTACAAGCTAAAGTCTATCATGTTCTTTTATATTTAATGCAAAGCAGACATTTCATAGTAAGACATTTCAGAGTAAGATACAACTTAAGATCCAACTTATTTCTGTGCTATTTATTTTCTGTTGCAGTTCAAAAACACATAAATAGGGGGAAAAAAAAACAAAAAACATAATTGTTTCACCGATAACCACAACAGTAAACTCACGAGTGAGATGGTCTCTGGGGTCAAGGGTCACCTCACAGTTCACTATGATGTCTAGGTCTGAGACCTTCCATGGTCCAACTGGCTTCCTCACTCTATCATCGTCTGTTCCGATTCAACCCCAAAAACCACATATACACGCATACACACATTGACGAAGGACAGGGAAAACAAATATAGGGAGTGGAAGAAGAAAAGACATGACAAGATACAAAAGAAAATGTGCGTTAGGCAGACAAAATAGTTAAAAAATATGATGGATTCAAGAATGAAAGCAGTGTGAGTGAAGTGTAAACATGACTGTGGATAAGAGCATGGAGTAGGATTTTCTGGCCCAAGTGTTAAAATAGGGACAAGATGAAAAAAGTGACTGTTACTGAAGTGTTAAATCAAAGGAAGATAAATTTGGACTTGACTAAGGGATCTATGGACCTGATACCGGTTTCAGGATAAAATCCCCAATCTGACCAGGATGCAGATTATTAAATTGATTCAATTGTTTAGAGACACTCCGCCTGTGATAGTTCAGAACAGTTGTGACAGATGTGTGCACTCAACGTCATAGCAACCATCAGAATGTCAGTATGAAAGCACTGAAAGAAAGAGAATCACCTGATCTGGAGCGAGTGTGGCTGATTTGGGCAGGAAGTGGGTGCGGTTTGAGCGGGTCAGGGGGCAAAGGGTAGCCTTCGTTCTGCCTCACGGTCGATGTGGGAACTTGGATGTAGGGAAACACGGCTGCGACACGACCTGAAGTGATTGGGACCGACTGAGGGGATGAAAGGGTGCTCATCTGCCCTAACTGTGGAGGAGGGAAAGAGGGAGAGAGAGATGATTAAACAAAGATCTGCATTTCTACTGAAGTTTGATTTGTTTGTTTTATGACTCTATATTGAAATAAGATAATAATAAGTCTGTGTGTGTGTGTGTGTGTGTGTGTGTGTGTGTGTGTGTGTGTGTGTGTGTGTGTGTGTGTGTGGAGTGAATGAGTGAGAGAGAGTGTGTGTGTGAGATGAGAGAGAGAGTGTGTGTGTGTGTGTGTGTGTGTGTGTGTGTGTGTGTGTGTGTGTGTGTGTGTGTGTGTGTGTGTGTGTGTGTGTGTGTGTGAGAGAGAGAGAGAGAGAGAGTGTGTGTGTCTGGAAGATGCCAGAAATCTTATTTTATTTCCACACCCCAAGTCAAGAATCTCAAATCATCCAAGACCTTCAACACACCCTATACAGCACAGCTGCTCTTCCCTGCATGTGTGTGTTTAATAATATAACAGAGAGTCTGATTCCCTTTTGGACCCATAATCACTGTGTAAGTAATACAACTTAAATTTATTTGACATATTAATGAAGGACAAATATTTCTTATCTGCTTCTGAGTTAGTATTTGTTCTCACTCATGTAAGCAAACTGTAGCCTGTAAATCTGTAACTTCATTATTTAATATCAGTGGAATTGAGACGAAGGAGTGGAAGTAATACAGTCCGAGCCCACACCATTGTTTGAATTTATTATCTGATCTACATCAAAGGACTTCCCTGATAGGAGAAGATAGCATTGGGTGTCTGTTTGTTTTTCATCCACTGTAACACACACCTCAGCTTTCTTCCTGTAGAGGCGCTCTCTCAGCTCCTCGATGCGTCGGTCCATCATGCTCACCTCCAGGTTGCGTTTGTTCAGCATGTCCTTGTGCTGCTGGAGTTTACTGTTCTGCTCCTGATTCAGCTTGTTCCTCATCTGAGTAGCCAACAAAATCAACACACACACGCACACGCACACACACAGATACACACAGATCAGTTAAAGTGCAGTAGCATCTGTCCGCAGCAGATTTGTAAATGTTTGCTAACACATTAGCATGCTTGTTAATGACTGACTGAGAGTGCTGGATGTGAGACTCCAAACACACAGTCTTGAAAATACGAAAACACTCCACTGCCTTTCTTCTGTCTGACTGAAACGCTTCCATTTTATATTCAACATTCTAACATTATTCAGCCAACTGCATACATTTACTGTATTATACTGTACTAGAGGTTCCCCAGACCTCGCCCGTGTGCAGATCCTGAGGCCTGTGTGTTACCACTACCTTATTATCGAGTGTGCGATCAACTTTACTCCAATGTTTCATCAGCCCTGTCATATGTGTGTAACACGCACACAGAAGCTGATTGATGTTGATGATGATGATGATGCCTACTTTTGGAAACGTGTGTGTGTGGTCAATGATCTGATGTTTAAAAAAATACATCAATTATCTGACATAGTTAATAAAAATGAAAAAACTGTGTTTTAACTGTTTTAACTGAGTCTGATATGTATAGCAGCCACGCCCCTTCACTGGAACCAACAGACAATGAGGCCAAACCTCTTAAACCACCTGACAGACACTGAAGCCACACCCCATTGACTTGATCCGTCAGATGCGCCTTTACGTGACCTGGTGGAGGTCACAGGTCATGTAAAGAAATAGAGGCCACACTTAGTTGATCAGGAAGAACTGATAGAGGAGACTCCTCCTCACTGAGATGGTCAGACAGAGAGACCACGCCTCCTTCACTGAGATGGTCAGACAGAGGCCACGCCTCCTTCACTGAGATGGACACATACAGAGGCCACGCCTCCTTCACTGAGATGGACACATACAGAGGCCACACCTCCTTCATTAAGATGGACTCACACAGCTCCACACCTCCTTCCTTGGTACTAACAGGTACAGAGTCACACTCCATTTACAGTACCTGACAGGAAATTAACTAAAGCCACACCCCTTTGACTTGGTCTGACAATCGCAAGGGCCACGCCTCCATTATTGAGACTAACAAGCACCAAGGCCACACCCACACTGAGACGGTGAAGAGGTGTGCCAGTGTGCGCACGTGTACCTGCAGCTCGTGGTGCAGTTTGTGGAGCTCCACGGCGCTGCCCCCTGTAGGCTGTGAATCTGTAATGCGTTTGTTCCTCAGTTCCTCCAGCTGCTGTGTGAGCTGCTCCACCTTCATCACGGCCTGCTGCAGCTCTACCTGCTTCTCCTGGAACAGACTGCTCACATGCTCAATCTCTGCCGCTACACACACACACACACACACACACACACACACACACACATAAAGACTGATCAGAAAGTCCCAATATAATATTGTCCCAAAGTGCTTTTTTACATTAAAATCAGCACTTTCATGGTGTGAAGTTTGTGTTTACTCGAGGCTAATATAGCTAACGGAAGCTTATGGCTACCAGTTTAGCAATCAAATGTCCATGAGATGTTGTGATCATACACAGGTTTCCATTGATCAACTTGCTGTAGTCCACTTGCCCCCTCATGGCACGGATTTTCTTCAGCTTGGCCTCCTGATTCTCCACTCTCTCTCTAAGCCGCTGTAGCTTCTCTGACTCCGGTGTGGCCGGGCCCTGGTGAAGATCCTGCTGTTTTAGATAGCGCAAACGCTGTTCCTGCACACACACACACACACACACACACACACACACACACACACACACACACACACACACACACACACACACATACTTCAGCACTTAAAAAGTTCTCCACTTTGAATTAATGTTCAGTTAATTCAAAGAAGTGTCTCCTCTGGGCCTATGATAGAACGATTAAAGGGGCGTGGCCTCTTTGTCTGTCAGTCACAATGAAGTGGGCACAAAAAATGTGAAAACAGGGAATGAATGTATGTGTGTGTGTGTGTGTGAGAATAACACAGAGCGAATATTTTTTGCTGACTCATAGACTGGCATTCTCTGGAACCCAACAGAAAGCAGCAGCAGCAACACACACACACACACACAGAATGAACCAAGCCATTTATATTACCACAGGGTCGCTACTGCAACTCCAAAAACACATCCGTGAAGGCAGCAATATTGATTCACAATAAGCATACAGACAGACAGATTAACTCACACACACACACACACACACACACACACACACACACACACACAGGCTTTAAAGCCCTATCTTTTTTTTCACTAATACAAGGAAAACGATAACTAAAAATCTTTGTATCCTGTAAAACTATCGGCACCCTTCAAAATACTTTTTTTTTTTTTTAAACTATGGTCCAGTGTCCCTTCCAAAAGTATTGGCACAACAAATGCATACTTTTTTAGGGCTCAAGAACTATGACATCAGCATGATGATGCCATGGCTATGATAGTGCTGATGTCATTGTGTGTGAAGGTCCCTCTTGTTATTCTAAGAATTTTCACACATCACCTTTGCAGTTGACACATTTCACTGACCCACTATATTAGGGCCCACGCACTATGACATCAAGGGCCCTCTTGCTTTTCTAAGGATTATTAGTTTTTTTTTTTTTTTTAGGCATTTTGGGGATCTAACATGCTTCAAAAGTCATGAAACTCAGCGCATAGGTTGGAATCTGCTGTCGCTAGGACGTCTAAGCGGCTAGAGACCCACACAAGATTTTGCTGATTTTGTCACATGTACATTTAATTTTGTACATCAAAAGACAGGATTTAGTTTAGTATTTAGTCTAATCATTTTTTATATTGATTCTATTTAAAACACTGTAAACTGTTTAAATGAGCACAAATAACGGTAACAACTATTATCCAGCCTGTTATTAGTGACAATTATTATTATTATTCATAGTAGTAGTAGTAGTATTACAAAGTTTTACAATGAAAAGTATAATGATATAAGGTACACACACACACACAAAAAAAAAAGAATTTCTTTACCTGGTGATCGATAAGTTCTTTAAACTGTAAACAAACTGTATCCATGAATGTTCTCGAGACTGACTGGAGGAGTTCTGAGATGAATCAAAGCTCATATGATCTCCTCCTCCTCTTTCTCCTCCTCCTATTTTCCTCAAACTTCAGGACATATCATTCACACACATTTCATTATGCCACTTCCTGGCAGCTGCAGCTTTGTGCTGATGTAATTTCCTCTGGCCATGGAATGAGTCCCTTCCTGCTGTTGTTTGAGACTCAGCACTCTACATGCATCTTCTCACACACACACTGACCTAAAGCCTGCATGCACACACTTACACACACTGACCTAAGCCATGTGTGTACACACTCGCACTTACAGACCTAAAGCCTGCGTGCATACACACACACACACGCACACACTCGCACGCTAACGCCACTGTCGACCCAGGAAAGAAAACTTGGAAAGAGGAAGTTGGTGAAAGTGTGTGAAAACTTTTCACTTTCTTTTAAATTTAATCCAGAATGAATCCTTTTATTTTATTTACACTCTTAATTACTTAATGAAGTAATTATCTAAAATAAATGACATTTAATTACATTTATTTGAATTAAATACCAATTAAATTAAGTAGAACAACGTCAAGCTAAATGTAAAAGCTGATCGGTAAATAAGACCTTTAGAGTAAATGTGCCATTTGCAATTTGATTAATCGATCAATCATTTCGATAATCTATAGATTAATCGATTATTGAAGTAGACATTAGTTGCAGTCATATTTGGAATCATTAAAGTTTATTATTTAAGTTTATCTTATTAGTGAAACCAATCTGTTCAGTTGCAGCTTGTTTTACTTAAAAAGAGTTTAAATTGTGATTCTTTACTAAAATTGAACTTGTTATTAAAATAATACAGTTTGAATATTTCACTTGAAGTTTGACATGGTGACCTTAAGTTGACAGGAAAACTCAAATAACCATCCTTTACATCCACACGTAACAGAAAATCATCTCATACAACAATATCAGTCCTGGGAAACTAGATGCAGAAAACTGCATCTCCTGTAGTTTCCCTCCTGTCAGACAGGAATCGGAAGCTGAGACTACATCCAGTGTGTACAGGCTCAATGAAACCTGACACTAGAAGACTAGAGTCTGATGACACTCGATTTCTGCTGCCTCCAAAGCATGAATCTGCATAAATCCATCGTGGAGAATGTTTCCTCATGTCCTGTATTACCAGTTAAGCATCGGTTCAATGCCACAGCCTGTCTGAATGTTAGTGCTGACCATCTTACCATATTTACTTCAGCATGACGACGTCACAAAGCCACCTCAGACTGCTTTCCATGAACATGATCAAGAGTTACTGTACTCAAGTCCCTTTCTCCGTCACCAGTTCAGACATTTACATCAAATACCACACAGAGCTTTATCAATAACCTTCCAGAGTTATCAACTTTGATTGGATCGCCATCTGACTTCACAGAACTCGAACAGGCGAATGAATATTGTGATTCTTTACTAAGCACTTCGTTATAGCTTAGATAATGTAGCTCCAGTTAAAAGGAAAATGATTAGAGATAAGAAACTCGCTCCTTGACCACACACGCGCTTTAAAACAAACTGCTCAAAAATTTGAATGTAAATGGCGCCAAATTAAATTGTTACTATTTCAAATAGCTTGGAAGGAGAGCATCCTGAACTATAAAAAAGCTCTCAGTGATGCTAGATCAACGCATTTCTCCATTCTTATAGACAATAACAAAAACAACCCGAGATTTTTATTTAATACCGTAGCTAAATTAACTAAAAACAAGACCACTGCAGAAATCTCCACAACATCATGCAGTAGTGAGGATTTCATGAACGTTTTCAATAACAAAATAATAAATATTAGGCAAAAAATTCAGGCTTTGAAACCAGACAATTTAAATAATTCAGATGATCTAACCACATCACATCAGAACTTAGAATACTTTACTCCCCTTGAAGCGAGGGAACTAATTTCACTCATCTCTTCTTCAAAATCGTCAACCTGTATATTAGATCCTATACCGACACATTTTCTCAAACAGATAGTACCAGCAATAATAGAACCCCTGTTGAAAAAAAAAAGCAGTGGGCCTAAAATTAACTGTTCACTCAGTAGTGGGTATGTCCCCAAATTCTTTAAATTAGCCGTTATTAAACCGCTAATCAAGAAACCTGACCTTGACCCCTGTCAGCTTTCTAATTACAGGCCGATATCAAACCTTCCCTTTATCTCCAAGATTTTGGAAAAGGTAGTATCACAGCAGCTATGTTCACATCTACACAGAAATAGCATAAATGAACTGTATCAGTCAGGATTTAGGCCTCATCACAGCACAGAGACAGCACTTGTTAAAGTAGTAAACGACCTCCTATGGGCCTCTGATCAGGGTTGCGTCACTATACTTGTGTTACTGGACCTCAGTGCAGCTTTTGACACCATTGATCATAGTATTCTCCTTCACAGATTAGAAAAGGTAGTAGGAATTAAGGGAACTGCCCTCTTGTGGCTCAGATCCTATTTGACTGATCGTTATCAGTTTGTAGATTTAGATGGTTTAGATGTTCTGAAGTGGAGTTTGGTGTTCCACAGGGTTCAGTTTTAGGTCCACTGCTTTTTTCCCTTTACATGCTTCCTCTGGGTAACATAATTTGTAAACATGGTATTAGTTTTCATTGTTATGCTGATGACATACAATTATATGTCTCAGCAAAACCAGATGAGAAAAACCAGTTTGCTAAAATTGAGCAGTGTGTGCAGGATATACGAGATTGGATGTTAATTAATTTTCTTCTGCTTAATCCTGATAAGACAAGTTCTGGTCATAGGACCACAAGTAGCTAGAAGTAAGCTTTCTGATCACACTGTAACTTTAGATGGCCTTTCTGTTCCATCTAATGCAACAGTAAAAGACCTTGGTGTGATTATAGATTCCAGCCTTTCGTTTGAAGCACATGTAGATAATATCACCAGGATAGCTTTCTTTCACCTTAGAAATATTGCCAAGATAAGAAACATATTGTCACTAAATGATGCAGAAAAACTAGTTCATGCTTTTATCACCTCTAGGTTGGACTATTGTAACGCCTTACTGTCTGGTTGTTCAACTAGGTGTATAAACAAGCTTCAGTTAGTACAGAATGCAGCAGCGAGAGTCCTCACTAAAACCAGAAGATACGAGCACATCACCCCTATCTTATCTACACTGCATTGGCTCCCTGTGAAATTTCGCATTAATTTTAAGATACTACTTTTGACATTTAAAGCACTAAATGGTCTCGCGCCACAGTATTTGAGTGAACTGTTAGTGTCTTACGATCCGCCACGCCTACTTCAATCAAAGAATGCAGGCTGCCTGTCAGTACCACGTATTATTAAAACTACAGCATGGGGCAGAGCTTTTTCTTACAAAGCCCCAAAGTTATGGAATAGTCTTCCTAGTAATGTTCGGGACTCAGACACAGTCTCAGTGTTTAAGTCTAGGCTAAAAACCTATTTATTTAGCCAAGCATTTTTGTAAATAGATTAACCTTAGGTAAAGGAGCAGATCTGGGGGACTCATGGACGTAGAGTATTCTGGTGAACTGGTATGTTTAGTTGCTGTCCTCCCCACTCTCATTGTTCACTCAGGTTTGTTGACGGTGAGGTGATTGGTTGCTTTACATCACAGGGAGCCCTCATGTCTGTGTTTCCTTCTGGCTCTCCCTTTTAGTTATGCTGTTATAGTTAGTCCTGTTATAGTTTCACCTTATACATGTTGACTGTGACCATACCTAACTGCCATCTCTCCTTATTTTCTGTTCACTCTCTCTCCCCCTCTCTCTTTTCCCTCTCCCTGTCTCTCTGTCGAGCTATACAGATTTGCAGCATGAATGTGCAGCTGAAAAATATGCAGTAAATACATCATGCATGGACCAGGATCTCACAAGAACGTGTTCCAAGACCTCATGGAGATAAATATTCCTTTACAAACACATTTTGCCCACATGGACGAATCCTGTTCCACAGACAGCTGAGACAGCGTCCTCATATCACATGTCCGGGTGTGCACATGTCCGAATTCCCATGTGTGCATGTCTGTCTGAATTAAACACGGATTCTTACAACACACACACACACACACACATTGCTGAAAATACCCAAAGCCTGTTAACATCCTTTTAAACTCACAATTTATTATTCACTTTTCTATTTTATTCATTATTCAGCTATTTGGTAATTACAGTAACACAAAGAGGGCGTTACTAAGGAAGTGCGGACTCATTGTCTCAGACAAACATACACACACTCACACACACATGCAGGGTGAAATTGTTCAGATATGTGTGAGTCAGTCTGGACAGAAACAGCAGTGTGTAGAGTAAAGGTTCTCACCTTTGCCATGAGCATCTGTTGCTGAGCCTCGATTTGCTGTTGCTGACGTACAGCCATCTCCTGCAGCTCAGACAGAGTCAGCTCCACACGCGGAGTCCCCATCTGCACGCGCACACACACACACACACACACACACACGTCATGGGCGTAAGAACTGCAAGCAAAATGTATACTTTCAAAAGGGAAGATGCCAAACTTGAGGTTGGTATAAAAAATTATAATCTATCCTAACCTGCACAGAACCTTTGTTAGGAAGCACAGATGTGCAACTGCTATTTCATTTTCTAATAAATTAAGGCAATTATTATTTTTTTTACTTTAGGTAGAAGAATCACATCTGTTTCATGTTTTTAATCAGTAATGTTTAATGAGATGCCAGTACATAATGTCCACTAAAGGATATAGAGTGCACTAAGAATAAAGTCACTAACATTCACTGCGTGTGTCACGTTAGTCTCTGCTGCTGTACTGCAGTGCAGATGTGAATGCGAAACATCGAGGGGGTGGCCAGAAAAAAAAGAAAGTCTGCAGAGTCACTAGAGAAGAAGCCTGGAGAGAGGGAACAGGAAGTCCTGCTTCTGTACATGTTCACATACACAAGCGCACACACGCGCGCACACACACACACACACACACACACACATTTAATCATAATCAGAAGTGAAATTGCGGCCCTGTACCGCCGCAGTATGGGTCACTATGGTGCGTTTAACACTCACTGGCTCCGTCCCAATTCTCTGAAATGCCTCGGTGCTCGGCTCATTTCCTAAATGATAAATCAGGATCGTATGCAGTAAGTCTGAGTCAGGGCTTTAGTGTAGGAACTGCAGTAAACGTGTCTCAGAATGAACTGTTCAATCAATGAGGGGTCTTTAACCAGATACAGACGACTGATTTATTTATTTATTTATTCATTCATTCATTCATTCATCATCATTATTTATCTATTTATTTAATATGCTACTTCTAAAAAGAATATTGAAAAAAATTACAACTTTTTATTCAGCACTACAAACAGACCAGATCTGTGTGAAGTCACATTATTAACTATTTTCAACCATTAATTTTTTTTTAAAGGCATGTAGGATTCCATCGCTCCTTCTAGGAACCTCTGTAGTCCAACTAGGGACCTGTGGAGTCCAATGGTGACCATTGTATTTACAGTATTCCAATTTTTTTAGAACCGTGGTAGGACCTCTGGTCAACATTCACGCACACATTAACACACCGAGAACGCCAATTGGCCTAGTCTGCATGTCTTTGGACTGTGGGTGGAAACCGGACTACCTGGAGGAAAACCACCAAGCACGGGGAGAACATGCAAACTCCATGCACACAGACCCGAGGTGGTGATTAGACCCGGACCCTGGAGGTACATGGCAACAGTGCTAATTTCAGTTAGCAAAACCCTCTCCCACCAATCCCACTGGAATTTGTCCAGGATTATGCATTATGCTTTTTTGTAAGTTTTTTGTAAAAGTTACTGTCATAGATGAAAGCTAAATTAGTGAGTAAACACCAAACTATTTATTGCTAACTAGCAAAAGCATGCTGACCAAATTAAAGCTAATCGAGTGAGTATAGTCTAACCTAGCTTGTGCAAGGCAACTAGAAAATGAAATCTTCCCAACAAGTGAAAGCTAAACTAGTAATTTAATGCTAAATAATAGATTTCATCCTTCATGGAAGTTAAGGTAACATGTGGAAGCTAACTAACTGATTCATCCACACACACTTTCATCCATCTACTGTTCATCCATTCATCCATCCATCCATCCATCCCCATACTCTTCCATCCATTTATTATCTATTCATCCACATCATACATTCATCAACACTTCTATACTTCTACCCAGGGGCACTGTCCATCTACTATCCACACATCTATGCATCCATTCTTCCACCCAACTATTAACATTTCAACCAGTCCACTATCTATCCTTCAATTCAGTCATCCTTTTATCAATCTACCCACACTTCTATCCATCCACCTAACCATTCATCTTCTGCAACTTTCTATCCATTCATCCATCATCTCTCTGTCGATTTTTTCATCCATCCAAACAGCATTCTTTCCATCTATCATCCATCGACCAGCCTGTCCATCCATACTCCCACACACACAACTACTTCTTATCTGTTCACTTATCCATCTGTTCCCCCGCCTCCTTTCCATTCATCAATCCATCAATTCATCCATCCTACATAGTAGTTCTGAATTCATTCCTCTTTACTGATATCTATCTATCTTTCTATCTGTATCTATTAACATTAAATAATAATTCAGTATGAACTGACTCACTAATGAATCACTCATAACTACATCATCAACTTCATATGATAACATGCCCTAAAACTCCGAAACACTTTGAATTGCATTTTTATGTTAAAATCATTTTACACTAACACTATTACAGAAGTCCCACTCCACTGATGCCGATTTAGCAGTGGTCAGTGTCCGACCAAAACACCCACACACGCACGCACACACACACAGAGCAAGCAGCGAGGAACCCTGCAGGGTTTTTACCTGGGCAGAATCCCAGCTTATAAGGCACGATCGCACCTCGATTTTACTGCATTGTCCTTCAGCTGTGAATTCTTGCACGGCTTCGATGTGCTTCCACTCCATCCTGACTGCCTCACAGGTGAGCCTTATCCCGTTTAAAGATGTGTGCGTGTGTGTCAGCACACGTCCTGCAGTCCACAGTAGAACCTCAGTGAGTTGAACTAACACTTTAATGCTATCACGTCACACACGGCCTGCTGTTTATAATGAGGAGTGAAAATATGGCTCCTTTATCAGATAAGCAGTTCCACTGCGCAAGTTTTTCCCTCACGGAGCACATCTAACCTGCAAGCACTTCTCTCTCTCCCTCTCTCTCTCTCTCTCTCACTCACACAAACACACACTCTGCTCTCTTTCTTACACACATAAACGCTCTCTGTTCTCTGCAGCACCCCCCCCACTCAAACACCCATACAGACACACGCTGCACCACAGCGCCACAGCTGTCTCGCACTTAAAGGCAAAGCTTTATCGCATATCACATGCATAAGAGTCTTCACATAGCACTGGATTTTATTACATCGACTCTTATCAGCCAAGAGTTGAAATGGATCAAACAGCCCTCGACATCTAGGACAAAACAGGAAGTGTGAGATCTGCTTCCTGATCAAATCTATGTTTTGATTGACATGTAAGAATACATAGTTTAGCATTTTAAGTATAACCATAAATGTTATTTTAGAAAAAGAGAAGACATACTCTAATGTATAGTCCAAAGAAAAAAACAAAAAACTCCAGAAATCCAGATGTTTCACTGAACTGTGGCTGAATAGTGATTTCAGTGATGAGTCACTTATAATCATGTTTTTTTTTTTAGCTACTGTAATTACTTAACTATGAATTTAAGAAATGCTATTATTGAACCAAAATATATTTTTTAATAACTTTCTTTATTTTATACCACAGAATTTTGCAACTACCACATTTTTCTAAATGACGTGTCATGAAGTTTATGGTTCCACTTCTAGTTACATTTCATGTTCCACGAAACAAGTAAATTTGTGTTCTCACACTACGTTACAGCAGCTATAAACACTTGTTCATACAGTACAGCAGTCTCTCTTTATTTTCTGTCTGGAAGTTAACAGGACAAAAGCAGCTGGTTGCGTTATTGCCATTGTGGGCTGTAATAGAAATGTAATTGAAATGGTCAGGAGCGTGATGGAGAACGTCTTCCTACCTGCAGCTGAATGTTGCAAAGACAAAAGGCAAAGGGGACTGGTGTTGGAATATAGGAAGCGGAAAACCCCCACTGATCCAATCCAACTGATGTGGATAATGTAACAAATTTTTAGTATCTCATTGTCCGCATGTATAGATGATGAACTAGATTGGATTAAGAACACTGATTCTTTATAAGAAACATCAGAGCCGCCTGTACTGGGGCAGCAGAGTGAGGACAGCCGATGCCAACAGACTCAACAGGCTTATCAGGAAAGCTGGCTCGGTCACTGGAGTGGCGCTGGAGTCTCTGATGGAGGTGTCTGGGGAGAATGCTGAAAAATCTTCTCAGGAATCTGAACGAGGAGTCCCATCCCCTGCACGCCACACATTTAGCACATTCAGTTGTAGATTGAGACCACCGAGAGGCTCCACAGAGTGTCTCAGAGGTCTTTCCTTCCTGTGGCCATCAAACTTTTTCCTTCTTTAGATAGGAGAGCTAAAATAATGATCACAGCCTGTAAACAATAGAGGCACTAGCCCTACCCCTGAAATGTGTATGCCTGGGTTCATTAATATCACATGCAATATCAATTAGCAACATCATGTCTAGGCCGGGCCATAACAGAAATGAAAAGAAAAAAAAGGGGGGATGAGATCAATCGTGCGTTTGCTTATTGTTTATTTAAAGAAGTGAAGAAGCCAATCACCAAAGAAAAAGTGGCTGTGCGCTTCAGAAGCCTGTTGCTGTGTGCAGCTCTACATCAGAATCTGGTTCAGCTGTTCTTATTGGTACTGGTTGTTGCATTCTGCTTTTTTCTATATACCGTCTAATTTGTGGATATTTTCTTTTTACTTTATTTATTGCTTCTTTTTGTTAGGCACTGATGGCTCAGTGGTAGGGGTTTCGCCTGCCGTGCGGAATGCCCGGGTTCAATTCCCAAGTAGTGCCAAAACCTCGGCCACTGGAAGCACGGATAAAATGGGAAGGTTGGATCAGGAAGGGCATTCGCTGTCACCCCTTGCTGGGCCAAAAGACCAACTTCATTGCTTCTTATATTTGATCACATTTAGCTCTTGGTTAATTTCCTCCGGAATTAATAACGTTTTATAATCTTATCTTACCGAGAAACCACAACTAAGAGAAGACTCCTCCTGTGGATGACAAAAAACTCTCAGACTGTTACAAAGCACTGACTCAGAAAACAACCCCCTGTAGTTGAGCTGTTTCTATAGACACTGAGGATTTGGAGGGAACACCCAAGAAAGATGGCTGTTTATATTGAAATTTAGCCTCAGGTTACTTTTAGCCAAATCAACAGCATGATGCTTGATCTATAAATTCATTCATGGTTTACACAAAAACATGACATTTGATCCTGTTACAGTATCCAGGGACTAAATTTACAAGCTAATTTAACACATCATGTAACTAGCTTAACACAGCCCGTATTTTCTGCTCATGAACACTAACATGAAATTCAGCGCTCTGTATGTAAACCTGGCCTGGCCACAGGGCTTGATTTACGACCCGATCGTGGCAGTTTATGTCCTGGAGAGGAGATAAAGACAGATCTGTGAGAGAGCTATACGGCACATGGAAATGACGGCAGGATGAAGTCGTTTAACAATCCTGTGGAATCAATCAAAGCTATAATCATGCTGATGTAGTTTTTTTATTCACAGCATCTTTATACTGTAGTTTCCGTCGCTGACGTCTCTCTCTCTCTCTCTCTCTCCAGCTCCTCCATCATATACAAGTCACATTCTGAGCTTTACCATCTTCACTTAGCACACAATTACATTATTTATTGAAACTTTTAATATAAAAAAGAAAGGTTATTTCACATGGAAGTAGTTTGTTAATAACAAACACTGACTGGAGTTCTGAGAGTAAACTCCAAACGGCTTCCTCTTCACTTTACAGGCTCACTACAAAGGGTATAACACTGATGCAGAAACCCTATGTAGCGAATGTTATGCCTGCTAGAACATCGTGTGAGATTCAGCTTGTGACTATGACTTTTCTTTTATATATATTTAATTAGAAATTTCATATATTCACTGGGAAGGAATGTGGAATGTTTGCCTTCATACTCTGTACAAATGTACACATCTGATATTGCATAAGCTGCTACAGTACATTATTATTATTATTATTATTATTGTTGTTAGTAGTAGTAGTATGTCATTATTTATACAGAAAATGCAACATTCTTTAGATCAGAAATTCACTCACTCATTTACTCATCGTCCATACCACTTTATCTTGTATACAGCCTGGAGCCTATCGCAGGAGACTTACGGCATGACTTACCTCACGACTGGATGTGCAGGGTGACTGCACTAAGCCACTAAGCCGCCCAGATCAGAACTTAAACTTGCAAATTTTCAAAGAAATATCACAAATTTCACATGAAAAACGTTCAAGACCTCTGACAGAGTACTGAATAATCATAAAGTCTGAATAGTGAGTGAGTGAGAGACAGAGAGAGATAAAAAAAGAAAGAAAGAAAGAAAAAAAGAAAGAAAGAACGTTGAGGGGTAATCAACCCCGAAAAAACTCCCAGAAAAGGGGAAGGCAAGAGAATAAAAACAAGGAAACAAAAAAAGAAAGAAAAAGAAAGAAAGAAGGAAAGAAAAAAAAAGGAAGGGTCGAGGGGAACCATCTCATAGAAAATTAAAAAGAAAAGAAAAAGGCAAAGCAATAGAATAAAATTAGGATGTTTAATAATTTAGGAAACTTTTGTTGTGACATTATTGATAAAACACATAAAAAGAAGGAAGTGCTTGTGTTTTGTTGTGACAGATGGTGTATAGCATAAACATTCTGTTCATTCCTATTACTAAAAATCACTTATGGAGGGTCCAGCACAACACGAGGTTGTAGTGTGTAGGTACATACCTCATTCACACAGGATCTGTCCATTGTCCCCTTCATCTTTCTGCTCAGATGCTCTGATGTTGGACTTTCTGAAGGACACAAGACAATTATTCCAATCTATATGTTGACTTGGGCACCAAAGTAAGCAGGTGGTCAATTGGGGTACAAACGAGAACGATTAGGAGGCAAAACCAAAAAATAAAATAAAATAAATAGCTATCCAAAACATAAGGAATTTTCAATTTTCTTATTTTATTACATCATATAACGTAATATTATAGATATCGATATATACAGTATCTAGACAAATATATACAGTCTTATGTAAAAGTTTAGGCACCCCTTGATAAATATCAGATTTTTTAATTGAAAAGATGTTAACACAGTCTCTCTTGAAAATGGAAAAAAATGCACAATATTTTCAGCACACATTGGCGATGTTTGTTTCCAGAATTTGCTGGTATTTAGTGGAATCCATTCTCCCCTCCACCCGTGCAATGTTTCCTGTGCCACTGGCTGCAAGACAACCCCAAAGCATGATAGATCCGCACACATGCTTAATAGTTGGCAAGGTGTTCTTTTCATGAAATGCTGCTCCTTTTTTTCTCCAAACATGACTTTGTTGATTGTGGCCAAAGAGTTCTATTTTAACTTAATCAGTCCACAGCACTTGTTTTCGCATCAGGCTTCTGTAGATGTTCTGTTGCACACTTCTGACGTTGGATTTTATAATGGGGACACAGGTAAGGTTTTCTTCTGCTGATTCTTCCATGAAGGTCTTGTCTGTGCAAGCATCACTCTGTACAGTGGAACGGTGCACCTGATAAATCTTCCTGCAGGTTTCATTGCAGTCAAATGGGGGTTTCGATTTGTCTTTCTGACCAGCATACGAGCAGTTCTCTCTGAGAGTTTTCTTGGTCTTCCAGATCTCATCAAGAGACCTCCACAGTACCCCTGATCTGCCATCTCTTAATTACATTTCCCACTGTGGAAACTGCAAGCTGAAAACGCTTTGCTGTCTTCTTGTAGCCTTCTCCTGCATTGTGGGCATCAATAACTTTCATTTTCAGAGGCTTACCCAACTACTTAAAGGAACCCATGGTTGTTGAGTGTCTGCAAGTGTGTGCACAAGGTTTGAAGAGTCAAAGTATTTGTAAAGCT
>CM059216.1:7333585-7671085 GCA_030347435.1 Clarias fuscus
GGATAATTATTTTGCTTTTTTAAATACAAAGAATAAAAAAGTCATACTCCAAACTCCAAGGGACATTTTCTATAACGCTCAATAGTTTTAAATTTAAATTTTTTAAATAGTTTTAAATTTAAATTTGAAATGTTTTTTTCTGTAATGCTGTAAAAAAAACATTTTTCCAGATGACCACATCTGTGCAGGTGTGTCAGCTTACATAAAAACTACGCTGCAATTTCTCATTTCTTATTCAGAAGCAAGCTCTAGTCAGAAATGTGTCAGCTGTAGTGGTGTATTGTGTACCTGTTTCATTACTGCTTTGTGCTGCTCGCTTCTGGCTCCAGAAATGAACAAAAACTAACAAATGATCATGTTCGCAAAGAATCCCAAGCAGTACCAAAGCAGTGTTGTTCCAGGTTTTAAACTCCCTGAAATGCTCTGTAGAGGATCTATGAACTGCAGAGTAAAGATTGCCAAGACTAGATATAACGTCAAATCCTGAAAGTGGTACAAAATGCTTCAACTGGTAGCTAGACTGCGTGAGCAGAACAGACACCACGTCCATCTATGTGGAAGAGAACAGCATACCTGATTATGATTATGATTATTCTTTAGGTTTGGTTTGATGAAAAACATAATTCAACGAACAAAAAGCATCTGTCTAAGGATGTATAGATCTAGCAGCCTCCTCCTAAAATCTCTTTCTTTTACTGGTGTGAAACACAGTGATGGTAATCCAAACCTCAAGTGCACATGGCATTCATGCTGCGTTACAGTCCTGTGGTTTGTTTTTGTTTAGCAGCTCATACGAATACAGCATTTTCAATCAGGAGTCGATTCAGAGTCCAAAAATCGTGACACACCATGGTCCCATTCAGACCATGTGAGACAACTGGACCGCAAATGAGCCAGAATGAAAGTTTTATCCGAGTTCTCTATTCACCAGCCGCACCAGAATGACACACCGGTATCACAACTAAATGAGAAGACAAATGAGCTGTTCCACTCTGCTGCTGCTCACTGCTGAATCTCAGTTTTGCCTCACATATTCAAACTCGCTCCATTAACTCTACTGCGTCCTTGTGCCAAAACGCCCGTGGCAGGCTGTTGACATTGCAGTACTAAAGGTGACCGTAGGCTGCGTATGAGGGTGGAGTGGATGAAAGGCTTGATATTTCTCAGCGCAAATGACCCACTTGGGCTTTAGTCCATTAGCTGGGTGAGAATCTGGACAAATAACGCCATCTGCACTACATGTGCACTCGGAGCGCTCAGAGAGAACAATGGATAGGCTTGGCCAGAAACCGCGTCAGGACGTGTTGGTGTGGAAGACTCCCTGGATATTCACAGAACCATTACAAACGTTTTACAGGCCTTAGGAGTCTGAAGCCTGAGATGGTGTGAGAGCATAAGGAATGCATGGCTGGTTTATTTCCTCTGCACTAGTGTGTCTCATTACAGCGAGGACATCTCAATCCCGACAGCAGTTAATACCGCTTTTCCTTTGCCATATTACCTAAGACAGATGGATGGAGAGATTGCAACGATAGCGTTCTGAGAATTTTAATGAAAAGGAATTTATTGTTTGGATAATGCATTAATGTTGGGTTCTTCCGGGTATCGTAGCAAAACCGTCAGCCATTACAGTGATTGATTTTTTTTTTTTTTCCAGTTCACAGATGTGTAGCTGTGTTAGATCCATCACCCCGCTTGCCTGCTCTTTACTCACATCCTCACAGAGAGTAAAAAAAAAAACCCTGACACTGTTCTCCCTGCCTGCTCATTTCATCTTGGATGTGTATTAAAAATCCCAGAGCTCAGTAGATTAGAATAATGCCTATTGTCTCTCGAGTCCCATTACACGTATGATCTGGCGGCGTGTTCCTCCCTGAAAGAGCATTTTGGCTCGTGGTGAGAGGCAAGTTACCCATCGACATGTCCCAGCAGGGGGATTCGCAGCTCAGCTTTTTCAGCACTCATATCAATTATAGATGACTCTCATGCATGCTTTACTGGGTTATTTCCACACAGACGCTCTTAATAAAATGGTGATGCATGTGGAAAATACCGGTAACTCCTAGCGCTGCTTTTTAAAGTACCACTAAACTCTAAAAACATCATTGTAAATCTGTTATCTCAGCCTGGCTAGTTAATCGCACTTATACAGATGGGAGTTTGGATTAAATTTACAACCAATGCTAATATAATTACACAGCAGTGTTGGTATGTGATGTCAGTAAATATGGTGTGCAAAAGCAGGAAGCACAGGATTAGTAATGGTAATGTTGTTATGGTAATGTTCTGACAGGTTTGGTTATGTAATGAATAAAAACACGCCATGTGTTGTTAGAGGAAATTAATCAATGATGGTGTTATAACAGCTCAAAGGTTTTGTAGTGTGTTAGTTCCGTTGTAACACAACGATTTGCTGCATTTTTCCCCTTTTTTAAACTTTTATCTAACTAGAAATACTTTTAAAATTTGAAACGAGCTATTTCTTATTAACACGTTCATCATAGGGTTAACCTTGGGGTTAGGGTTAGTATGGGTTAATAGGGTTACTAACCCCAACACCAAGAGTCAGCTGTATACATTTTTGTGAATGACCTGTTACTGTAGAAACAATAAAGTATAACAATGAGCACATCAATACATTATAAGCCTGCTGTTATAAATTAATTAACCATTAATTAATATTAGGACTGTGGTATGATACTAAATGAATCACTGAAAGTCAGAGGAATGAAATAAAACACTAAGTGTGAGAGACAATGTAAAGACAAGCTATCATCACTGCCACCTTTCCACTGCTTGTCTTTGCTTCTAAACACATTTTGCTAGCATTTGATACACATTTCCTCATTCAACTTAACTCCATTTCAAGTGTGTGTGTGTGTGTGTGTGTGTGTGTGTGTGTGTGTGTGTGTGTGTGTGTGTGTGTGCGTGTGCATTTGTTTCCTTGTATTATGTCATAATATTTTAAGGAACATGGTGCAGTTCCTGTAAGAACCTCAGTGAAATTTCCTGTTAGGAGTTTCTTTGAAGACAATAAAACATCCGTTCTGTGTAAAAAAAAAAAAAAAACAACCTAAATCAAGTCGGAGCTGGTTAGAAATAGATTGTAGAGTTTATGTCAGTTTGTGCTTCTATAACTTGTCACAGTCTCTATTATGTTTTTTCTCTTTTTTTGGTATGACAGGGAAAGTAAATTGAAAGTAAAATTAGCCGTTTGTTTTCATGTCCTCGAGTTCAGTGTAATCACTTTTACAACCCTGCCCAGCTTGCACACAAACATGTTTATTTTTTTTCCCATTTTTTAATTTTATTTAATTTAAAATGCATATTTCTAATCTTTTGATTGCACCAGGTGTGTACATTTTACTGGACTCATGCTACATTAATTAATTTAAGTGTCTCAGGCAAAAGATTGTACGATAGATACTTCCAGCTGTGGTTTGTTTTTCAATGGCTTTTATACTGTAAAAGTGTGCATGAGAGAAGATGATGACTATGATAGGGACAAGTGACGAGGGTTTATATTCCCTTCCACTTGTGAAGCCAAATTAGCAGCCAAATTAGCATCCACACACCTCAGTTATTCCTTCTCCAGCTTTTTTTACTCTCTCTTTAAGGTAATGAAACAAATAACATAGCTTGCCATATCTCTGAGAAACCACAAAGAAGTGAAAACTCCTGTCCTGAAGAAAGAAAACTTACAGTTATAGCTTTACTCTGACACTGGAGACTCCTTCCATGCATGGTCTCTTCACAAAAAAAACAAAAAAAAAGTTAGGTACTTATTTAATTATCTAGCTAGGTAGGTTTATGTCGGGATTGTGCACACAGAAAGTTAAATGGATCATACTGACCTGCAACATGCCATTAAACATTAAACATAAAGACCATAAAGATTGGACACAGAATGTTGGTGGATGGAAGTAATTGCGAGGCCTGTTTTGTACAATGGCTGTATATTAACAGACATAAACTGTATGACAGACATATGTCATACAGACAAATGGCGAGCTCCGAGTTCTGCCCATGAGAGACCTGTGAGGAACGCAGACACACCTCATTCAGTTCAGCAGTGCTGGTATAAAACTCAGTGTGCCATGTGCCACCTCTGGCAGGTCAGCAGTCTAATAAATTGCCTATGTTTCTTATTTCCAGGGACAGCAACTGATTTTCGATCGCTTTATTCACCCAGAGCGCACGTGTCATAGCTCAGCTAGCGTTACATTACTTATGAATTTCAAAGAGGGGTATTGATTTTCTGCTGGAGATTTCTCTCTCTCTCTCTCGTCGAAATGTAAGATACGTTTTTAGAAAAAGTGCATTTTAATGGTTCTGTTATTTGAGCTGAGTGAGGAACAGGCAGAAATTTTAGCATTTTATTCCTGGTGATGCAGGACACAGGCAGGACCTGGTGTGCCGCCCGTGCATCTGGATGAAGGGTGAGATGGCGTGATGATGTTGGCAGCGGAACTGTTATTGAATGTTAATATCTGCCAAATTGGGAAATATTCCGATTTGAATGCACTCACTGTCGTGGGTCAGCGGGTCACTTAAATAACATCAGGCTTTAGCCTGTAAATTCTTCTGCTTTGGTTAAAATTCTTTTTATCTACAACTGAACCAGTTATTAATGCACATTGTACTGCGTGTGAAAAGCAGTTATAAGTTCTGTAAAAGTGTAAAATTGCACCCCGCAGAGGTGAGGAACCGGTGATGGTGTGACCGGAAGCCTTCAGCACGATCCTCCTGACAGATTCAGGCAGCCCGAGTTTTCCCTCGCTCGTTTCTCCGCCTGCACTTTTCTGTTGCTTGTGGTATTTATAGACTCGCCTGCAGTAGCTGCACACTCCCTAATGGCTTCATCGCTAATAATGATCCGCTCGCCTCTGCTTCTGGTAACAAACCCTTTACAACAGGCAGGAAATACCATCATTCTAACAGGGCAATGTTTTTAAAATAGGATTTTTTTTTCCACAGGCACAATTAGCTTCCAGGATAGCTCTTTTATTACTGCACTGCAAATAATCAGAGCTTTACTAAAACATGCAATATACACATTTAGCACATTTAGCATTGTGTAGCAGGCTGTTTTAGTGGCAGTGTTATGACATTAAATTACGCTCTTGATTTATGCTTTTGAAGGCAAAGTGCATAAAAATGTAGCTTTGCTTAGACAATATTCTTGTACTCTTAAAATTTCATTATGGACTCTCTTAATGATCAAATAATATTTTTGCAAGTTTTATTTCTGCTTTCACATATGCTATTCTGTCACTATTTTCTTTTAAGTGCAAATTGCAACTTTTTAAAGTTTAAAGTTTGTTTTTGAAAGTGTTTATAAACTTGTAATAATAACACAATTACAACGATAGTGTAGGAAAAACCTGCTGAATACTTGTTTAGTTTCTATTTAAGCCTTAAAAAAATCAAGCTCAGAAATGATCTCCACCACCTTATCAAAAACAGAACTACACAGGTCCTCCCCGTTTCCCCAGTCATAAAGCAATGGTGTTTCTACAGAAGGGATGGAAACATCTGGAGATACAGGAAGTCTGGTCAGTGTTTTTGCTTTAATCACAGTTCTTCTCACAGCCAGCAGGGGTGTATAAACGTTACAAACTGCTACTTTAATAAAATAGAGCAAGAATAAAAATCAGCAATGAAACATTTCCACGTTTCACATTTGATAGCTGACCTGTGCTTTATTAAGTCTGACAGAAAGAAGCCACAACCAGATCAGCTGGGCGGTTGGACAGCCTTGTTGTATGCATATTTAAAGGTCCCATAATTGACTACTTCTTTAACAAGTTAACATGGGTCTCAGAGCTATCAGAGTGTATGTGTGTGTTAGTGCTCGAGCTAAAATAACCCTCAGATAATGCATTTTTAAACCTCATACTCCCTTTAATTCACCCCACCATCACATTTCAGTGTCTATGTAAATGAGCTACTGCTGAGCCACACCCTCACGTTCATCCAAAGAACAGCAGAGCTGAGCAACAGGCCAGGGCAGGAGCTCTTCTTAGATGAGTTCACATTAGGAGGGGGAATCTAATGAGCTTGTTTCAACGTCAAAAAGAACTAAAAATAGAACAAAAATCAGGAGATGTTTTTTGTCATCGTGTTTTTTGTACACGGACACTGGAGACCTGTCAGCGTGATTTCTGGTAAAATTAGATGTAATTGATAAATGAACTGAGAATGAGATAATTGATAATAAGTTAAATGATAATGAGAATTTGCCTAAAATTAGTACCAAAGTGTGCACGTTCAACTAAATAAATAAATAAAATAAAATAACATCTTTGCTATGTTTCAGCGCACTGCTACAACACCCTGGAGTTCGGCTGTCTGAGGAGCGTCGCTGAGGGTCTCACACACACACACACACACACACACACACAGGAACAGGAACAATGCCGTCCTTTCACTGAACCCAAGAGGCACTAGGACCCAGAGATCTGCATCCGCCGCCGCCGCCGCTGCCCTCCTCTTCAGGCTCCTGTAGTTCTAGAGCTGAGCGAGACAGGAGCACAGAGTGCAGAGAGAGAAGGAGGGGAAAGACTGAGACACACAGAGAGAGAGAGAAAGAGGAGAGAGGAGCGGAGTGAATGTTCAAGCCCACTGTGCTCCCTGCTACAATCCTGAGTCTGTGGAATGGACGGATTAACCCGTGGGATTTAAACACTTTGGAGCTGGAGCTCATGAGGAGGCGTCCAATCAGGAGAAGATCAGGATTCAAAGGTCTTTATTGTTGAGTGCTGATTGTGGGTTGCTTGCTGTGATCCGTGGGCTCCCGGGGTCATCCGGAGCGTGCGTGCGTGCGTGCGTGTGTGTGTGTGTGCGCGCGCATGTGAGGGGGCCATGCTGTTATCTCTGTGGAAGGGTACTGAGGGGATAAGAGCCCATGCATGTGTGAACAGTGTGAGGTCCAGGCTGGCTCCGCATGAGAGCCCACTCGGGTTACACTCCCACGTCCTTCCCTCTACTGTCTCGCTCTCTTTTCAGACATGTTCATGCTTTTGTGCTTGTTGAAGGTCAGCTCTGGGGTTTTAATCCTGCAGAACTTTGCTGCGAGTCTCGTCACCAGACCTCAGCATGCAATAAACAAACAGAAGTTTGGAGGCGTGTAAACATCTGCAGAGCCGACGAGCCAGGCAAGCCTCACCAGTCTGAGTGCCAATACTTTCTGATAGGAGACTGTGCAGTGTGTCGGTGTTTTGCATCCTCAGGTCTACATGAGAAGTGCAGGGCTTTTTATTTCCTCTGAGCTTCATCAGCATCTCGGTTCTTCTTTCATTTCTGCCGTTTCACTGGCCAGCTGCGCCCAGGCAGATCCCCGCTCGCCCCGTCCCTGTTCAGGACTTCCTCTGTCATTTACTTATTTATTCTTAATGAATCTCTCTCTCTCTCTCTCTCTCTCTCTCTATGTGCTCTGCTAATCCTGAGCTTGCGCTTGTTAGCATTCAGCAGCATTAAGCGCGTGCTCAGCCTAAGCCTGCCAGTGTTTGCCTCTTAACTCAAGTGCAAGTGTGTGTGAATACACACACTCACACACATCACAAAGTGTTAGGGCTTTAAAGCCGTCAGGGCTGGACTCTTCTCTCTCTCTCTCTCTCTCTCTCTCTCTGTGGCTGTCTGACTGCAAGCCTTTAAACCACATCTTTCTTGGAATTTAAAATGCTGACCTTGTATTTTCCATTAAGTTTAAAACAACAAAACAAGCCAGTAATGTCCTTCTGGAAAAAGCGGCACTGTCTATTTGGCATGCACCATCTTTTTACTATAAATAGCTCTGGACTTTTATTCCCGTTGGAAAGTTCCATTATGCACACTCCCGCTCCAGGCCTCATCTTTGCACTGTGCGTTTTTAGGAGAAGCAATTGCTTTTGTTGTTGTTGTTGTTTATGTCGTTGTTGTCGATTTATTTCCTGCCAGAAGTAAGTTTTTTTTTTCTCCCTGACCCTCTGTTTCTATGGCCCCCCCATGCGGCCGGTCTTGGCTGCCTATAGAGAGAGCTCTGTCCGCCTGTGAGAGCGCCACAGCTGATTGGCTGATTCTGCAGAAGCACAGGAAGTTCAGGGTTTCTAATAACAACCCAGAGACACAGTTACCATAGAGACAAAGATAAGCCCCTCATACTAAAAAAACGTGGCTGCATGTCATCACAGAAGCCTGCAGAAAGCTTCTCTCTCTCTCTGTCTCTCTCGCTCTCACCCTCTCTAGCTGTCTCTCTCTCCCTTTTTCTCGCTCTCCCCTTTCTCTCTCACACTCTCTCTCTCTCTCTCTCTCTCTCTCCCTCTCCTTGCCAGTGCTCCCATTAGCAGCTGTTTAAACAGAACAGCTTCTGCCTCACGAAGGTCAAACTCAAATACTTTGAGCACTTAACACAAGTTTGAAGAACTTTTCTTGCTGCTAGTGTGTGTATGTGTGTGTGTGTGTGTGTGTGTGTGTTCAAATCTTTGAAGTAATGAGGGGGTTTTTGTGGCTGAATGTTTTTATCATGACTTAAGGCAGCGACCCATGCCAAAAGTCCGTCTGTCCGCTTGTGTGTGTGTGTGTGTATATGCGTGCGAGTGTGTTGTTCATGAGCTGAGGCTGTATTAAAATCGTCCACTGCCTCCAAGCTGACGGAGGTTATTTCTGAGCGCTGAGGTAATGGGACGCCGTGTGTAATGCTGATCCCAGTCTCTGCACTTTAATTGATTTCAGGACCATTGTGCAAAGCTTTTTAAAAAGCCTGTCTCTCAGACCAAGAGCGTTTGAAGGTCTCAGGCTCGCACACACCCGTTCATGATTTCGTCTTTCCCTTCTGTCTCGTCGGGTCGCCCCCAGAACATCGAGGAGAGGGAGGGGGAGAGGGGGCTGAAGTTGTGTAGCATGTTGAGAGGCGGTCGCTGAGAAGACTTCCTGTTGACAGGAGCGTTGTGTTATCGGAGGAAGGGTTTTGCTGGCAGGAAATGTGTCAGCCACTTGTTTTCTTCAAACCGTCATGGACGACGCAGTTCTGGATCTCAGTCCTCCGTTATTCGTAGGTTTTTTTTTTAAAAATTCGATACCTTGACAATTTCTCTGCAGCCAGAGTTCTGCTTATTGTCATCACAGCTCATGAACAAAGCCACGATCTTGTGCCTCCAGCTCCAGTCTTCCCCTGCACAACACCACCACCTGTCCAAACTTCTTTCGTATTCAAATACAAGACAAATTCCTGCATAAAAAGTGGCTATTATATTTTTTGATACGGTTGTCAGTGCAGTCTGATCGGCTCTGGGTGCGAGTTACAAGCATGTCCCTGTGCAATCGCCGGTTCTTTTCAGGGCTTTAATGCGTTTTTAGACTTGAGTGCTCAGCCGGTGGGATGGATTTGCATTGTAGTAGACGGATGCCCAGTGGCCCAAGCGGGAATTATGCAGACGTCTGTCACAGTTCAGAGGTGAAAAAGCAAATGAGCGGGAGGTCAAAAGCACTTTTTATTTTGGGGCAGTGAAGTGAGGAACTTTTGTCTGCTTGAGATCTTCTAACAGCAGTCAGCAGCTTGTCACCGCCCTGGACGTGCCGCCCCTTTAGATCCATCAAAAAGCAAAGCAAATCAGCGAGGTAGAAAATACATGAGTGAAATACTTGTAAATATGGATGGAGCGCACGGTGCTCAGACGTCGCGTTTCAATTTCATTCACAACGCTTTTGCTTTTCAAGTCACATCACAAAGATTAGCAAAGCAAGAATGCTGAAATACTCTGCTTCAACTCCATTCCTGAATTTCCACTCTCTTCCTCACGCATGTTGCTTAAAAAAAAAACAAGGCCATGCATCATCTCTCCATCTCTCCCTTCTCTTTCTCTGTGTGTCACTTAGCCTGTACCATGTATTCTCTTCTCTGTGTGACCTTCACGTTTCTCTCTGTCCTAGTGATTAAGCGTCTGGAAGGTGTGTGTGATGATGGAGACCGCCTAATGAATGATAGACCCTTGACTGCTTTCCCTCTGGGAGACTTATTAACTGTCTCAGCCAGAGCCTCATACCCACACAAAGCCGTGTCATAAACCCCGCTCTGTCATCCCTCTCTCTCTCTCTCTCTCTCTCTCTCTCTCTCTCTCTCTCTCTCTCGTCTTCTCTATACTCCACACTTCACTTTCTTCACCTGAGTTGAAGCAAATCTGCCCTTAGTATTTTTTCCAAAGCCGGTGCACCTGCTGCGTACTTGACAGGAAATAAAATAACACAATGGAGTCTGATTAGACTGTTCTACAACAGGGAGGCATTTCTTAAATGGAAATGTGTGTGATATTTTTAGTTGATGATTTAAGAATAGATCTGAATCACATGATAGATGGATTAGATCCAGTTTTCCCTTCCTGTCTGTGATGCAAACTTTAAAAAAAACAAACAATTTTTTTCATCCATTAAATGAATAAAACATCTCTGTTGGTTTGGGGAGATCAGCACTTCTGTCTTACTGGTTTCTTTTCCTCAGTTCTTTCCCATGTCTGTCTCTTTGTCTGGGTTTCGCTGGTGTCCTGGCCGCACTGAGGGGAAAAACTCACTCCACACTTGATGGAGCTCAAGTTCATTTAATCCAAAGCTGAGCTTGTAAAAACACGGCAGTGACGCCTGACCCCTCTGTGTAGTCCCTCATCTGGAAGTCAAACGCACAGATACAGAACCGAGGAGCTGGAACCTGATGTGTGAGGAATAAAACGCTCTGTGCATGCTGTCACAGGGAAATAATCAGCTAAAGTTAGTGCTATTTGTATAGGATCAGGTCCCAAAGTAATTCATTAAGTAAGTAATTACTATAAACCGGTGATTCAGACTTGCACTGCAGACAGAGCTGCTGGTTTAGAGAATTAATCAACACCTCCCGAATGCAGAATGAATTAATAGTATCATCCTTTTAAGATTTAATATATGCTGAGAGAGTTTTGTGATTTTCTGGCCCATCTTCTGCCTTCAAACTATAACTGAGCATATGGACAAACCTCAACCTTTCTGAACCCAAAACCCATGTGTACTGTTTAGACATCACATGCAGTTTGGAAGCGTCCCAGAGGAGCAGCTCTGTTTTTGTTTGGAGACGGAGCTCGTTTCTGGGCTGGAAGAAAAATGCAGGAATCTAGAGGGAAGAATCCTTTCAGCAACTTTTACTGAAAGGAATCTAATGAGAGTTTTTTTTTAAATAATAATTTCTTTGATTAATTGAAATGATGTCAGGTCTAGAGACAGCTTTAATATTACAAATGTTACGCTTTAAAAAGATCGGTGTAGTAAACTGTAACGAGCAGAAACAGGCCAAGGTTTCCTCACAGTCCTCTGATGGTACAAGGGTTGAATCTTTTATTAAGATATTTTTGAACATCAAGGACACACTGGTCCTCACTTAGAGGGACAGAGGGACCTGCAGAAGAGCTCGTGCACTCGAGGTGGACTAACTTGAGAGTTTTTGGCTGTCTGGCAGCAATCTAACAGAGACGGCTCATGTTTTATTGCACACCAGTCAAACAGGCTGGAGAGGAGGTTTATTAGCGGCGCCGCTCGTCCTTCTACGCCCAGTTTCATGCAGTCTTGCTGGATCTCCTGCTCGTCTCAGGCTGTTCCCGGTGGACTCCGTGTCCTGATTGTCGGAGAAACCTGACGAGCTCCAAATTCTCAACCGGACAGATCCTGTTCTGGAAGCTCGGGAGATTTCAAGTCATTTCCATTTCCACTCCCGAGCCATCATCAGCATCATATTTCATTTGGATTGCTTTCATTCTTACCGTGTCAGAAAGGAGACAGCCGGACTGCCAAGTACATAAACAGTGATATATTTCACCTGCTGCAGGGCCGCTCTCCCGAACAAACCACTCTCTTCTCCATCACTGTGCCGTCACTTTCTCCGTGTATCTCACTCCAGTGACCTCAGTCTCTCTTTTTTTTTCTTTTCTCTCTCTCTTTCTCTCTCTCTCTCACACACACACACACACACACACACACACACACACACACACACACACACACACACACACAGCCTGAACCTCCTGATGAACCATGGGGAGTATGCGCTTTCCAAGACTTAAGTGATATTTCTCAATGTCAAAACACGTTTAGAGCGTTGTTCCCATCCTGCACCGAGGCTGCATTGTTTCACGGCTTCAGAAAGGTTATGTTTTATCACTTTCAACCTCAGGTTCCACGTCAGCCTTCTTTATTTATTCAGAAAGTAGAAATTCTTGCTTGTGGCATCCTCAAAGCTGTGCTACATTTTCACCCTTTAATGTGCAAATCAGCTCGCAAATCATAAGCATGTACACACACACACACGCGCACACACACCCTGCCTGCTCACAAAGCACAGTCATTCCCTCTCTCTCCAGCCCTCCGAACCCACTTTAGCTGTTTTTGCGGGATGGTCCTCAGTTTCTGCTGCGACTCTCCCACATCGCCAGCCTCCTGAACGAGCACATCAAGTCACGGGGATTTATTGTCATTTCAACTACATACTGCTGGAACAGTAGAGGTTGAAATGAAACAGCGATCCTCCAGTGTGTGAGAGAAAACAGCACAGACCTACAGGAGACTACAGGAGACAGATCTGCTCCAGACTACACACAGCACAGGATAGCAGAGTGCAGACAGTGCAGTGGCGTCCGGTAAGCAGTTCTAGTGTGGATTAAAGTGGAGAAAGATCTAATGATAGAGAGAGAGAGAGAGAGAGAGAGAGACGAAGCCGGCTGCGATGCCTCACCCAGCGCGGGTCAGAGCCTCAAAGTCATGCCGATTTATTAGAAGGCTTTTTCCGATTCCCAGAAATGAACCCATGACCATGTTTATATGAATGAGATGAGGATTATATAGTGACTTGGCTTGTGTGTGTGTGTGTGTGGTGAGAGTGCTGAGAGGTTGCACGCTAATCGTCCACTTTGTTGATTTGAGAAGATGAAAACTCTAGATCTCAGCAGTCTTCTGAGCGAGGTGCTGTGTCTGTGGATGAGTAAACCGACATCGCGAGTGTGTCAGTATGTGTATATTTATACGGTACACTCATGTGCAACATACTGATGTAACACAGTGGCATTGTTTTCAGCAGTCCTGAGTTCCAGCTCCAGAATATTTGCATCAGCAACTTAAGCGTGAAGGAAATAATCCATGCTCTCACAGTTTCTACTAACAAGGTGCTAGCGAAGGTTCAGGGAACAAGCAAACCTTTTGAGGAACCAACTCGCACTTCCTCCAGCGTAAGAGTGCGAGCCTTACTGAATAGGATGAAGTTTGTAAATGTTTTTATCTCTGATGAAGACCCAAATTACCGTATTTTCCGCACGATTAGGCGCACCTAAACGCCTTCAATCGTTTCAAAAGCTGATCATGCGCCTAATAATACAATGCGCCTTGTATATGGCCCAGTATTAAAACGCATACAGGTCTCAGTTACGGTAAGCAGCCGCGACTCGATTTTCCCCCGTAATAGTGCGCAGTGCATGCTGGGATACCGGGAAACTGGCGTTTCATTTCCATTTTAATATTTTTGTAAATACCCTGAAATGGCTCCTACCAAAAGACACGCGTACAACGCTGAGTTTAAACTCAAGGCGATAAGCCACGCACAAGAACACGGCAATAGAGCAGCAGCGAGAGAATTTAATATCAATGAATCAATGGTGAGGAAGTGGAGGAAGTATGAGGATGAGCTCCGCCAAGTAAAGAAGACAACAGAGTGTGGCATCGTTTCATACAGCGATGATCTTTGTAAGAGTCAAAATCTCTGCGGAAACAGCCCAAGCAGCTAAAGCTCTAAGTTACAGTGTGATCGTTATTTTAACACTGTGATTTCCAGCGGAATTATTTCTTACATATCGTGTTAAGGAATATAAGTTAAGATTTATCTGAGAGCCAGATGCAGTCGTCAAAAGAGCCACATGTGACTCGCGAGCCATAAGTCCCCGACCCCTGATCTAATGGATGCGTTATGCATCTAATGGATGCATAACGCACCGTAACTCCAGCCTCTACTTTAGCGCCTTATGCGAAGCGTTTTATTAAAGGTGCGCCTTATGATGCGATGCGCCTTATATATGTAAAAATAATTAAAATACGTCATTTATTGAAGGTGCGCCTTTTGATGCGGTGCGTCTTTTCGTGCGCAAAATACTGTACAAACAAAGACACTTTTGGTAACATCGCGCCTTCGTACAGCTTCCAGTAAAGCGGTTGTATCTTTCTCAGGCAGCTTCAGCTGCTTAAGTTGTTGTCATGGCAACACAATGACTCCTAACATGGCCCGTCCATAGGGTTTCAGTGCTCTAACCCACACAGAGCCGTGTCTTTCACTGTGGAAATGCAAGGAGCACTTCGGGATTAGACACAGACACCTTGTCAGTAGAAATGGCCTCTCTGTGGCAGCCGGATTCGTTTCAGCTGCCGCTGCCGAGCGCTCTTTAATGCGACAGAAGAGTGACTTTGAAATCGTACTAATGACCTTGCTTATTCCGAGACGGTGTATTGAAGGTGAGGGCGTCTCGGCATGCATAAGCGGAGCCTGACAGGAGGATGAAGGGTGGAAGGAGACTGGAACACTACTTCTATGGTCTATGGAGGAACCTCGGAGCTGGACATACTGTGAGCCTGAGCAGCCTGGCATTTCCTAGAAAACACGCTGTATGACGCTGATGTGGTCGCTGCACAGACGACCACAAATTGTTCCCCATGACTAAAATTTGGTCTGCAAGCTTGAATCCTTTAGTCTCATGTCTGCGTTTTTTTCTCGAGCACAGCTTTGGGCCTGAGTGTGTGTGTCTGTTAGCTCATGAGTACATTTAAGAGCATTGGGAGGATTTGGTTGCTCCACGTGTCTGAATAGGGTCATATGATCATGATGTCACATCCATATCTGAATCTATAGCATCCAAAGAGGAGGTCTGATTGTTAAAATTCCCTCTCTATAAATCTGAGGTAAATTCTCAGATCTCTAAATTGCGGCACAGTTTCTGTCCCTCGTCAGTGTACCCGTATGTAGGTGTGTGTGTGTGCGATAGGAATAATTTTACTCAATTTCATTTATATAATGTTTGTAACAGTGGTCATTGTTGGAAAGCAGCTTTATAGAATCAAAAGAAAATTCGGGAAATCAGCATGAAATGTGTGAGAAAATCTGTATGAATTAGAATAATCTGATTGAAGACAAGGAAGAAGTTGTAAAGGAGAAACTTGAGCTACATCTGTGCAGAGTTTCAACAGTCTTTACTTTAAGCACCTTTAAAAACCATCTATATAATAATAATAATAATAATAATAATGGTCTTAAACATGAATAAAAGCTGATGAGTGATGACGAAATATTCTGATCATGTTCTGAATAAGCTAGAGCAGTCCTTTTCACACAGCTTGCGTTGCCCTGAACTCCATGCTGCCTTTAGTGAACCTCCGTTCGCACTCTGCACGGCTTTGATCGGAGCGAGGACTCGGTCTGGTCTGTCTCAGGCTCTTGGCTTCATGTGTGTGTGTGTGTGTGTGTGTGTGTGTGTGTGTGTGTGTGTGAACTGTAATTTAATCTGGCATTGTTAAATGTTCTGCATGACATCAGTCAGAAGGAAATGAGGAAGTTCAAGCATCATACACCAGACACGTTTTAATACATTTTAAAATAGTATCCCAGTAAACCCGGTGATCGCTTAAACACAAGCCGGCCAGGAGAAGTGGCGCTATGCTGCTCCCCCCGTTGCCATGGCGTTATCAGCGAGAGCAAACTTTGGGCCTCTGGCAGTCGGCCGTCCCTGGTGTTTGCAGAAGATAAGCGAAAAAGGGCCACGAGACTGGAGACATCCGAGTAGACGACTTCACTACACGGAGTGGCTGATAGAGAGAGCCAGAGACAGAGAGAGATGCACTGTTTGGAATGTGGAATTGTTCCCATTCAACAAACACACACGCTGCCAGGCCTCGACGTGCCACTGCTCCCTCGTGCTTTGTAGTGTTTTAACTCAATTATCAGAAGAAAAACGTCTGCAACACGTCCAGCAGGCTGCTCTGTCCCGTCAACTGCCTGTGTGTGTGTGTGTGTGTGTGTGTGTGTGTGTGTGTGTGTGTGTGTGTGTGTGTGTGTTTTCCTGGGCTGAAACAAATTCAATTGGAAATGTAATTTTGTTTGCGAGGCAACTGATTAGCGGAGCAGTGTTTCACTGGGGACAGTTTACAGCGCGGTAATGGAATGACATGAATAAATTGTCATCTGACACAAAGATTAAGTACAGCACAGAGCTGTAAACATGGGCGTCGGGTTTCTGCTCAGCATGCGGTCAGCTGTCACCTGTAGCCTTGGTGGAGGATTGCATGAAGCAGACACACACACACACACACACACACATACACACACACACACACACACACACACACACACTCCCGGGCCGTTAACTCCGCTGTACCTTTCTGTCTCCATCCAGCAGAGTGTAAAACATTAAGCAAATTTTATGAAAAGTCTGGTGAATGCAAATCCCGCTTTCCCTCTTGTACAGTTGGGTGGAGGCTCTGAGGGCGTCAGCAGGGGAGCAGCACGGCGTGACGGGGTGGAATACCGAGGAGACTCTTTACAAACACACATTTGTTGGAAAAATTGTGAATATTTTGTGGTCGGAGGAGTAGAGACTAAAAAAAAAAAACAAGAAGTCGTTGTGTTAGATCAGATACTGACGTTTGCTCAACCCCGGGATCTTTAATAAGCCTCACGTTGTAAATTGAGCAAGAAACCCAGTGCAGAAGGTCTAGAGCGTCAGGTCTCAGAGTGCAGTGTGGAAACAGGGCCAGACTGTAAGCACCAAGACTTTAAAGTAAAACAGGAATAAAACATTCTCATGCTTTTCTATAAAAACGAGCAGCGATGAGTCATACTGGATGATTTTACAAGATTTCGATTTATTAAAGAAGGACGCAGTTTATTACCCACTCAGAGTGACGTCGTGGGAAAGCGACCTCTTTGCTGTCACAGCGCACCTGCAAGTGGAAAGCTCTGACACTGGAGACTCCTTCCTTTTATGAGTTGTAATTAAACATCTCCTTAAAATGATTCAAAGTTTCAATCTGAATGTCGCTTTCTTTACAAAGTGACGACGCTTTGATGCCTCCCGTTAGCTCCGCCTCCCATTAGCTCCGCCTCCCATTCGCTTTTGTGGCAGTTGCTAGGGTGAAATGGTAAGGTGAGATCAAAGTGTTACTTAAGTGAAAACTAAACAACAGATATGAACCATGATTGGGTATGAATTTGTGTGTGTGTGTGTGTGTGTGAGAGAGAGAGAGAGGGAGAGTTTCTATTCCATGCCTTCGTTTGTCTGGTCATTCTGCAGCTGTGTCAGACTGTACTGAGGTGCGTGTCTGTCTGTCTGTGTGTGTGTGTGTGTGTGTGTGTGTGTGTGTGTGTGTGTGTGTGCGCATGCACACCTGGCGCTTCCTCTACCAGTAATCAGTACAGATTACAGGCTGCAATTAGTCTCTGAGCAGCTCGCCTGGCTGTGCCAAGACCAGAGCTCTTATCCTCTAAAATCAGCCCTGACTTGGCGGGACAGCAGACGATCCCAGACACGTCCTCAGTCTGAAAGAAGAAGACATAAAAAAAAACAGACATGCAACATGGGCTCCCATGAGCGCCCTGTCCACAGTGACTTTGTTTTCTTTGTGTGTGTGTGTGTGTGTAAGTGTCTGTGTAAGTTCAGCATGGCTTAAAGCTGTTTAATCTGTCCAGATCAAATAAAAGTAGTCGTGGATGATAAAAACTCCCAGC
Source organism: Clarias fuscus (assembly GCA_030347435.1). Taxonomy (NCBI): domain Eukaryota; kingdom Metazoa; phylum Chordata; class Actinopteri; order Siluriformes; family Clariidae; genus Clarias; species Clarias fuscus. The sequence continues at coordinate 7,351,332 of CM059216.1, forward strand.
TGCACAGCGTTGGCCCTCAGCCGGAGACCAAGCTTCAGTGTTGCTAGGCAACTGCATCACAGGAGGATTGTGGGATCGTATGGCACAGATACAGGAGCCTATAAACATCTCGCACAGATTAGGCTTGATTTAAGTGAGGAGAATGTCTCAGATGTTGATCTGCACCTGGGAGAGAGCGAGAGAGAGAGATCGTCTCTGATCTCCTTGTCCTGTGCTGTGGCGATGCTCGTCTCAGCGCGCAGCACGGTTCTCGGGTTTAATTCCCTGGAGAAGTGGAGAAGGTTCTTCTTCACCTTACTGTTCTCTCACTGGTTCATAGAAACGACTTCACGGATTAGATCTGAGACCGGACCTGAGATTGCTTTCATGTGTACAGTTTGAGCAGAAACCTGGTGTGTGTTGTTATGCTCGGTGCGGTTCTTAAGGCAGGAGAGAACACAGCAGTCGAACACATGGCTGCGGAGCAAACCACGCCATCTCAGGGACTCTGAAGTCCACTCCAGTGAGAAAGCGATTCGACGAGGAGTCGACTCTGAATCAGTTTGAGATGATTCAGAATGTTGATTCAGAGACGCCTCATATCTTTCGGATTTGTGTGCTGTTTCTGCTGTGTGTGTGTCGCAGTGTATTAGCAAAGTTCAGTGGCATTTCCACCCGGGATACATGAACCTCCACCGTGCATGACACGGCAATTGTGCGCAATTTGCACGTGAAAAACTGTTGACAAGTATTTACTGTTTAATCGTGTTCACCTTTGCATGCACGCTAGTCAGTTTCGGAAAACCTAATTTGCAACCATTTAACCTTATCTGCTAATCAAAAGCAATGAATAGCAGTTTAATTACACCGTGTGTGTGTGTGTGTGTGTGTGTGTGTGTAATGAAACGGTGTGATGCACAAAGTAGCTGTTCTTATTAACAAGAATACGGCCAGCATTTAAAAAAATTATACACATGTTTACTCATTATGAAAATAAATCTAGCTTTAATCTATTGTCAGTTCAGAACTCTGTGTGTGTGTGTGTTTGTGTGTGTGTGTGTGTGTGTGTGTGTGAGAGAGAGAGAGTGAATATGAATGCCCATTCAACTGCCGGATGAATGACTGGAAATGTTTAAACAGCTCGTCTCACATTCTCCAACATTATTTCATTCCCGCTCGCTATCATGGCTGGGGAAATGAGGTCGCGTGGCTTTGTGCGCGGTGTAAAAGCGCCGGGATGGCGGGGCCTTGAGATTTTGTTTAGTTATATCACGCGGATTATAGGACAGCTGGCTGATGAACGAGCTTTTACCTCGACAAGGCCAACCCCGAGACATTCTCCCCCTCCTAAAGATGTGTACTGGTTGTGTTACTTACATAGTTGGATTATTAAATGAAAAGTGTGTGTAAAATGAGTGTATGTGTAAAAAAAAAAAAAAAAAAATTGTGTATGTGTGATTAGCAGAGGACACAGCCCAGAAAGAGGCCTCGGTGTGTGCGCAGGGGTAGATACGGCGGGACAGGAGGTGGCATTATCAGTGGTGCGTGAACGAGCGCTACTGATCCGGCAGCACTGATTAAAGATTAAGACTCGACTCGGGAAGCTCATCTAGTCGGATTTCTCCCCGAGCGGCGAATCAGCTCCACGCGTCACGCTGGGTGAGCACAGGAACCCAGAGTGGCTTCTCTTCCATACCCCTCTCTCGCTCGCTTTCACTGCTCTCAGACCGGCGCTGCATCAGGCTCCACTGTGGGAGGCTCATCGCGCGCCCGTGCCTGTACGGCTGCACTCCGCATCACTCAGACCGCTTCTGAACAACTCGTGCGTTTAACTCTCCTGACTCTCGGCTCCGACGCCCAGAGCATTTCTTATATAATACTTTTTACCCGTCTTCATGTAAACCACAAACATGGCACAGCTGAATATAATCCAGCAACAGCAACGCGTGTTTTTCTGTCTGTACTCGCTAGCTACTTCCTACTTCCTTTGTAATGTCTTTGCATCGTGTCCCTGTTGTGTAAATCGCATTATAAACACACACGGTTTTGCATTCTTAAGGACAATAAATCGAATGAAACTGACATCAAACATAAATCCTTCATCCATCTTTATGTGCTTGTGTATCCGAGACTCTCGTTAGCGTGATCGCTGAAGAACGAGCGCGTTACCGTCTGTAGGATTTAGATTTCACATTGTGGCCAGCAAATGAACTGATTAGACTCCTGGATTGATCCGAAGGTCACAGTAATGTCAGGTGTCGGAAACGGTTTCTCTCCTCTGTAAGGGTTTCAGAGGCGTACTGTATAAATGACTTACTGGACGAGACCTGCGTTTCCTGTACATGCGCTCACTGACGACAAAACAGGGTTTCTGTAACAGCGGCACTCCGGCATCCGAGCAGGATTTTCTTACTTGAGCTGTATCCTGATGTGTCCCTTAGGTGATTAAAAAAATAAATACAATAAATAGTGACATGACATGCTGGCTTTCTGGGAAGTCAATGAGGAAGATATATAGCGTCGAGCGTCACTGAATGTTTTCATCTTGATGTTCTGATCTTTCGACTGCTCCAGTTAAGGGGTCACCACAGTGGACCGTCAGAGCCGAACATTTGACCAGACACGGGTTTGACCCCAGATGCCCTTCCTCATGCACCCTTATTAACTTTTTCTGGGTTTGGGACCAGCACTCAGCATGCCCCGTGTCTAGTTTGGGGCGTCGGCTGTAACATGGGACATTTATGACTTGATGGTGAAATAACACTACTGGGGAAACCGGAGAATGTGGAGGAAACCCACCCTGCATGTGCAGCACAGCCCATCGGCACCTAAAGTAGAATTCACCAGGTGACTGTGGACTCCGAGAGAGCGAGAGAGAGAGAGAGAGACTTGTTGTAGGGTGGCGTTCCAGTCAGAACCGACTGCTCGCTTTCTCACTGCTGAAAATCTCCATATGGACACGGCACGCATGAAAATCCTCTCATGTCAGGCTAAAGTAAATCAATTAGCACATTTCTGGTAATGGTTTGCTCATTGATTAAGCGATAGCATCACATAACGAGCACTCATTCAGCTCGACTCCATCATGATCACAGCTTCGCTTCTCAGACTGTAGAGTTAAAGCAGGAGACATTCTCCGCGTCCTCGCACAGCCTCTCTGAATTGCTGTCGCACCTGTGCGCAACACTATTAACTGTGTTGTCGTGCGACGCTGCTCTGTGTATTAATGAAACGCGTCACACACCGACACAGTTTGTGCGCATTTAAATGGCCTTTTAGAGAGAAAGCAGCTGTCCCGCACTCTACTGCTGGAACAAAAGAGAGAGGACAAGCAGAGTCCTTGAGAGAAGACAGGCGTGTGTATTTAGCTAAGATTCATTCAGAAATCTTGAGTCTCATTCACAGACTGATGAATCGAGCGAGTTAGGAACACTGCCTTAATTTTCATTAAGTGCCCTTTCCCCCTTGAGGGTGCGTAACCATGGATTCGGCTCCTAACCGGGTTTCCCTCACCGCTGAGCCCCAGACAAATTTAATTCTGCATCTCCTGGGTGCGCTACCCAGGGCCTGAACCGCGCACGCATCCTCACAACACCGTGCCACTGCAGTGTGTGTGTTTGCGAGTATCTGGGCTTCTTAAAACACACATACACACACACACACACACACACATACACACCTTGGCTTCTTTCCTGGAGCCCGGCTTGGCTGCACCTCTGCAACCTGGGATTACATTACTTTCCATTCTCATGCACGACTGCCTAGGTGTATTAGCCGAGCGCTAGCCGAGCAGCGGCATTCGCGGAGAGCAGGCAGGAAAAATTGATAAAGCTGTTGGATTTCACATCAGACTTTGTTCAGTGACCTTCAGCGAAATGTTCGAGCTTAGCCTGGTCCGACTGGCTGGCCGAGCCTGTCTCAATCTCCGAATCAGAGAGCTCGTTTACAACAAAGATAGAAACCCACAGGGACGGATTTGTTAGAGAACAGAAATGTCGAAGTGTGAAATGTGTGTGTGTGTGTGTGTTGTAGAGTTTTTACACTCAAATCCCAGCACATTATGATCATATCTTTACCGATAATGTTTGACCTTTCAAATGTGTATCATTCACCAACTCCCACATACACACTGCTCAGACTCTGTGTTCTGATTGGATCAGAAGGAGTTCTAACGGCAGTGCAACTGCAAATCACAGGTTTATATTAACACACACACGGTGCTCCACATGATGTTCCTGAGGAGATGTTTATTGAACATTTATGGAAGGAGTCAGCTTCTGCATGTGCCATGTGTTCATAAATATACCTGTCTGTTGTCCAGGGGATTTACTGTGGAATGAAGTGGATGCAGTAGGATGCGGCGGTGTAGGAAGTGCAACGAGCAGCAGAGCTTCATCAGAGAGCGCCAGGTCGTTGTTGATTATTTTCCTGTAGCAGCGCTTTGTGCTGCTGAAGATGCTGACCCAGCACATACTCCTGACCCAAGCACAATAAGCCAGACAGAATCTCAATTATCTTGCAGCGAGTAATAAAGACACGGGATGTGCTGTAAAACACATTACACATCGACACACAGAACACACACACACCGCACTCCTACCTGCTCGGCATCCCTGTATGCCAGCACCATCTCTCTTGTCTGCTTCATGCTCTGTACTGGAACCGAGCTCACTGATGTCTACATCGCCCCTCATGTCCACACTGCCCCTGGCTTCACACGGCGTGTTAAGGCCGGACACTTATCACATGCCTGGAGCGGACAGGGACACCGGGTAAAGGCCGTGCACGGGTCAGGTGTTATTTTATAGAAAGTGTGACCTCACCTTGCTGCTCAGCCTCGGGGATGTGATTATCCTCTGCAGTGAGGAGACGTGAAACATTTTGCAAGAAACCAGACGATCTGCAGGCCCGAGGAAGCCGGAAATCCTCTAAAGGTTTTTCTTCAATTTGTACCACTTTATGCGATGTAACCTCGATAAATGATGGCAGAACGAGGGGAAAAATGGGGGTAATAACTCAAACCTCGGTGCAAAAATAATACTCTTAATACGATGTCAAAGACCAGCGGGAATGAGGACAAATGGCGGAGCTCCCCTGGGGTTCACGGGCGGAAGAATTAACAAAGCCTGTCACCCCGACCCATTCGCCGACGTCGCCATGGAAACGGACGCCCGGGCGTCCCTGGGTAACCGTGGTGACACAGTTGCCGCAGCAGCCAGCCTGCACCTCTACTCCTAGGCAACAGCGAGCTGGGAAGAGAGCGCGGATAAGAACCTGCATCTCAAACAGCACAAACGAGCTGTAATGGAGCTTAATCACGTCTGAGGGGGAAATTCACACAGTTACAGACTTTATCATGTCCTCATCTCGGCCCTAATGAAGCTTCAGGTCCAAGGTGCAACGCTGCTGCTAATCTGCTTTACTGTATCTGGGTGATTTCAGGATCTCATCGTCTTAATCCACGACAGCTTTGTACAGGTTTGAGAGGCTAGCAAGCAGAGATTAGATGAGCTTATTAAAGCATCCGCAGACGCGGCCAGAAATCCCGTACCCACGCGGTCGCGTCTTCACTTCTTCCTGTTCTGGAGATTAGACATGCTGACCTGCTGGGAATGAAATGAACTCTGTAGCTCATTAATCGTTAGTTGCTTTTAAATGTATTATCCATGCAGTAGATTCTCTCTCTCACACACACACACACACACACACACACACACACACTAGCCCAAACATTCCTTACAAGTGACTGGGACAGTAGTTTTATTTCATACAAATGATTGCCGAGTGTTAGCTGATATTGCTTTACTTAAGCCCTCCTGTAAGTCAGAGCTAACACACTGGCGCGAGTGCCGTCACAGGAAACTAATCAACATTACAACGGCGTGGGCCTCCGAGTGGCGCAGTAGTAAAAGCGCTTGCCCTATCATCAGGAGATCGCCAGTTCGAATCCCGGGTGGTGCTGTAACCTCTCGCAGCCGGAGGTCTAGAGAGAGCTGATTGGCCGAGCTCTCTCAGAGGGGAGGGATGAGAGGTTCTTAGTGCTCCCACATTAATCACGGCTCTACAGCCAGTCAGGGGCGTCTGTGAGCTCGCGCGACGGAGGGAGCGGATAGCGCTGTCCTCCGAGTGTGTTACGCCGCCCCCAACGGTGCGCGAGCGAGCAGTTCGAAAAGATGCGGTCGGCTGGCATCACGTGGTTCGGAGGAAGCACGTGATAGTCTTCGGCCCTCCCGGCTGAGTGGTAGTAGTAGCCTTAATGTGGGAGCCCCCTAGTGACAGGGAGGAATTGGACACGACTAAATTAGGGAGAAAATCGGGGAAAAAAAAAAAAACATTACAACGGCGTCCTGAAGCAGACGTCACTCTAACAAACAAACAACAAAGTTTTCAAGTCATTTATCCATCAAGAGTGATTTATTTTTCTTATTCACTCGCTGATCGTTTTTGCAGAAAAGTGAAAACTCTTCTGTCCTAATGATGTCAGAAAGCTTTGAAGTTCCAGCTTCAGCCCGTGACTGGAGACTCCTTCCATAAATGTTAAACCATCACTTTACAGGAAACATCAGTGTCGATATCAATGAATGCAACAACGTTTCACTTTGTTAAACACAAAGTATTTTAATCTGTGTGTTATTCGTCTCAGATTACACAACGTGAGCGTCACATCATGTGTGAGCTTGTAACTGTAGAACTGTTTAGATGAACACTGTGTATTCTGTAATACACACTGCGTGAACGTTACAGTAAGATTGAGCACCTACTGTAAGTGGCTTTTAATGTTGCCGGTGCCAGATTTTGATCTTTATTCGACACCCTGCTTAATGTTACTATTAATGGAGAAAACGGCAGCTAGGTTTTATGCAGGCTCAGTCCCACTGGGTCGCTTTCAGCAAAGACTTCATCTCAGACACTGGCTAAAATATCACTTTGCAGAGTTAATGCGTAAAAACATTTACATTTCATTCACTTTGGAACTGGAGCTAAAAATACTCTAAAATATAAAAGCAGATCTATTTTTTGTTAAAGACTTGTGTGTGCAGCTATGAGGAAGTTCTCCGAGCTCCGGAGCCCCCCATGGCGTCTGGGATCTGAGCCGGGGGCGAGTCGCGCGGGAGAGGCAGAGCCAGATAAAAGGGAAGCCCCCGCTCTGCCAAGCCCTGACCGAGATCCCAGCTGTGTTCACTTTAAGCTGCCGTCCCCTCTCACCTCATTTAGATCGACAGAAACGAGACGCTGCTCGAAAACACGTAGTGCTCGGGGTGCACAGGTCAGAGAGAGAGAGAGAGAGAGAGAGAGAGACGGAGGGAGAGAGAGACGGCTAATGCATTGAATTACACTCTCAGATCCACTCGGAATTATAATTCACAACAATCCACTCCTACATCCCGTGACTGGTACTTATCAAGTAGAGAGAGGGATCAGAAAGCGAAAAGGAGGGACAGACTGACTTACAGAGAGACGGAGGGGCGGGGCGGGGGAGGGGGGGGAGCGCAAAAGACAAAGAAATAGAAACTTTGAGACGAAGTGACAGTCAAAAATAGAGAGACGTAATGGGGGAGACTGAGTGAGAAAGGAAAGCAGAATGTGAGTCAACGAGGAGAAAAAGAGCAAGACGGAGAGGGAGACAGGGAAAGACAGATAAAGAGTGATGGGACGAAATGCACAGAAAGAGAGAGTGACAGAGAGACAGTTTATTCATTTACTTACTTACACTAACAGTACGGTGACATGGAACATTCACACCAATAAAGCACTGCCGCATTGAAATAAATGAGTGGGGGAGAGAGGTGGGGGGCAGAGAGAAAGACAGAAAGAGAGTGACAGACAGAGAGAGAGAGAGAGAGAGAGAGAGAGATCAGTGCTCTGGATAGAGAGACAGCGAGGTGGATGTGGAGGGATTACTGCTGGATGTGGGCAGGTTTCTGCTCTGATTAAATACACTGTAGTGGATTAATCAAAAGACAGATCGTAAATCATCTCTACACACACCAACCTCCTGCAACCCAACCTAGAGCTGTGGAAACTCTTACTCACTCCTTCAGAGAGAGAGAGACGGAAAGCGTATGCTGAGAGCGTCACCGTGTTGTCAGAGCGGAGTGACTTCCTCTCGGTCCCGAGTGTGAACTTATTTACTCATTCTGATGTCTGAGCGTTCACTCTTCCGGCTCAGGCTCTTAAACACAGCGGCATCATCGATCCAGTGCGCAGACGGAAGCACACTAACGCCTCCTTTCACCTCACCGTCTTCATACCACAGCACTGCTGAATTCTGCATTCTGATTGGCCAAAGGTGTTCGTGCATGAACAGGAGGATAAAGCGTGTGAAATCGTGGATAAAGTGACTTTTTGGACTAATGGCTATAGAGGAGTGTCTAGTGTCAGCGCTCAGGAACATGACGAGATGCATTTTTGCCTCTCTTTTTGGTGTGAACAGTAAACCCTCTGATGGGTAGCCATGAAGGCACACACACCTGTGGAGTCCAGGGTCACCATCTGACCAGAATAAAACGCCACTCAATTAATGAGCAATATAAACGTTTACAATTGAAGCAAGCAGCATTATAAAGATGTCTGTTATGCTGCCGATTTAATGCGTAAATGTTTGTATTGCTTATTAATTCATGAATTAATTCAGTCTGTACAAATAATATTGTAATTTGATTTGAGGATTTTTTTAGTTTTTTCATTGTAAACTTTCTTTCAGCTGCTCCCATCAAAGGGTCGCCACAGCGGACCATTCGATCCGCACACAACTTTGGCAGAGGTTTTACACCGGATGCCCCACCTGACGCAACCCTCCCATTCTTTTGATTATTTAAGGCTGCTTTGCAGAAATTTTCTACGGGCTTGTATAGGGTACGGCAGTGCGGCGGCTGGGTTATATGGGGTGTGGCAACCACCGACAGCAGGGCTCGAACCCGGATCCTCAGGTCCTCACACCAACAACCTAGAGCCTTAGCCTCCTGATCCAGCACTCCCCTCTAGTCTTGATTTTTTCATTACATTTATCATACTAAAATGTAGAATACTGAATATCAGCTGATACAGTATACAGAAATATCAGGATTTCAGTATCGGTATCAAAAAATTCATGCCCTCTCTACAGTTAAGAAGCCTACGTTGTTGTTTAACATAGCTAGAGTTTATGACCGAGGCATTATTAGAATTTCTCCAGCTTGATGTTTAATATTGCCAGCTTTCATCAGCCACATTTGAATAGTATGTACATGACCTTTGACCTCTACACACTCTCCTAATGCAGCTCCCCGCTAGGAGCCGAACCCATGCTTTTTGGCTTTTGATAGCTTCTTTTTTCAGACCGGCAGCAGTAGGAGATGTAATTTAACTACAAAGGTTGTGACGTGTACAGAGAAAGCGCCTCGGGCTCTCGGTGCGAGTCCCGAATCCTGTGACTTTCTTGCGTTTTGTTTTCCTCGGAAATAAATCCTGGCTGCTAGTTGCACTGGTGCACAAAGCACGGCCGGACTCCAGAAACGCCTCAGAAGCCGGCACTCGTCACACAAGTTACTGAGGCATGTGACATGTGACACCTGCTGAAGGAGGTGTTTCACACAGGTTACACCCTCAGCCAGAGCTCGCGCAGGTAAACAGCAGCCGGATGAGTCGAGGCTTGCTGAGGAGCGTGAAAAACCAGAAGCTGTTCCTCCGCTTCCTCTAAACGCCATCCTGATAGAGCAGAGGGAAGCCTCGAGCCTCATGAGAGCCTCCTTAGTGCAGGTACAGAGTTAGCTCCTTCTCCGTCTCTCTCCGTCTCTTTCCGTCTCTCTCTGTCTCTCACTCTCTCAGAGAGAGCTTCGTTATCGTGTTTGGGGCTGTAAGGAGATCTCAGCTCGGTGTTCAGGTTTGCGTCACTCTGCATTCCTCTGCGTGTTTATTCTGAGTTGAGTTCGGCGCTGAAAGCCACAGCCGCATGCTTTCTTTCTTTCCACTGGAGAAGTTTACTTGTTTGGAAGAAAAAAAAATGAGGGAAACATTGTTTGCTTCATTCTGGAGAAAAAAACATTTGGATTTAAAATGCTGCAGAGAAACTTTGCGCTGTTGTTTGTAATGTTTCTGTGCGACTGATCCGGACGATTCATTAGCACCAGGTCATACTACAGCAGTGCTGATTTCTGGCTTCTGATTGGTCAGGAAGAGTTGGACAGAGACAGGTGGTGGTTTCTATGGTAACCACACATATACAGGAATGTATACAGCTCACAGATTAAGACACATGTGAAGGTGAATCGACAATACGACAATGTTTAATTGACAATTATGGAATGAGTCTCCAGTGCCGGTGCCATCTTGCGCTTTTTCGTGGTTTATAATATAGTCATAAGTTTTTTTTTTATGTAGGTAGAAAGAAATAAAAAGTATGCCATGTTATTCTTTCATCAATAAAAAGTAATTTTTGGAGAATTCCCACGGGATCAGAAGGATAAAACACTTCAGCGTGTTGATTATTTTTCTGTTCCTGCACAACACTCGAGTGTGTATAAACTGAGATGACTACGTGAGATGAGTCTGTTAGTTTGTCTAGCTGCACGTCTGCGTCTCGTCTGCCAGCATATAAATACACTTCTGATAAAAACTCCTCCATTTCCTTCAACTCTTGCTGATAAACATTAAACGGCTGAAATCCTAAGTGGAGATGCACTCTGTACACAAACGTTTCTGCATCTTCAGGCAGAAAAAGAGGAGCAGATCGATGGATTCAGTAAATGCCAGAGTGAGAAAGGGCTCGGCCCGGGAAGAACATGCACTTCGGAGTTGCTTCTCTAAATATCTCATAGCTTGTATAAGAACTCTGCAGATTCGTTTTGGCAGACATGCATCTCAGACGACAAGCTTTATTGCTTACATTTCTTTTGCCAGCAACTTGTGTGTGTGTGTGTGTCTTTGCTGCTTGAAGTTTTTCGACACCTAAAGCTAATTCCCTGCATAATTCATCCGAATGCGCTTTGATTATTAAAAGGCGTGCACAGATTATTAGACACGTGTTCCAAGGCGTTAGCAACGACGCACCGTCCTCAGCTGCAAGAACCATAATGGATTTAACTCCAAAAAAAAAAGTCTGTTAATTAATATCCTGATAATCAGCCCCCCGACACAGACCTCAGACTTCAGCACAAACAAATGTTTTAGGGAGGCAGATGGTGTTTGGGCTGTGAACAGAACGTCATGCTTAATTATCCACTCTCGATTTCAGTGCACTCCCGTGTGCTGGCCAGCCCTGGGCCTTTTTACTGCCATCTACAGGCTGATGGTGAGCACTTCGTGTGGCGGATTAACCAGGGAAGTGCCGCGGCAATAAATAATGTTGGGTGGAGTCAGTGTGTACACAGGCCCCTTCACAGGTTCAGTTATATGTGGGCGTCTTTACTTCTTCCCAGCTCAGTGCAAAGCAACCCGTCAGACAACAGAGTTTGAATCAGATTTTTAATTATTCAGACGTTGCAGAGGCTCAGAATCATATCTCTAAGGCTGATTTGTCTTTTTGGCCATAGCACAGCTTCCAGAATTAAAAGCATGCTCGTGCTTTTGGTAAAAAAAAAAAAAAAAAGCTCCAAAGTGATTTTGAGCACTTTGGGAGTGAAAAAGTAAACACGTGATTCGGATTGTGTTACAGTTCCGGCGGTGCAGTGGAGCTAAAAATAACAGTGCGTGTGTATTGTCTGTTTTGGGGAACTCTCTGGTACGCGAGGTGTCGAGTCACTCGAAGCAGCTCAAACACTCACCATCTAAAGCGACAACATCCAGAGCAAGCAACCTCCTGATCAACACTGATCTTAATTCCATCTGCATTACTGAGGATAATGAATCTAATCTACAGTGAACGCTAGGCAAGTTTCTTCACCCACATGGCTCAGGCTGCTAGAATCCCTGTTACAGCTACAGTGACATGCAGAATGAGCACAATCGGTTTCTTTTTTAATTCCAGCACAAAAACAGAGCTCTAACTAGCACTTTCTCTAAGGAAAAAAGTTTAAAATACCTGAATACATCTTCACAGTTAGTCATATCTGTGTGAATTTTCTTTATTTAATCAGATCTATTTAGAGACAATTGTTTCTCCAAAGGTAGTGTCTGGAAGCCCAAATGCTGTGACCCAACAAAAGTAACACAGTTGGTGTTACTGGATTGCCCATAGTGTGTGCGTGTGTGTGTGCACGCGTGCGTGTGTGTGTGCCCTTCAATGGATTGGCCCAGGGTGGCCTGGTGTTCTCAGTGTCCTGGATCAGGTTCCAGGCCCTCCGTGACCCTGTACACACAATAAACAGTATAGCAGGTGAATGAATGAACATGTTGAAGGGGTGTGGCTATTCATTTGTCACATCTGATGTCACACCTGTGCTCTCGTACCGTCTGTGTCGAATATTATCAATGATATGACAGTTCACGGCAGGAGGATTGCTTTGTTTATCACACAAGAGGAAACAAAAGAATAAAGTGATGAATACGGAGATGAAACAGCACTGATTAGACACACTTATGTTAATGGTGACGTGGTGTGTTTGTTGGAATTACCCAGGATGCCCTTGTGCGCTGAGGCATGATGAGTGTCCATGTCCTAAGGCGGGGTAAGTTGTTATGCACTTTCTTGAAGCCCTCGTCTTTTTAGCGCACTCGGTCTTTAGCGGTGTGTGAATTAGCTGTAGCGTGTTTGTTTCGGTCCAACCTGGAGAAGATGAAAGGAGATGTTGATAATGACAGCAATCTGGCCATCATCCTGCTTCCTCCTTCACCGACTCCACACTGTCTCCGCCCTTCCTAATGACAGAGCACCATTTCCTGTTGATCCTCATCACCTTTCTTAACACCCGACCCGACACACACACACACACACACACACACACACGGTGAGAGAAATGGAAAGGTAGCGAGGGAGAGAGCATCTGCATCTACGTTACAGTAATAAATGCTATCACAAACAGCACGCGTGAAGTGTCCTCAGATTGTTTTTGTTTTTTTCCTCTTCAGAGAGGGAAATTTGGTCAGGAATGATGCGTGAAGTCTCTTGGAATGCAGTTGGCAGTAAATTAAGCCCAAACAGAGCCCTGCGTCACCATGGCAACGGCACAATTAAATTACTTTCCTGTCAGTTGTAATATAATGTTCGGTGCAGAGACTCCTGGGACCGCAGCTCCCCACCCGCAGGCGAAGCTACATCAGCGCTCCTCGCCGGAGAGATGCAGTGCATTGATTTTTTGCATGAATGATTCCAGTGTTTGCGTTTGGCGCCTCGGTCTCGCCGTAATGAAGCTGAATAAAGTTTGTTTTTGCTCTTTAAATTGCCGATGCTCTTAAGAGCATCTGAAGAAAAAAATAAAAACAAGATTTCGAGATTGTCGGCTCAGTTTCGGGCTAGGAGAGCGGGAGAGCGGGCGAGTGAGTGAGCTCATTTTCATGTCAATAGAGAATCGATGTTCAGAAAGGCGTCCTTTATGAAGTGATTGGGAGCACTAACAGGGGCTTCGGTGTGTCAGTGTTTCCGGCAGACGCTTTATCGCAGAGTGTAAACCTGCACATTAATGAATTAACGTTTAAAAGAGAGAATAGGAGAGACGTGTGTGTGTGTGTGTGTGTGTGTGTGTGTATAAGCTAGCTGGACGTGATCCCTGTCACACTGCCACACGGAGCTTTCCCTGACTCTCCCTGCTGTCGTATTCTTATCACGCTGTTCCGGATTCGATTGAATTCCCGTCCCACTGCCGCAGGCCCTCAGGACTCAGCCGCATCACACAGAAATGGATCTCAGTGATAACGCTGATAAAACAGGCCCGTGGGGTTCGGCGTGGCCTTACACACATCACTGAGCGCTGGAGTCAGTCCCGCTGAGGAGCTAGCTAACAATTAGCATGATCTCAAAACTATGATCAAGTCATGTGTGTTAAAGTTTCCCTTTCCCAGTGTATTCAGCAGACTTAGCAGCACAAGCAAACCATGATCTCTCAGAGGATGCTGATTTAAACATATGAATTATTAATAATGGTTTCTTCAGTAACACTCTGAAGAAAATTTAAATACGTTTAATAAACATGTAGAGTCTTTCATATGGTGAGGTTTTTCTTTCTTTTTATTGTTTTGGAGGAGATGTTTGTTCTTATCTCAGCTTTCACTTCTTGACAGTTTCTTGGTAACGTGACGTGCTGTTTTATTTTTCTCTTATTAACTTTAATACTGGTGATGGAAAGACTGTTTATAGTCAGCACTGCACAGTGGCTGGGGTTCGGGCATTGGGTGGGAGTTTAACCCAGGCCTCCTGCATGGCCACCTGTTCCGCCGCTATTACCGCAGCAATAAACGGATAAAAATTGATATGTTTTGCAATAAATGAATCAGGAATGGTGGGAAAGGTGCGTGTAAGATTCATGTAAACACTTCAGGACGTGGGATGTGCTGTGCTTCTAAACAGTAACTTTGGGTTGGTAAAAAAATTATCAATAAAATATTAAAAAAAAAAAAAACCTGTAATTTAGGAATCTTTTTATTTCTTTCCTAGCAGTGTATTCAGGAAGAGAAGTGAAAGTAAGAGGAGCCGTGCGGAGGTGTTCGAGGGAGGACGGCGCGCCCCGACTCGCCGTCAGAAGTTTAATACAAAAACTCTGATGCACTAAAAAGTCTTGTTCAATTTTAAACAGACTATTTCTGCAGAGAATATTAGTGTACGTGTGTGTGTACGTGTGTGTGTGTACGCGTGTGTGTATGTGTGTGTTTAGGCCATGTTCTCCAGACAGGAAGTCAGCTCATGTTCACACCACCCCCTCGTAACGTGAGCACACAGGAATCTCAGTCATGCGCAATGGCTCCATTATCAATCCATAAATCTCCTCAGAAGTGTGTGTGTGTGTGTGTGTGTGTGTGTATGAGATCACTCTGCCAGCTCTTCTCATTAAGTCCTGCCTTCAGAAGGAAACCTTCTTTGAAATGATGTAAAGCTTTGTGTGTTTTTTTGTGTTTATAAATGGACGCTGGCTCGCTAACAAGCAAAGATGCTGAAAAACGTTCCTAATTTGCACAAGGTACAAAAAAAAAGTTTGTTTCATTTGCTTAATTTTTTTGTTTTGTTTTTAATATGGACACGGATGTTAGAGCAGACGTTTGGTGCTGCATTTTTTTTTTTTTAAGTAGATAACACAAGTAGTTACACAAGCGATATACACTACTGTATAACTGAAACCTACATTGATGACCAGCCAGTTAAGCAGATCCGTTTAGAGCCGAACACAGGGGATTGTAAATAAGTACACAGTGGGGTGGTGTGAGGTATTTTCACCCCTGACCATCACACCGTACTGTATGTCCTGTAAGTAAGTCTGAATCTCACAATGTACAGGACGTCTAAGAGAAGTAAACAAGCCCAAACCCTTATCCTGCATGACGGTGCTCCTGTGTGAGCCGCAAAGCCAGCCAGATGAAGACATGGTGTGTTGAGGTTGGAGTGGAAGATCTCAAGTGTCCTACACAGAGTCCTGACTGAACAACATCTAAACAGCGCCTGAGCTCACTAATGCTCTTGTAGCTGAATGAACACATCCGTAAAGTCGCGACCCAAGAGGGGAGACCATCACATGGAATAGGATGTCCAAAAGAACATGTAGTCATGGGTGCACATACTTTTGAACACATACTGTAGTGTATATGCAATGTATTATTTTTTTTCTTTCTTTCTGGCGGCAAAGTTAAGCATTGTGATGTAATATTTTATTCAGGTATTTTGTTCTTCCATTAAATGGAAGTTAAATAGAAAAGTTTATTATATATAATTAATACTTCTTAATAATCATTTTCAAGCTTTTCCCATAGCTTTAGGAAAAACGATGCTGATCTTGAAGCGGGTGAAGACACTGGGCTGAACATATAGATTCTGTTACACAAAGTTTTTAGGCCTTAATTAAAAATGGGGCAGTTTGAGTTTTTTCTTTCCCTGATCCTGTTTGTGAAAACCGCTGTGGTTTCAGAGTGATTGATTGTTGAGAAACACTGAGA
This sequence comes from Clarias fuscus, assembly GCA_030347435.1. NCBI lineage: Eukaryota > Metazoa > Chordata > Actinopteri > Siluriformes > Clariidae > Clarias > Clarias fuscus. Next base: position 7,367,304 of record CM059216.1, read on the forward strand.
TCAAAATATCTGTGATAGAAATGAAAATGTTATAAAAGAAAATGTTATTGAAGTGCGACATCAATAATTCAGTTATTTCTTTGTACTCTGCAGCCTGAGAAATTCCCTTACAGACTGTGTTAATTACAGCTTTGTGACATTTCCTCATCATTTACACATGGATGGTGTGGAAGGTGATTTTGAGTGAAATACAGTGATGTAAAAGAAAAGCTTTCCTTTCAAAACTTCAACCAGATGCTGAATGTGTTTTTTTTGTTTTTCTCTCACAGGAGCCGTGGTCTAAATGGGTCCGGTCATGCCTCCCAGCAAGAAGCCGGAAGCTTCCGGGGTGAGTGTGCCGAGCGGCTTGAGCCAGCTCTACCAGGTGGGCTCCATCACTCGGGCGCTGTGCGAAGACGACGAACTGGAGCTGGCGCTGCCCGTTCCCGCCATCAAGTTGGAGAAATCGAGCCCTGAGGATGAGGAGCTGACCAACCTCAACTGGCTGCATGAGAGCAAGAACCTGCTGACGAGCTTCGGCGACCCAGTGCTGAGGAGCGTGAGCCCCGTGCAGGAGCCCGACGACGACCCGCCTCCCTCCCCGGCCACCTCCGACCTCGCCTACGACGCCAAGCACAACCCCAACTGCAAGCCGCCATACTCCTTCAGCTGCCTCATCTTCATGGCCATTGAGGACGCGCCCTCCAAGAGGCTTCCCGTCAAGGACATTTACAACTGGATCCTCGAGCACTTCCCCTATTTCGCCAACGCCCCGACCGGCTGGAAGAACTCCGTCAGGCACAACCTCTCGCTCAATAAGTGTTTTAAGAAAGTGGACAAAGACAGAAGTCAGGTAAGGGCACACTCACTGCATCGGACACGCCACATCAATCTTTCAGTGCGGTGTGGGAGAGAGGGAGAGCCCTGCGTTCCGGGAGGCTCTTCATTTAACCGCCACACTGCAGGACTTGATTACTGATTACTGTTTGAGACAGAGCACCTTTTTATATCCTCAGAATAGAAGAATGCGCAGTAAGACATGCACAGATGCAGACAGATGTAATTGTGCAAAAGTAGGCAGGGTTAGAGTGAATAACTAGCCAACAGGTAGCCAATCAGAGCATCACCTTTTTTTTCTGCTCATCCATCACACTGTTACGCTGAGTAAAATGGACGAATGACCTTTCGCTGATTTAGACATCTCTCGTCGTCTTGTTGCTACGGAGAACCTAGTTCCTGGTCTCTAATGTTAAATTTAAGAAGTTTGGTGTTTTAATTAGTTTTTGTTAATTATACGATTCTCTTAATGCACTTAATGGAACATGAACTCCACACTCCGGTACCGGACACAACCCTCTAAACATCGATTTGAACCAAAATGGCTGACTGGTTGCAAGTGCCACACCCACTGTTGTTTAACCCACGTCTGCGCAGACGCCTTCATTTCAGAGTGCAAAAATAGCAGCGAGGAAAATTTGCTCAACATACACACTGCTGTGAAAATCTAATCAAATCAGCACGGGTCTATACTGTATGTTTGTGTGTGTGAGTGTGTGCCAGTCAGAACAGTAAAGCCGATCCGCGTGACTCCTCACACTGCCATCTGGTCTGCGGCTGCAGTGCAAAGAATTTTTTTTTGTGTATGTGTCGCCATAGAAACAGCTTTGCAGTTGACATGGAAAGTAAGCTGTTGCTGTAGCAACAGAGAAACTGCTGCGAGTGTACTCGTGCATGCTTGTGCGTGTGTGTGCATGCAAGCATGCTCCGTGTGTGTGTGTGTGTGTGTGTGTGTGTGTGTGTGCTAATCCAGTGGTAATGGAGCAGTCATGTTAAGGCAGTTGGGTGGGCTGGAAGCCTCACTCCCTCTCCCATCTCTCTCACACACACACACACACACACACACACATACACACCACATCAGCCTCGATCTGTGTGATTCTGTTAACCTTTTCGCTGCTACACACACACACACACACACACACACATGCACTGTTGGCTAGAATAGTGTGACACTAAACACTGGAAATCTGAAACACCTTCCACTATATAAGATCTCTTTTTTTCTAAAAAATTATTTTGCTTTTGTGTTGATTTAATCAAGTTTAAGATTTTTTGTTCAATTTTTTAAATTATAATTTGAATATTTAATTTAAAAATTAATTAATTTATAATAAAATTTAGAGTGTGTTCATTTTTTATTTTTGTTAGGACCAAATGAATTGTTTTTTTTTGTTTTGTTTTATAATCCATGTTTGTTTATCCATTGTAATTTTATTTTAATGAGGCATTTTTAAACCTGTGTAGATTAGTAGGATCACACATGTAAGTTCTGAGTGAAAGAAACACTGTGGAGTCGATGTTGGAGTGGCTACAGGTTTAGGCAGCGGGTCATTCTGTACACTACTTCTTTAGCGTTTGTTTGGTTATGAATCCCTTCTCACAGTCATGATTCTTTTTGAATCTGTCGAGGATCAGTGCTATGCTGTGTGTGTGTGTGAGAGTCTGAGCTGATGTCAGTACCTGCATTTTGATGGATTAGATATAAACCACTTCAGACATGTCGCTCACAGTAACACGTGAACGCAGCCGAGTCATTTGCATAGCACCGCCTACCTGTTTCTCATTGCACGCACGCTCACATGTGCACACCTCAATATCTGCAAAAGTGCTTGGATTACTGAGAGCGTTTTCACATTGCTGCTCACGGGATCGTCTCCGGGAACACTTGACCCTTGACCCCAAACTCTGGTTCATTTTGGTCACTGGGAATATGATCGTTTCGCGCTCGGGAACCGTGTCCGAGTCCGCTGGAATAGGAGGTCTTGAGAATGATAGAGCGCACTCGGGCATGGATCAAATCATATAACGATGCCAATCGCACCTGAAAACTTAATGAACTTGACATCAGTGTTGTCTGAAATTCCTGTGTTCTGAATATTCACCTGAGAGAGGTACTCTTGACATTTCCCTGAAATAGCAATAATATTAGGCATAAAACAAAGAGTGATGTCTTTGTTCTGTTCTTCTCTTGTTTTTAATGGTGGCTCACAAATCACCAAGGTGCATACTGCCACCTGCTGTATTGGAGGATGAGAAAAATAATTATGTGAACGCTGGCTAGTTGGGGAGGCGAGTAAGCAATTGTTCCTGGGCACGGTAGAAATAAATCATGCCTAATGTGAAAGTTCCCCAAAGTTTCTGCATGCATGCTGAAAAGTAGTTAGGGGCGTGGCTTTCGAGGACTGCTCACTGCTGATTGGTTAAAACGTGTGGGGTTTTCTGGTCCTTTGAAGTAATTTCACAGAGGAGTATTTATTTATTTACTTTTCTTCATTAATTCATTCATTACTGTATGTACTGGTATTAATGAATAATGTAGTAATTAAATTTGAGCATTTTATTTCATTGCTGATGTTTTGCTGCAGTTGTCTGAATGTAAGCAGCATTCCTGAGCGCTGTAATGATGATGCAGCAGCTGCTTTCTATCGTTTGCACACTGAAACTAAATACATATTTCAAGTAAATGCACAATATTTAAAAACATTTAGGAGGTCACGTCCGTGTGCCTATTAATTTCAGTTCTGCCTTTCATTTGCATGGCCTCGTTGACCTACTTAATTAACGCGCCAGACTAAATCGGTTTTAATTCCACTTCCACGGCGGATGTGTTGTGTATTCATGCACCACACTCCATATTGAAGCAGCGAGAGGCAAATTAAAGAAGCAAAATAAAAGAGTAAATAAGTAAACATTCAACGGCGGCGCAGGTCTCCGGGGTTTGCTGAGGAACGGCGCCTAATTAGTTTCCTCCGAGAAGAGACGGGATTGAGAGACGCGCCACCTTTTTCATCACAACTGTTAAAACTCAAGCAGCACAGCGTTGTTCAGTGACCGATTTTAAAAAAGGAAAACAGCTGCTTATACGAAAGTCCTTCCGGTGTGTGTGTGTGTGTGTGTGTGTGTCAACGCGGGAGACTGTGCATCAAACTGTGCATCTGGGTTTTCTGATTGTCATGTAGAAACCGAAGTGATCATTACTTTTGTACCTTTAACTAAGGTAAAGATCTTTAGTGACCACTTTTAAAATATGGGAATGTCGAACCCACCAAATGCTCGTATTATTTTTGGTCACAGAAACAACCCGAAAGCTAACGTAAAAGCACGTGATCATGTGCGTCTGTGCCATCCCTTCTCCTATGTGTCCTTTTTTTTTTGCTCAGTCAGGTTTGTATGGTTGGTTACAATAAGTAGACGTCAGTTCATCATATTGCCTGGGCCTGTGGCTCTCAGCGCCGGACCCGGAGGAGCACGAACGTCCGGTCCTGGAGGAACGTTCAGCACACCTGGACTTAACTAATCAACTAATTAACAGCCTTTTCTTAATTGAAGTGAGTGTGTTAGAGCAGGCAAAACACTAAAACACTCCAGGAAAAAGGCTGAGAAGCCCTGGCTTATGCTGATAAAAAGCACGTCACTCCACACTGCGCAATCCAAAAACCCCATGCAGTTATTATTACAACACAGTAATGCAATAAATGCCTAAAATGCTCTGGGCTTTAAGGACTGTCATTTTTTCAGGTGCTACTTTTGGTGTTGGGCAGTGCAAGGCAGCTTGTATTTGTGTGTGTGTGTGTGTGTGTGTGTGTGTGTGTGTGTGTGTGTGTGTGTGTGTGTAAAAGATCCTCCAGACATTGTCACATGGTCCAATTTAAGTTAAGTGTTAAGAGAAAACTATACTCGCTTTTAACTTCATGTACTCGCATGCATGAAACATTCTGAGAAAATAGCATGACGCGTCCATACTCGCCCACAAGATGCAATATACGTGTAACCAGTAGGGGCAGCGCAGTCAGGAGACGCGGCAAAAAGGGAAGAACGTTACAAGGTTGTGCAACCAACAGTTAACCCGAGCTGTATGATGTATCTTTACCACTGCACAGCGACAAATATGCATGTCAAAACAGAGAGTGTGTGTGTGTAGGAGAGAGAATGTGTGTGTGTGTCAGAGAGAGAATGTGTGTGTGTGTCAGAGAGAGGGAATGTGTGTGTGTGTGTGGGTCTGTGTGTGAGAGAGAGAGAGAGTGTGTTCAGGCCTTTTCTCCTCCTTTATGTTGAACATGCACCTCTTTAAATAATTGAGCGGAGGTGAAGAGGGCGCTGTAGCAGACGAGCAGCGTGTTACCAGCGCAGGTGAAGCAGCAAGCTTGGGTTTTAGCATTTTAACCACCACCCAGCCTCCACCTGCATGCCTGTGTAACCTCCATGGCAACGAGAATAACAGGGGAAACCATACATTAATCAGACTGCTTGTCAAGCCATGGCATAAACACACACACACACATACACATGTGGACAAAACTGTTGGTACCCTTCAGTCAATGAAAGAAAAACTCACAATGGTCACATAAATAACTTTAATCTGACAAAAGTAATAATTAAAAAAAATTCTATGAATGTTAACCAATGAAAGTCAGACATTGCTTTTCAATCATGCTTCAACAGAATTATTTTAAAAAATAAACTCATGGAACAGGCCTGGACAAAAATGATGGTACCCCTAGAAAATACTGAAAATAATGTGACCAAAGGGACATGTTAATTCAAGGTATGTCCACTAATTAGCATCACAGGTGTCTACAATCTTGTAATCAGTCAGTGGGCCTATATATAGGCCTCCAGGTAGTCACTGTGTTGTTTGGTGACATGGTATGTACCACACTCAACATGGCCCAGAGGAAGCGAAGGAAAGAGTTGTCTCAGGAGATTCGAAAGAAAATTATAGACAAGCATGTTAAAGATAAAGGCTATAAGACCATCTCCAAGCAGCTAGATGTTCCTGTGACTACAGTTGCACATATTATTTAAAAATTTAAGATCCATGAGACTGTAGCCAACCTCCCTGGACGTGGCCGCAGGAGGAAACTTGATGACAAATCAAGGAGACGGATAATCTGAATGGTAACAAAAGAGCCCAGAAAGACTTCTAAAGAGATCCAAGGTGAACTTCATGCTCAAGGAACATCGGTGTCAGATCGTACCATCCGTCGTTGTTTGAGCCAAAGTGGAACACATGGGAGACGACCAAGGAGGACACCATTGTTGAAAACAAATCATAAAAAAGCCAGACTGGAATATGCCACACTACATGTTGACAAGCCACAAAGCTTCTGGGAGAATGTCCTATGGACAGATGAGACAAAAATGGAACTTTTTGCCAAGGCAAATTTTGCTAATTATACTTGAAGCATATCAAGAAAAGAACACTGTCCCTACTGTGAAACATGGAGGAGGCTCTGTTATGTTCTGGGGCTGCTTTGCTGCATCTGGCACAGGGTGTCTTGAATCTGTGCAGGGTACAATGAAATCTCAAGACTATCAAGGGATTCTAGAGAGAAATGTGCTGGCCAGTGTCAGAAAGCTGGGTCTCAGTCGCAGGTCATGGGTCTTGCAACAGGACAATGACCCAAAACACACAGCTAAAAACACCCAAGAATGGCTAAGAGGAAACCATTGGACTATTCTAAAGTGGCTTTCTATGAGCCCTGACCTCAATCCTATTGAGCATCTTTGGAAGGAGCTGAAACATGCTGTCTGGAAAAGGCACCCTTCAAACCGCAAACAACTGGAGCAGCTTGCTCATGAGGAGTGGGCCAAAATACCTGCAGAGAGGTGCAGAAGTCTCATTGACAGTTACAGGAATCGTTTGATTGCAGTGATTTCCTCAAAAGGTTGTGCAACAAACTATTAAGTTAGGGGTACCATCATTTTTGTCCAGGCCTGTTCCATGAGTTCATTTTTTTAAATAATTTTGTTGAAGCATGGTTGAAAAGCAATGTCTGACTTTCATTGGTTAACATTAATAGAATTCTTATTTATTATTAATTTTGTCAAATTAAAGTTATTTCTGTGACCATTGTGAGTTTTTCTTTCATTGACCGAAGGGTACCAACAATTTTGTCCACGTGTGTACACACACACTCTGTGTCCCTGTATACACTCTATATCCCAGTCTTGCTCTGTGTGTAAGACATATTATCCCCCCCTCCCCCCTAATCTAGCGCACTATGGTGATTATTAATCCCAGGTGCGCACTAGTGTCTTGGCGATCCAGCTGTTGTGTTGTGCATGGACAGATGTTAAAAAGCAGGCGGGGCAATGTGAGTGAACACTGCACGCTATCCCCTTGACCCCCCCTCACCGCACACACGTAGTCCTGGTCAGAGTGTTGGTGTGTGTTAGTGAGCCAGAACGTGCTGACGCTGCAGACTGATCAATACTATACGTTGCCTTCTTCTCCTCCGTCTGTGTGTGCGTGTGTGTATGTCAGCATTGTCTCACCACTTCCTGTTTCACAAGCTCAAACACTACAGCCTACAGCCTCAGTGAGTGTGTGTGTTTATATAATGACAGGGAGGACCGCTCTGACTTGGTCAGTGCAGCTCACACAGAGCCAAGGCTCACAAACCTCGCTTAAGCAGAAAATAAAAAGCTGTCTTTGCTCCTGTGGCGAATGTGAGAGCACGAGGGCGAGAGCGTGAGGGCAAGAGCGTAAGGGCATGAGGGTGAGAGAGTGAGAGCGATAGCGCGAGGGGACAAGGGTGAGAGAGTGAGAGCGTGAGGGCGTGAGGCCGAGGGTGAACATGAAGGTGAGGCCGAGCGTGAGGCCGAGCGAGAGGCTGAGTGTAAGGGCGAGGGCAACCGTGAGGGTGAGAGTATGAAGGAGCGGGCAACCGTGAGGGTGAGCCTGTGAATGAGAAAAAGCCTGAGGGTGAGGGGAAAACGCTTTAGAAAAGAAAAGAACAATCTTTGATGTTCATAAAATTTTGACTTTGGGAGAAAATATTGTTTCCGCTTTTTGATTAAAGGTGCATGACACAGAGTCTTTATCAGAATATTTAAGTGGTTTTATACAGAAGCAGCGTAAATCAGTGCCGTTTGTCTCATTTATTTTCTTTAACTCTAACAAGGTATGGGAGCCTTTCAAAAGGAAATAAAAAGTGAAAAGATTTAGAATATAATAGGGGTGATCCGATTGATCGGTCGCCGATCATAATCGGCCGATAATAGCTTTGGGAAGTTTGATCGGCGGTCTCTGTAATGGCCGATATAGAAAAGCCGATCAGATGACGCAAAACTCGCGGGACAAATTTTTTTTTTTTTTTTTTGCGCGCTGCTAAAATGGCTTCACCGGTCTGGCAATTCTACGTGTTGTGTGAAAAAAACAATACATTAGCAATCTGCAACCTGTGTAACAAGACAATTCCACGAGGCGGGAAGCACCCAAAGCATTTTAACACCACGAACCTCATCAGACACTTGAGAGCGCGGAAGAGTTCAGTGACTCGCGCGCCGCCACTCACTCAGCTCTCGGTTATTCCTCTCTCTCACATACGCGGTTTCGCGCGGTGGCCGATGTGATTACGTTCCCATCTTTCCGCGCGAAAAATGAAACATGTTTGTCAAACGTAAAAATTTTTGAACAAGTTTTTAAACATGAAAAATTACACGTTTAATTTTTTTGGCGGTCCTCGCGGATGTTTGCAGACCTTGCAGAACTTCCGGTGTTATGCGCTAAAATGTCCCCCCATATAATCGACAGAAATGTATATGTTTATGAATTACAAATGACAAATTAGACCAAACGAATTTGATATAAAAAAAAATACAAGTTGAATAGGATTTTTTTTCCAAAATATTTTTTTTCATATACAAGATGGATTTTTTTTATATAGCTTATTTTATAATAAAAATAATTTAGTGTAAGTCTTCATAACAAATATTTATTTCGTGCAAACATTATACATGACATTATACATTTACATGACAAATCCCTGCAAAATAAATGTGTCAGAAAACATTATATGAGAATTTGTATTAATGGTCTTGACACCTGTGACGTGCCTAGGGTAAATTATAGTAATGATATCATATTTGATAATAATAAACCTGATATATTCTGATAGGACGGGGGGTCGCATTTTAGCGCATAGCACCGGCGACTCACGTCCTAATTGTCTGTTATTTTATCTACAGGAAAGTTGTATTTGTCAGGCTCTAAGCTGTTAGGCTCTAAGCTGCAGACTGCTATGTTTTAAGTTGACATGTTGCACGCCAATATATACAGTTGTCAATTCATGATATTCCTCTTCTTGTAATTTCAATACTTAATTTACATTGTTGTTAGATATAGCTTAATAAATAATGCTACATGATAAGACTTCGAGTAGACCCTTTTTTTTTTTTTTGGATTTTTCCCCGATTTTCTCCCTAATTTAGTCGTGTCCAATTCCTCCCCGTCACTAGGGGGCTCCCACATTAAGGCTACTACTACCACTCAGCCGGGAGGGCCGAAGACTATCACGTGTTTCCTCCGAACCACGTGACGCCAGCCGACCGCATCTTTTCGAACTGCTCGCTCGCGCACCGTTGGGGGCGGCGTAACACACTCGGAGGACAGCGCTATCCATTCCCTCCGTTGCGCGAGCTCACAGACGCCCCTGATTGGCTGTAGAGCCGTGATTAATGTGGGAGCACTAAGTACCTCTCATCCCTCCCCTCTGAGAGAGCTCGGCCAATCAGCTCTCTCTAGACCTCCGGCTGCGAGAGGTTACAGCACCACCCGGGATTCGAACTAGCGATCTCCGGATGATAGGGCGAGTGCTTTAACCACTGCGCCACTCGGAGGCCTCGAGTAGACCCTTTAATCGGTGATCGGCCCCAAAAATCCTGATCGGAGCACCCCTAGAATATAAGAAGATTTATTTTAGAATGCTAATATTACACCACAGCTCTCTTGAATTCTATATTCTGATTGGTCAGAAGCTGGTAATTAATATTTAGCGATCTAGCACAGGTTTATATTAATGCTCTTGTTCCAATATGTCATGGTTCCTATAGGAACAGCTCACTCACAGTTTCCTGTGTTGAGATATGGATGTAGCGATTCTGGAGGTCTCCAGTGTTGGTGACGTGTATCAGTCAGAAGTTTTTCTGGTGGGAGAGAGTTTTAATAACATGACGTGCCAGTGAGAGAGAGACTGCTTGTGGACGGGAGAGAAGGAGAGACCAGACCGAGCTCATGCTGCATGGATGTTGGATTAGCTGTTATAGGAAATGAATACATATTAGGGGTCTAACTTCCATATTGGTAATTCAGCTTGTTTGGTATAAAAGTAGTAAATATGTTACATTTCCCATCTGATCTCTATTTAATGATTAGGAGTTTAGAAATAGATAATCCAATGTGTTGAGCTTGGAGTAATAATGTTTTCTTAGAAAAGAAACTTTCTCAGTCAGGGTTCAAGTCTGCTTTAAGTGCTGATGAACTCAGACGTCCCGCCGTCTCAGTGAGCGCTGCATGGCAGAATTTACACACCACTCTGCGTTTGCTCTCAATGATAAATATGGGGGGCAGTGTTAATTGTAATAAACTTTTTCAATTAAATTAGTTATTATTGGTGTTTAGTAAATAAACCAGACAGGACAGGTGAGTCAGTGATGTCCCTGCGTGCAAGACAGCGATGTCCCCGCCACAGACTGAGATGAAACAGACTTTCAGAAAGTGGTCTGGAGACAACTGTTTGTTTATTTGCTTGTTTGTTTGTTTGTTTGTTTTTGTAACACACTGAGACCTGCACTTCTGTGTTTTTCTGCAGCTGACATGTTATTTTCTCCTGTTGTTTTATTCCTTACATAACAGAAGTTTGGTAATGAATTATATTTTTAGGGAAAAAAAACAACAATAATCTTTTGATAAGCTTAAAGTAATACATACCCGTGATGTGCAGCTGCAGTCCTGTCAGAGCTGCTGATTTAGAGAATTAATCAAGCTGACAACCAATCAGAGTCCAGCATCCTGTAGCATTGTGGTACCCACTATATACTGTATATAGGTCCGTTGCGTGTGTGTGTTTATTCTGGGGGTGGGAGTGACCAGGGCTGGCTGCCACTGCACCTAAAGCACAGCCTCTGTGTTATTTTTATCTTTCGTCATGGGAATTCGGAGCGCACAAGCTCAGCAGAACCAGCGCTGCGGCGTCATTAGGCTGGTCTTTCACAGACCCTGTACTCAGCATTATTAGTGCTGCTCCCACCCACCCGCACACACACACACACACACACACACACACACACCAAAATAACCCTGTGTTATGCAATGACGAGGTCATTTGGGTTACCCAACACATACTCTGTGATATTTTTGTCCATCAGTTTAAAACTAAAGTATGGACAAAAAACTCCAGATGTACGGAGGTCTATATTTACCGTATATAAAAAACCACAAGTCAGGGAAACCTGCGTCTGACAGAGTTGAGTCAGGAAGGCGATGGAGGAAGCGGCTGGTCGTGGCTCTGGGCCGTATGCTGAGCTGGTGGGGAGGCCATATTGCTTGGGTATAATCGCAGCATGCGGCGAGTGTGTCAGAACAAACATGGTCCATGCACGCCAAGCGAGACCATGGAGGCTTGTGAGTGTGTGATTTAGAGGGACTGCATCTCAGCAGGACTCGATCTGGCTGCCCTGTGTTTTAGGCATGCGCACGCACACTCGTACTGTATATATACACACTCACACACACACTCTGACTGACTCACACTGTCCTTTCGGCACAGGTCTCCGTTTATCATGTCATCACTTGCTTCCGTGTCCCTGCACAGAAAGGGAATCCTCTATAATTAGGATTACATTTTGCAGGTAATTAGATATCAGCCCTTTCTTTCCTGCATCTTTCCACGTCTCTGCTTTATGGTCTGGTTAAATGAATCCTTGACTGTGAAGGATTGACGGCCCGCTTCCGACCCACACCTTTGGTCTAACGTTGTGAATTTACAATGATCTCATCCGAATCATGAGCTCTGATGAGCTCACGCCTGCGAGCCACACCGGAATCTCATCCTTCTGAGCTCAGAGTTGTATTTTGCTCAGAGCTCCTCATCTCCTCTCAGCGGTTTAACTAAACAGAAGCTTCAGCATTCTGGGCATCATGTTCAGGAACTGCTCGTGTCATCGTACAGCAGAACAGATGGAAACGTAAACACTGCTGATCCTGAAGACCTCGTAAAACTCATAACGTGCGTCCCTGACTAGCAGCAGATTAAAGAACATCATTTAATGAATATTAAGGTTTTTATCATTCCGCACTAAAACAGTGCTGAAGAGATCTAAAATATGCAATATTCCCATTTGAACAGTTAATATTTTTTTGGTTGTTCGAATGCCTAAACCATGTGTAAAGATGTCATGTGTGTCATGGGCGTTAAGCCCAGATATGGTATAAAGTTGACAGCTTAATTAGGCAGACTTTTTTTGGTTGTTGTGTTGTTGTTTTTTTTGTCTAAACTAGTCACAGAGCCAGTGTCTGATCATGTGACCTTGCCGATCCGTGTACAAGGTCACCTTTACCTAGAGTGTATTCCTACTCTATGCTGAGATTTCGCGACAGAGATGAGGCTGATGAGTTAGCTGGTTAGTCATTAGCTCCTGATGGCCAGAGGGCTTTCGAGCAGCGCACAGTGGTGTTATTTCAGACTCCTTGATTTATCCCAGCGTGGTCGGGTGACTCTACCGCGCGCTTATAGATTGCTTTTCCAAGGAAGCCGTAATGAACTTAATTTAGGGAATCAGCGCTCTGTCCAATTGATCTGATGGATTGCTGACCGCCGAGGGCGGCAAAGTGTAGCGCAACAGCATCATCACAAACCTCTGTTGTCAAGCAAATAGCTGAATACAGCAAAATACAAGAATCATTTCAGGATGGTGACGTATATTGGGGCATTTATTCCAGAGCCAAGTTTGACAAGATTTTTTTTTTTTTTTTTTGAGTTTACGTTCTACTCCTGTCGTGTAGTTTTAAAGTGTGTAGAGAAATGTGTAAAACCTTTGCATTTTTGTTCATTCTAAATGCATTTTCTTGTCTTTTTATTTGTGTCGGTTGTGATGAAGTCCGGCGTCTGTAGAGCTTTAGAATGAACCATCTTTCTGCCAAGACTATCAAACAGCCTTATATACTCCTCCATTGCCTGTTGCCTGGGAAACCAGTGTAATCCATGTATTTTTCTCTCTCCTCCCTCCCTCTCTCCCTCTCTCTCCCTCGCTCTGATTGGAGACACTATTGACTCGTGCCATTGAGCTGGCCTTCAGACCCACACAGCAGCTGTCAGGAGATGAAAATAAATAAGAGGGAAAGTGCTCTAAAACCTATTGATTTTTCCTGATTACTGAACATTTGGAAATTTAGACCAGCGCAGCCTCTTCTCTGGGAGGCAAATCTGAAGAATCTGACGCTAATCTGAATCTGGTCTCAGTAATATTATACACTCCTGGGACGGCCGCATCCTTGCTTTGGGCTTTTTCTTTTTTCTTTCCTTTTTAAATGACTTTTTAAATACACAGCACAAATCTATTCCAGATAAATAATTGACATTTTATCAGCTAAATTCAACTGCAATTAACTGTTAAAGAACTCAAGAATGAAAAAAAGAAATATTATCTTCTCCTTGCTTTGCGTGTTTTATTTATTTATTTATTAATTAATTTATTTATTTCCTCCTCAGACTTTCGATTTATGATCTTTTGTTAATTAAAATTGATTGTCTTGGTGTAATCCTGACCGTTTTCACGCGATCCCTAGAGATAAAAGGTGCGTGTGCCAGCTTTCTGGGCCATATCACAGGCTTTGTTTCTCCACCTCAGAAAAATAAATAGCTTTTTTATTTTTTAAACTTCACTAATCACCGCTACTTCCTGTTGTAAAAAAAAAAATATCCATGCAATTTCATTTCCTGGCATTTCTATCCATCCGAATGTTTTTACACACCAGTTTATCCCTATACCATGTGCAAAGATGTCATGTGCTCAGGCGTTAAGCCCAGATACGGTATAAAACACGCTGATGGGAAGCTGACAGCTTAATTAGGCAGACAGTGTGAGTTTAACCTAAAAATACATTCCTCCAAAGGAAATTGGACTCTTTTGCTAAACAGACTTTTTCCTCTTATATAGATGTAATATTAAGAGCTGTCTAGACTTATCACAAAGTGTCATTTTTTCCCCTCATAGCCTTAAATCCAGGTATTTATGTTCAACACTTCTATCGTCTGCTTTCTCTTTTATTAAACACATTTCCCCTGCTAACACTGATTTCGATCAGGGTGCTTGTGTAGCCTGGGGACATTTCTGAAAGCAAATCAAACCTGAATTATTATAAAGTTTTTACGTGCATTGTTGTAACTTTTAAGAACAGGTGCGTCATAATCCAGCAGTGACATTATCTGTATCCAAATGATGGTCGCAAGTCATACCGGTGTTTTTCCCACTATCAGCCTGTCTATAATCAATACAACGCAAGGCATTTCCCAGCCGCCTCGTCTCTACAGGGGCTTCAGTAGAGCAGGGTCTTTGCTCAAGTGCATCTTCTGCCAGTCCTTTTAGAAAGTGCTGAGTGTGTTAAACAGGTTGCACACACACACACACACACACACACAGACACGCACACACACACAGTTCAGTCTGTTTTTCATGTTGTATTTTGAACTGATATTGACTGCTTTTTGATATTGGCCATTTCATTTTCTTTCTCAAGTTTCGAGGCCAAGGTTGTGTCAGTGACGGAGAAATCATTTCTTTTTTCCTTTCTTTAGTTACTCAGTCGAATCATTGTGAACTTTCCTCCACACATAAAAAGATAACAAGCTGAATAATGGAGGATTTCCTCTGTTCCATGTCTGATAGTGTTTCTCTGACTGCTATTTTACCATGAGCTCTGTCTGTCTGTCGGTCTGTCTGTCTGTCTTTTTGTGTGCCTGTCCGATTGCATGTCTGCCTGTGTGCCTTCTTGTCTGTCTGTCTACCTGCCCACCTGCCTGTCTTTTTGTGTGCCCGTCTGTCCGCTTGCCTGTCTGTCTGTCTGCCTTTCTGAATGCCTGACTTTCTGTCTATCCGTTTGTCTGCCTGCCTTCTTGTCTGTAAGACACTCTGATGAAGAGACACATGATTATTAAAGCTGCATTCAGCACATTATACTCAGCTGTATTTTTTTTTTTTTGAGTTTACGTTCTACTCCTGTCGTGTAGTTTTAAAGTGTGTAGAGAAATGTGTAAAACATTTGCATTTTTGTTAATTCTAAATGCATTTTCTTGTCTTTTTATTTGTGTAGAGTAGCTTATCCAAGCTGCAAGAGCTAATACATGAGTAAAAGATCACGAGAAAAATGACACACTTTCTATCATGTTTAACAAAAGCTGAACACAACACATCAAAGATCAAAGCACAACACATCAAAGATCAGTCTGAAAAATGTTTAAAATGTTCCTCTGTAGGCGGCACGGTGGTGTAGTGGTTAGCACTGTCGCCTTGCACCGCCAGGGTCTGGGTTCGATCCCCGGCCAGGCCCGATTCCCATCTCTGTGTGCATGGAGTTTGCATGTTCTCCCCGTGCCTGGTGGGTTTCCTCCGGGTACTCCGGTTTCCTCCCACAGTCCAAAGACATGTAGGATAGGTTAATTGGCATTCCCAAATTGCCCGTAATGAGAATGAGTGGGTGTATGTGTGTGTGTGTCTGTGCCCTGCGATGGATTGGCACCCTGTCCAGGGTGTACCCTGCCATGTGCCCTAAGTCTCCTGGGATAGGCTCCAGGCTCCCCGTGACCCTGAATACAGGATTAAGTGGTATAGATGATGAATGAGTGAGTGAGTGTTCCTCTATAAGGTGATGGACTCGATTGTCATGATGCAGATGAAGTGTGAAGTAAATATTAGACTGAGAATGTCTCTCAATCAGAGAAGGAACGTTTCCTGTTTAACATACTTCTGATTGGTTGGTGACGGATAAACATGTCACCTCTGTTACACAAATCTAATCTAGAGTGGGTTTCTAGACTACTGTATGTGTCATGACCCCACACACACACAATTCACAACGGTACTGTATTATTCATTTATTTAATAACCTATTATTATAAATATCACTCTAATTATAAAGGCAGATTGTGTTGGCTGAGATTAAATTATGAGTCTAAAAGTAACTGTATAAAGCAATATTGACTGTACATTTATTACCACTAATCAAACTAGCATTGTGTCTCAAATTAGCAGTGCTTCCCTGGCGCTTGACATTTGAGTGAGTAAAGGTTTAAACAGCTTGCATAGAGCCTTTGGACCTCCCAAAAAGTCTGTTCTGAGATCAGGTCTTTTGGTTTTCTTGACTGGTGATTTGAGATAAAGCCCATGACGGTGAGATTTAACCGAGTTTCCCGTGGCTGTAGGGCGGTTCGTGAAGGCCTGCTTTACCCACCTCTTCAAAGTCGTGGCTTAAGTGTCTGAAATTCTACACCATGCTACTCTTACTCCTCTCAGCCTCACTTACTTAGACTGCCACCATATTTTTTACTTTCATCTTCATTTTGTCCGCTGAATTTGCCACCCTGTGAGGTTATGAAGGCATGTGAATGTATTTAGGCCTGGAAGATGAATACATATAGAAAACTGAATGCTACAGACCTGATTGGGAAAGCGCCTCAGACATTATTGAATATATGGAGAGATTGTAAAAAAAAAAAAAAATTGAAAGCTTGAGCAGATCTTCCTCTCCTGACGAGTCTTTAGTCTCTTTACAAGACAAGTCTGTAGAGGTAGGTTTGTACTGATGGATAGCGTTTGAACTGTTCTGTCTTCCTCTGTGCAGAGTATCGGGAAGGGTTCCCTGTGGTGCATAGACCCAGAATACAGACACAATCTCATCCAGGCGCTGAAGAAGACGCCTTATCATCCCTACTCCCAAGTGTTCACCACACCTCCCACCTCTCCTCAGGCATATCAAAGGTAAGCAAGTACCTTGCCAGAGATATCGATCCCCTCTCTCTCTCTCTCTCTCTCTCTCTCTCAGGTGTGCTAACAGGTTCCGTTAACGCCAGCATGTGCAGGCGTGAAAAGGCCAAGAGGATGTCAGAGAGACGAGTCTAGCGCTAGGTTTCTGAGCTGCTTCAATTCATTTAGATTGTGAAAAAACACGTCTTCACGTGGAACGTTTGCTTTACTATAAATCCTGCGTGTAGATTTCAGTTAATTTTATTTCATATATCTGCACACAATTTAAGAATGTCCACATGAGCATTGAGGCCTGCGTGTAGAGCATTACACAAGAGCAAATGCAGAAAATCTCTAACCAACAAAAATTCTAAATGAACCTTAGTAGGTGTATATAGCATGGAAGTAATAAGCTGTACACAACCTTAAAAAGGGTGTGTCTGAGGAGCAACACTTTCTAAGGATTTTAGGAAGGTCATCAAGTTGCTAGCACAGGTACATATACTATACCTCTTCATATACTGTATGTTGGGGTCATGTGACCTACTGATACTCAAATGCAATATACATGGACATGCCTCACCAGGCTATTATTCATTTAACAAGAATTAAGCCAAAAAGGAAAAATATGTATGGAATACCATGATGCAATAGCTTTTTGATCTACTTTTCGCAGTGTGACTTGAAGTGTTTCCTGACTCTGTCAGTCTCCCACATCAATTTTGGTCTTTTCTTCTTTACAACATTGCTTCAGTTCATTGAGATTTTTGGGCATTCGCTTATGCAAGGCTCTCTTAAGGTCCTGCCACAGTATTTCAATTGGGTTGAAATTGGGGGGGTCTGGACTTTGATTAGGCCATTCTAAAACCTTGATTAATTGATTTTTTCAGCCATTCTGATGTAGATTAATGGTGTGCTTGGGTTTATTGTGCCTTACCCAATTTCGACCAAGCTTAAGCTGTCAGACAGAGGGCCTCACGTTGCCACTAGAATACTCTGGTATAGAGAGGAGTTCATAATTAACTCTATGACTGCAAGGTGGCCAGCTCCTCTGACTGCAAAATAAGCCCCAAAACTCATCCCCTCCATCGTCGTGCTTGACAGTGCGTATGAGGTGTTTCTGCTGAAATACTGCCATGTTTTCCCCAAACATGGCACTGGGCATTAAGGCCACTTGACCTAATGCCAATTTGGTCTCATTTGTCCATTGGGACAGAAGTGCTGCGTGTTGTTCAGATGCAGTTTTGTGAACCTCAGTCGTGCTTCCTCGTTCTTTCTAGACAGAAGAGGCCTTCAACCCTACTTGATCCATCTTCTTCTAATTGTACTGCCACACAGTAAAAAAAAAAGGGTGCCTCAACGTAAAAAAGTTTAGTAACAAGTTGCACAGCTTTTTTAAGTTTATCCGAGTTTTAGAGAAATTTGCTGGCCAAAAAAATATTTTACATTGCTGTTTAGTTGACACAGCGTGTATCCAGTTCAAAATCTTCAGTGGACTCAACTTGCCTTTAATTCAAATATTTAAGTTGGCTCAAGTAGTATTCTTTGTGGCCTCAGTTAATTATATTTCTCTACGATTGACTTTGCCCAACTCTTCATCTAAAGTAATTTGTATCCCATTGTAGCACACTGATGTTGATTCAAGTGATTTTTCTATAAAAATAAGTCCAACACTTCCACAGTTACAACACATAATCATTACTTTAAAAACTTTATTCTTCCAAAACTAGTCAAAGTTAAACTAGTGATCTGCATAAAACAGAAGAATACATGTTCTATTTTGTGAATCCGAGGGGAGCATGTCTCTCCAAGTCCAATAAAAATCATTGGGATAGCTTCAGAAATGTACGTCCAATCGTTTTGGAATTCCATGTAGACAGCAACAATTTCTATTGTTTGTCTTTCCCTCCTGTCATTGTCTTAACACATATCTGCTCCAAACCAGAAAACTGCCAAAAACGTTTATAGAAGTCTGCACACCTGCTAATGGTCAATTAATCAAGAGCTGATGATTAGCAGCACCTGGCTGCAACTTGCTCTGTCTGAATCCTGTGGATGCAGTAAGGGGTACTGCATGTTTTTGTTGTTGTTATTGTTTTTTGTTTATTTTTGTTAAATAAATAATGGTTGTCCTTTATATTATGTTATGTTATATGTTGTCCTTTAGAGGTTGCATTTGCCTAAGACTGAAAGGGTGCTAACTTTTGAACATAAATGTACATGTTGAGAAATATTATCTGCGGAAATGTAAAAAAAATAATAATCTGAGCAATTCGTTTCTTTAAAGTTTCACCACTGCCTGATGTGTTTTTCTAAATAGCATGATTCTTTAAGCTAGGTTATGAGACTATGGAAAAAATAATGAGATGTTCTAATCAAGACCAGTGAACAGCTGGAGAGCAACACAACACTAGGTGTCCGTAAAGAACGTAAAACAGCTGGACAGGATGGAGAGATGGAGGTAGGATAGAGAGCAAGGTTTTTCCAGAGACCGGCATTATTTCAGAGTGAAGGAAGAGTTTTGTGGATGCTTCATTTCACCTCAGCTGCTTTTACTCCACTTAACTTTTTTAATATTATAAAAAAGAAAGCAACACACGATCTGACATCAGCGTACTGAATGAGGTCACCTGCTAAAAAGGCAGTACCTAGGCAGGCGTGTGCAGGTTTTATAAAGAACGCCACCTGATTGTGCAGCACAGAGCGCTGCGTCATACAAATTTTCACATCAGGTAGATTCCTGAAGATAATACGACGCTGACACGACCTCCACGTCTTATCTCATAAATGTTCATTATAGATTTTCATGATGATAAGTGTAAATGTGTGTGTGTGCAGTGTGTTTGTGTGTATGCAGTGTGTGTGTGCAGAGTGTGTGTGTGCAGAGTGTGTGTGTGCAGAGTGTGTGTGTGCAGAGTGTGTGTGTGTACAGTGTGTGTGTGTGTGTGTGTACAGTGTGTGTGTGTGTACAGTGTGTGTGTGTGTACAGTGTGTGTGTGTGCACAGTGTGTGTGTGTGCGCAGTGTGTGCGCAGTGTGTGCGCAGTGTGCGCGTATGCAGTGTGTGCGTATGCAGTGTGTGCGTATGCAGTGTGTGTGTATGCAGTGTGTATGCAGTGCGTGTACGTGCAGTGTATGTGTGTCCAGTCTGTGTGTGTCCAGTCTGTGTGTGTGCAGTCTGTGTGTGTGCAGTCTGTGTGTGTGCAGTCTGTGTGCGTGTGCGTGTGCGCAGTGTGTGTGCGTGTGCGCAGTTCGTGCGTGCGCGCAGTGCTGCGCAGTGCGTGCGCAGTGTGCATGTTTGTGTGCGCAGTGCGTGCAGTGCAGTGTGTACAGTGTGTGTGTGCAGAGTGTGCAGTGTGTGGCTGTGTGAGGAGTACATACAGGGTCTCAGCTTCCTCTCCTGCTCTCAGGCCAGATGGCGGACCGGCGTGTAGCAGCGTGTAATAAAGTGGTTATCTGGCCACTGCGGCTCACAGGAAGCAGAATGGAGCTTTTTATAGTGTTCCACGCAAATCAGCTGAGTCACACACACACACTCACTTTTTACTCTTTTCCATCAGCTTTAAATGGACCTTGAATTATAATTATTTTTATTTACTCACAGATAAAAATGGTACAATTAATGGTGCATTAATTCTATTTTCCACTGGATTAAGCAATACAATACACCTGATACCGATGCATTGCTGATACAATACTGGGCTGACTGTAATCCAGTACTGAGCTGATACTGATCCAGTACTGATCGAATATTGACCTGATACTGACTTGATACTGAGTCAGTAGTGACCTGACACTGGTTTAGTACTGTCTTAAAACTGATTTAGTATTGACCTGGTACTGACCCACTAATGATTGGATACTGATCTGATACTGACCTAATATGAGCTTGTACTGACCCAATATTGACCTAATACTGATTTAATACTGATCTAATACTGATCTGAAACTCATCTGATACTCAACTGATATAGACTTAAAATAATCCAGTACTGACCTGAAACTGATCCAGTATTGATCTGATAGTGACATGACACTGATCTGATCATGACCTGATACTGGCCTGATAATGATTTAAGTACTAACTTGATAATGATCCAGTACTGACCTGATCTGATATTGGACTAATACAAAATAATAATAAGAACAATCATTAATTACTGATCTAATACTGATTCAGTACCGACCTTATATTAGTCATGCTTTGTTTTTCATGGACAATATCATGAAGGTGAGGAAACTGGAGAGTAAATGCAATTAGAGAAGCCGTCTGTTTCATCTCTGTGCTTGAATTTGGGCAGGCAGCCATGGTGACACCCCAGGTACCGGGTACTGGTCCAACTCCTCAGAGAGTGTGTGTGAGAGAGAGAGAGAGAAATTAAATGGAGGCGTGTAAGACAGGCCCAGGCAGATCCACATTCCTTAACACGCTAACCATACAGCATCAGAGAGAGAGAGCGAGAGAGAGCAGGTGAAACAGCTGGCCCTCTGAATCTTGCTGCACACGTTTGCCCTTGTAGGGTTATGAGCGTGATGGTTACCACGGCAACAAGCACGCCTCCATGGTAACACATCGTGGCAGAGACAGGTGCAGTTGCATCACGAGGCTATTTGTTGCCTGGCAAAAGGACAGGCCATTAGCGCAGGAGAGAAATACGCCATCGCCCTGGCAACACGCGACTCTCCATGGCAACGGCGCACGGCTTCCAGACTATTTTTGGGAGTTTTTTCTGTACCTGCCTTTGTCCATCTCTACGAAGATGCACACATGCGTGAATTATCCGAGATGACAACTGGAGGTCCAGTAGCTGGAGGAGATTCATCTTAAATGGAAGTGTTTGGATTGAAAAGGGAAGGGAAAAAAAGGCAAAAAGCACAGAGACAGAGCTTTGTGTTTAACAGAACTGTCCTCTCTGTCCTCTGGCAAAAAACCCTGAGAAGCCAAAAGAAATAAACCGAGTAAACCTTGTCACCCTTTTATGTGTGTGTGTGTGTGTGTGTGTGTGTGTGTGTGTGTGTGTGTGTGTGTGTGTGTGTGTGTGTGTGAGAGAGAGAGAGAGAGAGAGATTTCACATACAGTCCATACTATGATTATCTTCTTTTCTTTTCCATTTTCTCTCTTCTTCTTCTTTTCCATTAGACCACCTTTTCCTCTGATAACTTCTTTCTTCTCATCTCAAATTTTTCCTCTTTCTTTTTTGTCTCCTTCTTTTTCTAATCCTTTCCTTTTAATGTGTCCTCTCTTCACATGTGCAGTCTTTTCTCATTTCTCCTCTTCTTCTCATTTTCCATTCTGTCATCCTCTCCCCATCCTTTCTCTACTCTTTTCTTTTTCCCTTCTGTTCTCTCCTCATTTTTTTCTTTTTCTTCCCTCCATTATTTCTTTCACAGTTTCCTCATTTTCCTAGTCAAGGACACGCAGCCTCTACCTCAGCGCTTTGGCATCTGCAGAGCGATCGCTCAGCCCCGATCACATTTCACGCTGCTGTAAACGCTGAAAAGAACAGTTTTTTTGTATTTAGTTTCATGGCGCTGGAATCAATAGGGATTTCAGTGTTGAGCATTGACAGAATGAAACTGTGGATGGGTTGTTTCCTTTGATAAACCCATTGCTTGTGTGTGATATTATTCCTTCTCCGGGGCACATTAGAGAGAGGAGAAGTGTAACGGCTCTTTTGTGGGCGCTGGTGAGTGCTGAATGCAAGCGAGTAGAAGCGTGTCTCTGTAGATTTATTGTTCTTTGGGGCTTTTTTGTTCTTTTGGAAGTTTGTCAACAGCCAGCGCATGGAAAATACTCCAGCTGGTTTCACGAAGCTGATTCCTCAGCGAGACACAAGCTGCTTTCATTTAGGTGTTCCTAAAAGTTTTAGAGACTTTTTGAGCGATTAAAAAAAAAAAAAAAAGTCCACTCTGAATGAATTCAGTACATTTTGTAATTAAATTTTTTTTTTTGCAATCCTGCTCTAATTTTATGTTGCTTATTGGTTTCTTACTTACAGTGCTGTGGGATTCATCTCTCACTTTTTTTCTTTGATTGAAGACCGCGATTCTGCAGCGATTTTTCCTTTAGTCTCTCATCTGTGCATGTTGCTCAAAGAGATCAGCTTCCAGAGCTGTCGCTTTGTAGATTGCTAACTCGCTAACCGAGCTAAGTCTCGACTGTGCCATATAGCTACACTGCATTCTGGGACTTTGAGTGCAGGTTTTGCTCCTCCATCTACTACTTCCATGCTGGATTTCTCATTCATATGACCTTGACCGTCAAGGGAATGGTGTGTGAAGGGAAAAAAAGCTTGTTCTTGTGGGTGGAGGATTCAGTCATGGAACAGTCAAACCAGCCCAAACGATTCTAGGCATCCCTTATGGGAAAGATTTCACCCACTAGTTTCCTTTTCCACCATCAGGTATAGTCAGAGTTTTGAAGGCGAGCCCTGAAAGCACTGTTGGATGAGTTCTTGACTTTGGTCATTTCCTCCTGAGAGATTCTGCTTTGAAATTCCTTCCACTAGTTGTGCACCGAGTCCACAGAGCATCCGGCCTCAAGAACGACTTGTTGTGAGCACAGGAGGTGAAAGGTACTCCAGCTCGGGACAAAAGTGAGACATAAGGGAAAGGGATGGGGGCGCTGAAGAGTGTGGAGTAGCAACAGTTAGACTGTAGATTAGTTAAAGATAATTGTGATTGCAGACTAAGGGGAGCAGGCAGTGGCATTTGGGAAGAGATTACTGAATGAAGTAAAAGTGTTTTGTTTGGAAATGAATGCCTCACTCCTGTTCGAGTAAGGACTGTTTTTTAGAGTTAAAAATAGCTGGGACGTCGACCCAGAACCCAGCGAGTCTCCTGCCAGTGGCACATGTGGTTCAAATGAAAAAGCAGAAACCCAGCACAGAAGAATGCATGCTCCTCTGGAGTACAGAACATAAAACACATCAGTCTCTGAGTCTCCTCTCATGGGCGTGGCTGTCATTCCTTTCTTACTAACACGCTAGTTATTTTGTGTGGACCCAGAGCGGACTCGGATGGCGCAGGACGGCTAGAAACCACGTTTTGATTTGCGTCCCTACAAACAATAGCTCGGTTCTATCCAAGAGCTCAGACGCAGATTCCATTACTAGCCGTTTCATTGTTCTTGCTTCTAAATGTGTAAAATTTTACTGTCTGAAAAAAATAATTGCAGAGCCTATTCGCTTTTATGATGTTCCTTGCATGGAGAGAGTGCAAGAGCAATAAAAGACTGTTTAATTTTTTTTTTGTCTTTGCAGCTGATTAAAAAAAAAAAGAAAAAGAAATGGTGGGTCGTCTGTCATGAGGCATGCGGTTTCTATGGCAACGCATACCGTAGATGTAACCTGATACGAAGCATATGTGCAGCTCTTGGGGTACAAACAGCGGTTAGAACTTCGAGGTGTGTGTGTATGTGTGCCTGTACATGTGTGCGTGTACGTGTGTGTGTGTTTACGCGTGTGTGTATGCATGCTTGTGTCCGGATGTGTACAAGTGTGTGATAGAGAGAGAGAGACTGAGAGTTTCAGCGTCCAAGAGAACTGTCTGTGTGTGTGTGTGTGTGTGTGTGTGTGTGTGTGTCTGTGTCTGTGTGTGTGTCTGTGTGTGTGTCTGTGTGTGTGTGTGTGTGTGTGTGTGTGTGTGTGTGTGTATTAAAGAGCTTTTAAAATAAAGAAAAAACTGTATAATAATAATAAATAATAAAGCGCTAACAACGCTAGGACAAGAACCAAAGAGTCCCTGAATGTAAAAGTTGGGGATGTTTTAGTTGCTAGGCGACTGGTATGCTAATGAAGTTGTTCGTCTTAAACTGAGATTGGTTTTAATCACTCTCAGTGGAAAAAAAAATCTGACAAACTGTAATTAAAGTATCCATAAAGAATCAGAGAGCCTACATTATGCCTTGGTAAATTATTAGGAAGTGCCGGGTCCGATCGAAGGTGTGTGACACGAGCGAGGGGAAGATGGAACGTGTTAAAGAGGCCGATTTCGATTTGGAGTCAGGAAGTGAAAGCAGACTGACACAAGGCGTTTAAATGCAGCGTGTAGACAAACACACTCGAAGCCAAGCTCCTCTGCTTTCTCTGTGTGCGCTAATTCTCAATTAACTAATATACTCTAAGAAGATTAAGAAGGAGAACAGAGCAGAGCCAATGCTGAGAAGAGTGTTATCTGCTCTGGCTGCTTCAGCTGGGAATGAGAGAGAGAGAGAGAGAGAGAGAGAGAGCACGGTTATCTCAGAAGCAAGAAGTCAGAACTTGGACTTGCATTGTTTTGCATCGAGCTACAAACTGGGAAACAAACATGGATGTTTCCATGTTTGATTAGCACCAAGCTAGGCTAGCCAGCTAACTGTGATGTGCAATGTATCTTTTCCTTTATTTTAGGCTTTAAATAGAAACAATGGATCAGTTGATAAGTAATCAGTTGATAAAAATAACTGTAATAAACAATTACAATAATTGAACAATTGTTAATAATAACTATAAATAACACAAAACAGACCCCAGGATAGGACTCTTCCAAACGGTTGAGTTATTGCTTATGAGTTGTCACATAAATGCTAACATTTTATGCGATGGTGCAACAGTACAAATGTTTTTGGACATTCGATTTTCTTAGCATAGCATACCTAAACCAAGTGGTAGAGACGACGCAGTCAGGTTGAGTTCAACAAATACTATAATATGATATAAAATGCTCTCTACCAAGCTGAGCAGAAAAGTTGAGCAGTTGCTTTACAAAGTTGAGCAGAATGTTAAGGAGTAATTTTGGCATGGTTGATGAGGCCGTCCTGACTTTCTGAGTTGAGGGAGAATTTCTTCTAGCTGGAGATTAAAACTCCAAAGTTACAGTAAGTGAGTGAGTGCTATTTATTTACAAGTTTTTATTTATTTACATATTGTTGGAATTTCATTTCTGCCATCACTTCTGAACCACAAAATAGAATTGGGTTCACACTTGCCTCTGTCCAAAGTTTGCAACTAAAGTTGGTGGAACAGTTTATTATCACATTCACATCTCAGCTGAAAACTTTTCTCTTCATATGAAAAAAATATCACATTTTCTCCTACTTTTTTTTCACGTCTTTATGTAACACACTTTATAAAACTGACTTTGGGGCGGGGCAGGGCGGGGCAGGGTAGCGCAGTGGTTAAGGCATTGGACTACGGCTCAGAAGATCCCAGGTTCAAACCCGACAACCAACAAGTTGCCACTGTTGGGCCCTTGAGCAAGGCCCTTAACCCTCAATTGCTGAAATTTACAGTACTGTATAATGAGATAAAAATGTAAGTCGCTCTGGATAAGGGCGTCTGCCAAATGCCTAGATGTAGATTTTACGTGTAAGAAATGCACTGTGTAAAACTAATACATAAATTAACAAGGTTTACAGGTGTGTTCATTTGGGGCAATTGAGCTGCTATAAGGCCATACTTTGCTTAATATACAGTACATAATTGCACCAAAGTTTACATCTCGTCTCTAAGTGTATTAAATGTAACAAGATACAAGATATTTTAAAATATTGAGAGCATTTTAAAGAAAATAAAATGCAATGAGCCTCTTAGTCTTTGATTATATTGAATTATATGAAATTAGCTTCATAATGTCTTTAAATTGATTGTGATTTATGATTATGATTGTGGTAATGTAGTAACATCTTTCAATCCACTCCCTCGTTTCCCTTTAAAGGGTGTGCAAACTTTAGCACTTTTTGTGCATCACCATTTCATCTAATTCTCTTTTGTTGGTCAGAGAAATCAGAGCAAGCAAAAGGAAATGACCTGACACTAATTGCTTCCTGTTTCACACCGATAGAATTTTCTCACTTTTAAATCCGCCTTCACCTTCTTTCTTTTTATTTCTTTTTCATCAGAATTTTTTATTTGCTGTGTTTGCATTCTGTTAAATATTGATGTGGAATCTTTTTGTCAAATTGTGCAAAAATAGCCCTACCATTACAGTTTTACATGTCAACATACTGTAGAGAACGGAGGAGGAGTTTGCTTCCATGTAAGCGGTCATGACCACCATGTTGACTCCCAGAACATGAAACTCTTCACTCATGTCAGAGATTTCAGAAACTCAGATAGGGTTAAATAATATTTTATTATGGTTGTAGTATAATAGTATAATAAAAAAATATGTAATAGTAGAATATACATCACAAACAAAAAACATCACATTTTTACACTGTAAGTAATGTTATATGACTTTATTGAGAATTTCACACCTCAGGATGTTCAGTTTTGCCATTAGGTGCTGGAGCATGGCTGTGAGGATTTGTGCTCATTCAGCTACAAGAGCATTAGTGAGCTCAGGTGCTGATGTCTGGATGTTTGGAGGACTCTCCTGTTCTAGTTTCTCCCAAAGAGATTCAGTGGTGTTGAGTTCAGTCAAGGCTCCGTGCAGGACGCTTGAGATCTTACGATCCAAACTGTAACATATCATGTCTTAATGGAGCTGCCTTTGTGGCTCTCACGGAGGCATCGGCATGCTGGATAAGGGTTTGGGGTTTCTTAGTTCTCTTAGGGAAATTATAATGTATTATTTATATGGAAAAATGGAAATTATAACTGTGTATGTTACAGTTGGTGGTCGGGGTGCACATACTTTTGCATCTACAGTATATCTATAATAAGTCGCATATAGATTCCAGACCATTTTTGCCCGCAGTGATGACGATCGAAATCCTTTCCTGTCCGCAAAAAAAAAGCATCTTTTGCAAAGATATTAATCGTGCTGACCTCGATTCTGTCAAGGAATAACGATCTGTGCTTTGTATTAGTCCGTCTCCCTCATCGACCGAGTCAAAACTCAAAACTCAGACCCTTCATAGGTTTGCTGTGGGACAGAGAGGGGAAAGGGGAGGAGTCAGTGTCTTGGATGTGGCAGTGGTTGCTGTACCGTGGGTTGACCAGCGCAGGGTGTAGTGTGTGTGTGTGTGTGTGTGTGTGTGTGTGTGTGTGTGTGTGTGTGTGTGTGCGTGCGTGCGTGTGTATTTGTGTTACACAAATGCGCTGACTGGTCAGCCAGTAAAAGCAGTGATTAATGCACTAACGCTCCATTCTCCAAATATAATATAATGACTAGCTCACACTGTGATGATGTCTAAACACTGTGATCGCTTTCCTGGGTGAAGGCTGGCTTTTCTAACCATGCGCAGCTAAAGCCCAGGCTGTGCGTGCACGCACACACACACGCGCACACACACACACACACACACACACACACACACACACACACACACACAGAGCTATCTTATCATTCTTATATGTTGCGTTTTTCTCTCTTCAGCCTGTCCAGTCCTCCAGTATGGCCGGGGAATCACTTCTACCGAAAAAACAAAGGAGTCCTTCTACCAGGTACCTACCCATGTCCATCCTACCAGGTCTACTCATTCTGTCTCTCGCTCTCTCGCTCTCTCTCTCTCTCTTATCCTGTCTCTCTCATCCTGTCTCACTCTCTGTCTGTCTCTCTCATTTTGTCTTTCTCATCCTGTCTCTCTCATTCTCTCTCATCCTGTCTTACTCTCTATCTGTCTGTCTCTCATCCTGTTGCCTTCTACCAGGTACTAAATATCTACTCACCCTGTCTCTCTCATCCTGTCTCACTCTCAGTCTGTCTTTCTCATCTTGTCTTTCTCATCCTGTCTCTCTCATTCTCTCTCATCCTGTCTTACTCTCTATCTGTCTGTCTCTCATCCTGTTGCCTTCTACCAGGTACTAAATATCTACTCACCCTGTCTCTCTCATCCTGTCTCACTCTCAGTCTGTCTCTCTCATCTTGTCTTTCTCATCCTGTCTCTCTCATTCTCTCTCATCCTGTCTTACTCTCTATCTACCAGGTACTAAATATCTACTCACCCTGTCTCTCTCATCCTGTCTCACTCTCAGTCTGTCTCTCTCATCTTGTCTTTCTCATCCTGTCTCTCTCATTCTCTCTCATCCTGTCTTACTCTCTATCTGTCTGTCTCTCATCCTGTTGCCTTCTACCAGATACTAAATATCTACTCACCCTGTCTCTCTCATCCTGTCTCACTCTCAGTCTGTCTCTCACATCCTGTTCCTCTCACTCTCTCTCTCTCCTCTATTTTAATCTGTCTCTCTTTCCTCCTGTCTCTCTCCTTCTTTCTTTCTTTCCCTCTCCCTCTCCCTCTCTCTGTATCTGATTCTCTAACTCTCTGGTTGTCTCTCCACCTCCGTTTTTTCTTTCAGTTTGTTTCTCTGACTATCTGTTTGTCTGTGTCTCTCTTTGTCTGTTTATCTGTGTAAAGGCATGCTAGGCTCCTGCATGAGGACGTGGGGTTTGGTTGTGTTGATTTTCAAAGTATATTGAAACATGAGGCCGTTCAGTGCTATATTTAAACTGTTCACTTGCTGTGAGGTCACAATGTGAGCTGTGTGTGTGTGTGTGTGTGTGTGTGTGTGTGTGTGTGTGTGTGTGTGTGTGTGTGTGTGTGTGTGCGTGCGTGCAGGATAATGACTTGCTCCCACAAGTTGAGAAACAGTCCAGACTTTAGGGACTGAGCAGAAAACTAAAGTAACATTGTGTTTTTTTACCTCCTGACCATTGAGGTCACAAGAGAGACACGATCATGGATATGTATGATACGTTCTGGTCAATACTAAAATGATGTGACGTCTCACTTCAAATGTGACACTCCACACCAGTCTTTGTTTCCCCTGCATTATTGATAATGATAAAGTTAATCTAAACAGAAAGGTAGGCAAGTTAACCAGCTACAGCTGAGTATGAAAGCAGATGTAGATGTCTTATGTATTTGAGTGTCTCTGAATATTGACACACGTTGGCGTTAAGCGGCGGCTAATATTCCACCTGTGAGCGGAGACCTGAACCTGCGGTAAAATGCGCTGTTTAGCTTCCTGTACTCCATTGATTTTATTATTTTCATGTACATTACATCCAGACCCCCCTCCCATCAGCTAACTAGTAGCAGGAATAAAGAACAGAAAAGTGGGTCTTTCACACACTTAACATTCCACACATCTCTTTCTCTGTCTGTCTCTCTCTTACTGCACACTCGCAGTAATTCAACATTCATGACACACTCGTGGGAGCGGCACCTTTACAGAGTTGCAGAGAGAGAGGCGCCCGTGCAGGCGGTGGCTTGCTCGCAGTAATTGGCAGTTAGCGGAGTGTTTTGTAAACTCCTTTGTGGCTGTGATATTATACGGAGCGCGGGGAGGCGGCGGAGCCCCCTGGATGCACCTGTGACGGCTGCCACGTGCGTAGGAGGGCCATCTGCTGGGTGCAAGCACTTAGCTCACACACGCTAACACACCTCTGCATGTTACACTCAAAGAGAAAGCCAAGTCCAGACCCACGGCCTTCGCTTTTATCCACCTCGACCGAAAAAACATCCGCTCTAATTAGGCTAAGACACTAGCACGCTGTAATTAGCATGGCTCACAGTGAAGAGTCTCATTAACACTGACCCGTTTAACGTTCTGTTCCTGCCTTCTTTGTAACTGACATTTTGTGAACAAGAAAAAAAAGGCACACACTTTATTACATTATTATTTGTTAAGCCACTGATGGATGAGACTTTAATTTGGACCAACTAAAAGACAAAGCTTAGCCACCATGCTACTAGAAAATGTGCACCTTTATCACACAACCTTTTCGTATTGAACAAAACACACAAACAAAACTAAACTTGCACTGAATATTCTGACGGGAGTGAGGGAAGAACTTATTTTTAGTTTTTTTCCCCACTTCTACCACAGCCACACTAGACTTCACCAGATGTCTAGAGTTTATAGTTTAGATTTTCATTTAGTGTTCTGGATCCACAGGATTCCTCTTCAGGTATAGCAGCTATGAGGAGTCGCTCCCTCACCAGGCCCCTATTTTGTCTCTATGAATGTTAAAAAGAAAATAAAAGCACAGCTTGTTATGTTACTGAGAATCCACAAAGAAGCGTAAACTCTAAAAAAAAAAAAAGTTGTAGATCCTTATTTAATCAGACATGCGTGTAAAAATGTGGAAAACAGCGAAACAAAGTGCTGATACTGGAGACTCCATTAATACATGTTTGTCACAGGTTTATAAACAGGCTAGTCATCGACGGGTAAAGAGTTTGTAGAAACTCGGCTCAATATTCTGATTGAATTTATGGCATAAGGTTCAGTTTTTATAGTGTACGTTCCATTTTCAGCGTATGAATTGGAGTAAGCTATGATGAGTGGCGCTGTCGTGTCTGTGTATTGAGGATTGTGTCTGCTTCTAGGTGCATTCTGGTCATTTCTGTGTCACGATAAACTATCACGTTGATTGGCTCTGTTGAGTTGAGTGAGGCACGCCCACGTCGAGGGAAGAAGGGCTGAGTGAGGCAATGTGATGTAATCCGGCACAAAACTGCTCATAACTTCACTTCTACTCAACATTTTGATTTCATTTATGGAGCAGGTTTAACCTCAAGCAAATCCTCAAGGAGTGGCAAAGTTTCATTAAATTCTGTTCAACTAGTTTTGTGTGATTCTGTGACAAAATCTGGCTGGACAGACATACAAACATACAGACAGACAGATGTTTTTTATTACTGGGTTCGTGTCCTCTAACATATCAAATGTAAAGATCATTGAAAGAGCGAGATCTGTAAACAGATTTTAAAAGCTTACACTAGCGAGGTGACCTGGTCAGCCTGTTGTACAGGAGTCTGATGTTCCAGAGTCATCTGTAAAACTTCTCAGTCTTCATTTCATGATCAGCGTGGTTTAGCCTGAATGTCGTTACTGTACAGTTCCATGTGCTGAAGCACTCTGAGCAGCAGGAGTAGTGCTCCGTCTATCCATCCATCCATCCATCCATCTCTCTCTCTTTGGGAATACGTTGGGGAATACTTTGAGTAGCAGGAAGCTCATGAGATGGAGATTTACCCCTAGACACCTCAGAGGGAGCAACTGTTAAACTAGTAGTTTATTATGTATTCAGAGATGTTTTATTCCCGCCTTCTGTCCTTCACCGACACCCCACCCGATCTGCCTGGGGGCATGCAGGAGATCATCTATACTGTATCACAGATAAGAAGCTGGAAATTGTTTATGGCTTTATTTCGATTTCGGCTTCTGAGCTGAAGACTTTTTTTGAGATGCATGTTGGAGAAAGAACCCAGACCTGGAGTGACTCAGGAGATTGGCAGTGATCTCAATCCAAAGTGTGTTGTCCATTAAACTGATTTATGAGCCCTTTGAGCAGGAGGCTAATAAATAAGGCGAGTTGGAGGATTGGTGGAAAATTGGAGAGACTGGAGCGTTGTTCTTCAGCGTGATTTAGTTAACGCCTGCTCGTTTATAAAAGCTGAGCACTGACCAGTCGCCCTGCGCGCTACAGCTGCACCTGAGACTTAACGCCTGCCTTGGGACACAGTTTATACATGTTTGTGCAGGAGAGAGGACATCAGCGCACACACACACGCACACGCACACACGCACACACACACACACACACACACACACACACACACACACACACACACACACACACAGTAGTAGCAGCAAGCGCTCAGCACCTCTCACCTCTCAGTTCACTGTGCAGCAGGTTGGGATTGATTTGGGGCTTGCTGAATCCCTTTTCACACTCCATGAAACACGATCCAAATAAACTCCATCCTTTCTTCTCTCCTTTTCTCTCTTTTCTTGCCCTTCACACTAAGTTTGGAGGCTGCGGCTAAAAGCATGTCCCGATTAGAATGAGTGTACCACTCTCGCTGTGACTGTGTGTGTGTGTGTGTGTGTGTCTAGGCAAAGCAAAGCAACACTGATTATTAAAAAAAACATGGTTTTATACAAAAATATTATAAATTAAAGTTGAAATAGAGTAAATATAATAATGTACATGTATGACAAAATACATCCTATTTAAAAAACACTGTTGATTCACTTTATATATAAATATTTGCAGTGACAACACAAATCCTCCTCACTGCTAATCCTTTTCAATTTTTAAAAAATTATATTTAGTGATTTTTTTCCCTAGTATAATCTACGTCTATATCCTAATGTACTGATGGAAAAACAAAGTAAAGGTTTATTAGTGAACAGTGGGAAATCTGCTGTCTGAGTGCTTGACTAAACAGCATCATCAACAGCATGACTTGTAGTTAGCATACATCACAATCTTTGCAGAAAAATGCTGCAAATTACCAAAAATCTCTTTTGATTGTTTTTTGTCTGTTTGTTTAAATCCGTCCTCATGCGACAGTCGATCGCCCCCACTCCATCTCGCATACATCATTTAGAGCTAACCTTCTTTTAAGACAAAAGAAAATTTAATGGTCTTGACTTCCTCCGGCTCACTTTGCCTGTAGAGGAGAAATGCTGTCAGGATGGGACGGGAACGTGGAACTTTTTCCGTGATTCGTTTCAGACATTATTATTGTCAAGGCCTGGAATTGTGCGCTGGAGCGAGCGTGCGTGTCTCCTGCCTCCCTCCTGCATTCCTCTTTTTATCTCCTCCTTGTTCCACAACAGTTACATCAAACGAACGTGACAAAACTAAGTCATGAGTTTGAAAGTATTTCATATTGTATTTGTGTTTGTGTGTGTGTTCTGGGCTCTTTTCAGTCTTGTTTTTTTTTTTTTTTTTTTTCCCAGGTTATCGATCATGTCATCTACTAGCATCTCTAAAGCTCTGCGCTACTGTGAGGAGATCTAAGTGACACTTATCGTATTAGCCGGTGAATGGGCTCCTCTTTCATCTCGCGCTCGCATACCACGAGCAGCTAAACGAGCAATAAACACGCTCGTTTGAGCAGCTTCCTCTTCGGACCAGTGTGCGTCCTTGGAGTTTGATCTCACCATTGATGCAGATCAATCTCATGTCTCTTTTCTCAGATATCAGCAAAAAAGGCAAATGATAAATGGGCTCCTGCCCGAGCTGTTGTGCTGCTGTTCATTCAAATCACCACCTAACCTGAAACCTATTTCCGACAGACAGAGAGTAAGGGTGTGAGGGGGGGAGGGATCGAGGGAAAGGAGAGATTGGATAAAGAAGGAGGGAGCAGACACGCAGTAGGGAGCTGAGATAGGATAAAGTATGTTGTCGAGGAAATGACATCATCTGGCTTCCCTGGAGGTGGGCAGAAGGTCCTTTTCCAAAGCATCTCTGATTCCGTCCTCCTTTTTCCTTGTTCGCTTGTTTTACGGAGCTGAAGTTCCAGCATGAGTCAGACGGGTGACTAAGAAGTCACATTGAAATGCCTGCATCTCGCCTGGAGCTCCTCTCTGCCAGAGTTAGCATGGTCTGCATGTGCTAATTCACACAGCCATCACAGGGGAAATGATGATCATGTCTGGGGGAAACGCATCCCCGCAATTCCATGACGCTCATTGTGCAGCTCTGCAGCGTGTGTAGTCAATTTAAAGAATATATTGGCTGTTGCCTCCTGACCCATCCGTTTAAATGGTTGCTGATTGCCCGTGGGTCCGGCCTTCCATCACCAGGACGATGAGGCTAACCTGAATTTCGCTTCTTTCCCCGAGTCTGACTCAGATGATGAACGTTTTCTTTCATGCTAGTGGAGATGTTAAAGTGAACTGTCAGAGAATGAAGGATAAGGGATAACCGGGATGAAGTTCTCAGTCCTCCCACAAAAGAGAACAAGTTCTGCTCGACTGCTCCGGTTCCACTCCTTCAGCTCGGACGTAGGCGTCACCATTTGCCGAGCAAATTGAAAATCGTCGAGCAAGAAGTTAATTAACGTAGCATAAGGTGGAGAGTTTATCAGAGAAGGTGTGTGTAGACACAAAGTCACTGTTGTTCAGCTCCAGAATTGTTAAGGTGTTTGGTTTGTGATTGGAGACAAGCTGTGCTCCTGTGCCAAACACTTTCATCAGTAGAGATGAGCGGGTTTTAAATGAGTCAGGCCAGGAGTCAGAGGCATTCTCTCACCCAATTTAAAATGTTTCCATCCACATCCCTCAAGGTCTCTCCAGAATGTTCGCAGAGTGACACCTGCTGCTTTTATAGAAATGACAGCCTGAGTAAGGGATAAAACTCTCCGTGTTATTGGAACATAATCAGAGATAGTAGTGGACTTATTTCTGTCCTGAATGACTGCACGTCCACGGGGCTTTTGTTCTTCTTCTATGACACAGTTTGCTTTTTTGCTATATGTTGATGAAAATAGTTAGTTCCTCTTTTCACCCGTTTCTCTCTTGGGTTTAACACAATTGAAACATTTCTGCAATGAATTCCTCAATTTCTGTGCTGACACTGGAGCTTTCTTCCTTAAATGTCTGTTCACAGAAGGCTTATCGCAGTATCAATGCTCCATGCTCTGTGTCTGTGGAACAAGAAACAAGAAGGCATTAACATAACAAGAACTTTAATACCACTTTAATATAAACCTGCACTACTGTCAGATCTACAGCGACTTCATCAGCACTGTAGTATACATTAAAAGTTTATGATCTTTCTCAAATGGCGGGGTTACACAACAGGTTCACGTCGACGCACTCGCAGCACTTCGGTGGTGTTTGCCTACACACGAGAAACGATGGAGAAAACAGAAGATTGAAGGTGTGGTTGCATTTGAGTCAAGAACCCTGATGCAAAGGACAGTAAAGTCTTTGCATGTAACATTCACTAATGTGAGCTATTATCCAGCCAGCTGCGGAGCAGAGTAAACATCTGCACAAATGTCCTCGCCCGCCACCTCTCACAGTGCTGATTATCAAAAATGCCTAACACAGAACTGGGTTTGAAGTATTAAGTTATTGTACTGCCTTCATACCTGATTTAAACAAAATATGAAAATTAAATAAAACTTAATGCAATAGGAATCAGCAGTCACCCCAATACGATATTACCATCATACGTACCTAGGTGCAGATTTGATCAGTTCTGTGATTTAACGGACCACAATTTTATAAAAATATCCTGACTCGATATAAAATTTTTTCCAATTTTGATTTCAATTTTGAAACAAATCTTTAAATGTTTTATGCCTTGGCTTTATTCAGCTGCCGCACAACTGAATTGAACATGAGTAATTACATGAAGCCTATATTAGTTTCCACACATAAAAAGCAAGGGTAGTATTTAAACAATATAAACTAACATGACATACAAGTGCACCACCTGTAGGATTCTAAGGAAATGGTGACGGTTTACCGCATCAAATGCCTCCAAAGTCTTGAGTTTGTGTTGAGCAGCTGTGAGCACGCGGGCAGGCACGTGCAGCTTCTAATGCACATGTTTCAAGACTAATTTACACTCATGGTGTTTTGAGACTGGTGTTCTGTATGTGTGTCGTAATTTGTGGGTTTGAGACTAATTCGCTTGCAGACTGTGAAGAAAAAGGCAGATCTAGGGGTTTTCATGTGCTCAATTTTGGATAATGTTACCCAATAAAAACATGTTTCTGTTGCGCCTTTGGAAGCTTGTGCACAGAATTGGACAGAGGCTGATCAGGTTGAAAAACATCCAGTTTCGGTTCCTGGATGATTGACCAGATCGTTTCCCCCTATAGTCTCTTATTCGCAACCAATAAGTGCTATTAATATCCAGTAAATGCCAGTGTTATTGATGAGAAACTTCAGAAGTAGACCTCTTGACCAGACACCGCTTGGACATTCAGCATGTGGTCTTGTTGCATACCGTTAATCCACCCCTTTAAAGAGCCAATCAGATTCTACATCCGTTTGATGCAGGAAATGCGTAATATTTGCAGGTAGTGAGAATTTCAGAGATTTTGTAATAGTAAATAATAAAATGAAGTACAGTTGTGTGATTGATCTTTTATACTTCAGTTGTTTTTTTTTCAGAAGCGATTCACATTTTTTAAATTATTTACTTTAGATAATCTTTCAAATGTTAAACAGTCTGAAATCGCTGTTTTCTTAAAATATACCACAATATACCACAGTTTTTGCAGAAAATACAAACTATTTTCATTTTCTGCCAAGTACCCTAGCTTTTCTTTTTCCTCTTTATGGTGGGAATACCACTTTCCACTGGGCTATAGTGAAGTATGGAGCGGGAATAAATCTTGACCACCAGCAAAACAAGTTATGAATAGTTATTAGATACTTTTTTAATTCTTTAAAACCGAAAAGAAATATAGCAGCTTGAGCCATATCAGGCAATAAATATTAGTGGTACCGAATCGAAATTTCAAAGATTTTATGCACAAAGATTATGTTGAATTCACCGCTCTACCAGCTAGAAGTACACTTTATTTTTATCCTATAAATAAAAAAGTTCTATTCCTTTTATACAACAACTTCCCAAACAGCTACAGTTCTTTTACAGATTAAAGAACAACACATTGGGGGGTTTGTTTTGTCAGTTTTTTTTTTTTTCTTTTTCCTAATGATAGTTACATTGAACGTCTAAAGTGACGCAACAAATCAGTTCTAGTTCTCAGTTCTAGCAGCTATAAGCAAACAGGTGTTCTTTTACCAGCCTCTTTTCAGAAGGAAACGCAGTGTAAGCTCTTCTGATCTGAACATGTGAGAAGGTACAGTACGTAGTGCGATTATGATAAAGGCTTGTGATTTAATGGTGGAACAAAAGACAAAATTTAAGCTTTATATTAAATGACAAGTCGGATTAAGTTTGTGTGATGTCACGTCCTGCACTCAAAGAAGATTAGATGTTCAGCTGAGACACTCCTGATGGTTTGTCCTTTAAGGCCGTTTTTATAACAGACAGGTTGTCGACATTCCTGAGGTCAAATGGGGCACAAGGTCTTGACCACGTCGATGCTGATGTCGATGCTGAGCACCGTAATGTTCTGTGGCCTCAGGCTGCCTTTTAGAGTCACAGGTTTAACGGAGGCCCATCTGTTTGGAGCGCTCTGCTTCACTCTGGATGCCTTCCCCCTTTTTCCCCTCGCTCCATCCTTCTCTTCCCCAGTTACGTCTATAAATAGGCACTGAAGTCAGAGGCTCTGCATTACAATATTACATCGGCTTCCTGTGTAAACTCAGGAGGGGTGTGTGTGTGTCGAACAGTGTTAGTGTATGTGACATGGGGTGAGAGGTGTATGCACATATATGTACAGTATGGTTATATGTATGTGTGGGTGTATCCAGGGTCATAGAATTCCAGCTCATGCGAAAGCCGTGTGCGTGTGTATATGTGTGTGTGTGTGTGTATGCGTGTGTGTGTGTGTGTGTGTGTGTGTGTGTGTGTGTGTGTATGTGTGTGTGTGTGGGTATGTGTATGTGTGTGTGTGGGGATGTGTGTGTGTGGGGATGTGTGTGTGTGTGTGTATGTGTGTGTGTATGTTTTTGTATACGTGTGTGTGTGTGTGTGTGTGTGTGTGTGTGTATGTGTGTGTGTATGTTTTTGTATACATGTGTGTGTGTGTGTGTGTGTGTGTGATTCCTCCCCCGCCATGGCTCTGGTTTCTATTACTGGCAGTAAACAGAGCAGAGCGGTGCTTTTTGCTCCTCTCTCAAACACGGTGTTAAGTTTCCTGCTTTAGCTCCCACCTCACATGCCGCTCCCAAGGAGGCAGAACAGGAGCAGTTGCCATGACGACGGCAAAACCCCGGCCGCGGAGGAGCAGGAGAGTGCCGGGATTGTGAGCAGAGATGGGTGACGCTTTCAGATCGCAGCAACCACAGAGACACAATCTCACCACGCTTCCTAAAGAGCTTCTCAATTATTAATCCCGGCACCAGGAAGGTTATTTTAGAAAAGCAAAAAAATAGAGATGTGGAGGGGTGAGAGGGGGAGGGAGAGAGAGAGAAAGTGTCACTTTTCTTTTGATAATGTTTTAGGAATTACTGAACTTACTTTCTTGAGTTTCTTGATATACAGTATGGCATTAGAAGCTTTAGAAGTTGCTCTGATTGAGTCAGCCTTTTATTATCCAAAATCAAATCCTTCAGCATTCATACACAGAGTGTATGTATAAAACACTTTGTGTTCTACCATCATGCAACTGGAAAACAATCAACACCTGGGAGTTATGAAGTCTGGGTCCGCCAAGCTGATTATTTTCTGACTCATAGAAATTCTTCTATGTGAGCACAAATCTCTATTTACTTCCCATAATCTCTCCAACCGATTATGCCGAATTTCTTCTGACCTCATGTTAAGGTGTATAGACAAGACATATACTGCAGTGTGAGGCTGTATTATATCTCCATTATATGTGACTGTGACTTACACACGTGGACAAAATTGTTGGTACCCTTCAGTCAATGAAAGAAAAACTCACAATGGTCACAGAAATAACTTTAATCTGACAAAAGTAATAATAAATAAGAATTCTATGAATGTTAACCAATAAAAGTCAGACATTGCTTTTCAACCATGCTTCAACGGAATTATAAAGAAAAATTAACTCATGGAACAGGCCTGGACAAAAATGATGGTACCCCTAACTTAATAGTTTGTTGCACAACCTTTGGAGGCCATCACTGCAATCAAACGATTCCTGTAACTGTCAATGAGACTTCTGTACCTCTCTGCAGGTATTTTGGCCCACTCCTCATGAGCAAGCTGCTCCAGTTGTTTCCGGTTTGAAGGGTACCTTTTCCAGACGGCATGTTTCAGCTCCTTCCAAAGATGCTCAATAGGATTGAGGTCAGGGCTCATAGAAGGCCACTTTAGAATAGTCCAATGTTTTCCTCTTAGCCATTCTTGGGTGTTTTTAGCTGTGTGTTTTGGGTCATTGTCCTGTTGCAAGACCCATGACCTGCGACTGAGACCCAGCTTTCTGACACTGGCCAGCACATTTCTCTCTAGAATCCCTTGATAGTCTTGAGATTTCATTGTACCCTGCACAGATTCAAGACACCCTGTGCCAGATGCAGCAAAGCAGCCCCAGAACATAACAGAGCCTCCTCCATGTTTCACAGTAGGGACAGTGTTCTTTTCTTGATATGCTTCATTTTTCCGTCTGTGAACATAGAGCTGATGTGCCTTGGCAAAAAGTTCCATTTTTGTCTCATCTGTCCATAGGACATTCTCCCAGAAGCTTTGTGGCTTGTCAACATGACGTTTGGCATATTCCAGTCTGGCTTTTTTATGATTTGTTTTCAACAATGGTGTCCTCCTTAGTCGTCTCCCATGTAGTCCACTTTGGCTCAAACAACGACGGATGGTGCGATCTGACACTGATGTTCCTTGAGCATGAAGTTCACCTTGGATCTTTTTAGAAGACCTCTGGTCCATGTTGAGTGTGGTACATACCATGTCACCAAACAACACAGTGACTACCTGGAGCCCTATATATAGGCCCACTGACTGATTACAAGATTGTAGACACCTGTGATGCTAATTAGTGGACACACCTTGAATTAACATGTCCCTTTGGTCACATTATTTTCAGTATTTTCTAGGGTACCATAATTTTTGTCCAGGCCTGTTCCATGAGTTTATTTTTTTAAATAATTCTGTTGAAGCATGGTTGAAAAGCAATGTCTGACTTTCATTGGTTAACATTCATAGAATTTTTTTTTTATTATTACTTTTGTCAGATTAAAGTTATTTCTGTGACCATTGTGAGTTTTTCTTTCATTGACCGAAGGGTACCAACAATTTTGTCCACGTGTGTATATCTCTGTTAAATTACGTGGCTCATTTAACCTACAGTTCACCTAAAGCGATTAAGCCCTGGCAAACACATTGCACCCCACTTTTCTGTTAATGAGTGGGATACAGGGAAGTGCAAACCATATACACACATGACTGCAACACAAACTGATGTCCTGCTGCTGCCGCTGCTTTTCCCTAAAACCCCCGTTTGGTTTCAGCTATGGCTCATCCTTGTGTTTGGGTGGGGTTCGAGTGACATGAAATTGATAGTGCTTTTATCATTTAGTGGCTGTTAGAGCGTTCCAGTGCCATGCCTTTGATGGTGCCCGATGATGCCCTCATTACTCATGGACCCTTCCTGAATGAGACTCGGCTCAGCTAGTTGGCCTTCTACAACATGATGAGCTTGCGGGTGGTGAAGCAGTCTTCAGTGTCAAGTGGAGTAAAGCTGAAATCTGGTGGACTATGTTTTTTTTTTTTTTTGTACTATTTTCAAGACAGAGAAGTAAGAAATCCTAGTGAGTGAATGACTGTTTATTGCTTTTATAGCATGAGTGAGAGGGGGAATGACTTAGTTTCTTCTTACATTTACATTCCAACATTAAATGTAACAGTAAATCGATAAAATGTACAGTTTGTTACTCTTTAATAATAAAAAAAATTAATTGCTAAGGAATAAAGTTCTCTTGCGTGCCTTCCTCCTTCCTCAGTTATGGCTGTGTAGGTCAGAGGATGAGAAGTGCTACACTCACACAGAGACTTTAAAGGAAATAGACGACACTGATGATGTTACCGTATCTGATTCCATCCAAGTACATCGTCCTGTGCCTAAGACAACCTTACAGCGGACTTGGGCACGGTTCCTGAGCGCAGAACGATTGTGTTCTCACTGATCAAAATGAACCAGAAATGATCCCGGAAACACCCCGGAAGGGTGAAAACACCTTCAGCGTGCTGCTAGCTACCTATAGTGGCTAGCTATTTTTGTTTAGCTCATACACTCCACTCACACCCTCTCGTGATAATGCTATCACTTGTCAAAAAAAGCTATGACATAAATATTTCACTCCGGGACATGAGAGTGATAAGTGTGACCTTTGAGTAAGCATCACGGTTGCCATGGCGACTGATTACAGTCAGCGGCTCGGATTTGACCGCAGACCAGCTCGGTCTCTCTGAATCTCACCGCGCCATGGCAGTCATGGAAACCGATTTGCATGCCCTCCGGTTTACAGCGCAGCAGGGATGCGACCTACTACAGATGCCAAAAATGACTTCAATCTTCTGAAAATGAAGCGGCTCACCACTGACTGCATGCCTTCTGTTTTTAGCACACACTAGATCTCACACTCGCCATCGGAACACATAAAATCACAGGCTCTGGATGTCTGTCCTGTTCCATTCCACTTTTACAGCACTTTTACACAATTCCACTGCCTAACATCCGCGTACACGGTGTCACAGGATACACACTCTGCTTCTGTGTTTACGAAACAAGGTGTATTTTGGGACGGCATGTGATTAACTGCGCTATTAAACAGAGTCATTACTGCAAACAAGCAAGTCCCTGTCCATATCATTACAGAAACGCTAATCGACCTTTTTCAGGGTTTTTTTCTCTCTTTCACTTGAGT
This sequence comes from Clarias fuscus, assembly GCA_030347435.1. Taxonomy (NCBI): domain Eukaryota; kingdom Metazoa; phylum Chordata; class Actinopteri; order Siluriformes; family Clariidae; genus Clarias; species Clarias fuscus. The sequence continues at coordinate 7,409,245 of CM059216.1, forward strand.
AACAGAATGACTCCGCCCCCACGCAGAGAAGCGGAACATTGACCTAGTAGACAGCACTCTCCATCATCATCATCATCATAATCAAAGCATCAACTGATGGACTGCCTTTTAGCAGAATGCTGTTGATCACTCCTGTTCAGTTTCTCTCATGCTGCTCTGGAGGCTCACTAACAATCTTCATGTTGTTGTTTTTTTACTTAGAATTTCTTTGTTTGCTGGTTTTATTTCATGATAATGTCACCTGTCAGTCAGCTTTGGAAGGCAGGAACAGCTAAAGGTGATAAGATGGGAAGTATCTTAAAGTTGGAGGAAAAAAGATCTTATTCTTTATCTTCTTCTGTTATATTAAACACTTCACAGCAAGCAGAAGCACATTGTGCAGGTCAGAAAAGTTATATTCTGATTAAATACTTTGAGCATGGAAATACTCACCTTATCAGATCAGCAGCCATGTTAACAGTTAAACTGGAATCCCTAATCAGAATAATAAGAATCGGATTGAAGAAACATTGTCCATGTAAAAGAAGCGAATGAAACAAATACAGAGATGGCTGATCACCAAGATAACGGCATCGGTCGTTCCAAATAAAAGTGCTGTTTGCCAATATATTGTCACTGACCTGATCGCTGATTTTAAAGAAGTCTGTATTGATAGACACCTAGTCTACTCGTCTGTGACTAGAATAATATCTAGGTTAGAGTGTCACTGTCTCGGCTAGTATTGTGCTCTGTTGAAATTCCTGTTCTGAGAAGTTAACGTTACTGCATTAGGCCTTATGGCAGTCTGTTTTATTCATTCAGAAGCCAATGGTAATAATCGCTTCCATCTCCTGGGTTTGACTGACACGTGACGAAGCAGTAAATAGAGAGAGAAAAAAAAAAAAAACTATAGTTAGAGTATGTAGAGTCTGTAGAGATAGGCCTTGGATCTGGACGGTAAAGTTTTGCAAAGCCTTACACGGATAAAGGCAGCAGTGCTCTCTGCTGGGTCGCCGTATAAATCATTATTCATATACAGAAGAATATAAGTACTTCCGTACAATATTGTTTATTTAACATGTTGTCTCACAGTGCTGCGTGTTTACTTGGTCGAGTGCTCGTTGTGTTTCTTCCTGCGACACTTTACAGTGCTTTACAGGCTCCGACTGCTGTGCTTTCACTCTGAAGCGCTGTTAATTTCACTCTGTACCAAAGTCCCATCTGATGCCTCGACCAAAATCAAAGCTCAGGTTTCTGCTCTGTGAATAATAGATCTTACCTGATTGTGCTTTATCATCAGCAGGGCAGATTTGTCGTGTCTGCACAATCAAAGGCCAGCATTAAAACTTCAGCAGCCCCTGCTTCCGCCGCTGTTAGTCTGTGCAATGGCTGCGGAGTAAAACAGCAAGATTTTGTGTGTGTGCTCGGCTCGGAGTTTGAAGGCCGGTTGATGGTGAGCTGTGTGTGACACTGGGACATGCGTGTCGTTTCCCCTTCACTAACCCAGCGTGCGGTCTGTCGGGACACAGCAGCAGCCATGAGGGCCATCTGAACGTGGATGGAATGTCTCGGCTGATATTTCAGCATTTTAAATAGATGTAACGGAGATGTGAACACACTTGATCCCTAAGGTGTTCACTTGTCTCACTGTGTCCTACAACGGGCTTCTAAATCTCTTCCAGCCATGTGCCAAGGTTTAACTCTTACACCCGAAACCCTCAGGGGTGCACAAAGCCATGTCCTAGAAAACTAAACCCATTGATGGTTTATTGCAGTCATGTTTTAGGCAGCGATCAATGTTTGTTTGTCTGAACACAATGTTTAATGTGATAAAATATACAAAGAAATATCCAGAAATAAAAATTCCTCTTCGTCCTTTTTTTTTTATTTATTTCGAATTGCTGTGAATTTGCTGTGAAAATGGTCAGTACATGCTAAACTTCTAAACCGAAAGTTTATGCTAATGTTTAAATCATTTCTTTAAAAATGGACTTACTTTGCAACATTCATTATTTAGTGGGCGTGGCTCAACAGTAGCCTCTTTTCATAGACACTAAAAAGCATTTAGAGGAGGAGTGGCACAGAGGTTTGAGTTATAAAAGCACACTCTCTGATGGGTCTTTCAGCTGGAGCATTAACACACACACACGCACGCACACACACTGGGAGCTGTGAGACATGTGATAACTTGTTAAAGAAATAGTCAAATGCGGGACCTTATGGGTCAGGAGCTCAGCGTTCGGCCTTTTGTTTACTCTCAAAACCCACATTTTGACTGTCTGACTCTCTGTTCATCTAGAGATGCTCTTCCTGTATTAATGAATCAGTGAACACTCCAAATAAGAGACAGCTGATGGACTGGACGTGTCACTGGATGTGATTGGAGGCAGGACTGGGCGTTGTACATCTCACATCCACACCCAGAAGAAACCAGCATCTTCTAGCTACATTTTACATTCTGTGTAATACTGTCATTTATCACACTGAAATATTTTTATATTTCTTTAACCCGATTTCCCTCCAGTCCACTCTGCAGCCTGTCGTTCATCAGGGGAAAGAATTAAAGTAAATGCACAGGCTTTATTTGCGCTAGAACAGGTGGCAAATTTACAGAGTGCCGTGTATTTGTCATAAATGCATCTCGTCATTCTCTCTCTCTCTCTCTCTCTCTCTGAGAGACTCTACTGCAGAGGACACAGTAGAGGAGAAATGAAGTGACGTGATGAGGTGTATAAATGCAGAATGCCTTGTGTTTTTCTGCCTTCTTCTCCTGTCACACTGTCACGGCTGCGTATCACCATCAAGTGGAACAGCGGTTAATCTGAACTCCATGTTCCCCATCAGATATTCATGGGCCAGCAGGATGCACAGTCTCTCCTGGAGCTGATCTCGGGTCAGGTAGAGCAGCTCACTTCTCCAGCTGTGGGGAAAGATGGGAGCAGCTGGGAGCACTGCGCGACCCCACTGCCAAAACTCGAATGCAGGAAGACAGAAGCAGATAGAGAGATGCGCCTAAGTGCATTTCTGTCATTTCTTTTGCCACTAATGATTTGTTGTTACTTTGTGTTTCTGATATTGCTGCAATGTTAAAATGTGATGTTACAATTTTAAATTTGATTACCCTAGTGGCTTAATATTCTACTGAGAGTGCTGTTTTTCTTTTCTCTTACAACATATGGAAAACGTTACAGTTATAGGAAACTAATCATCGACAGGGAGGGAAAGAGCGAAGTGTAAAGCTGATTCATCTTAAAGTCCTTCTCAATTGTTCCAAAGTGCTGAGGCTAAAGACTTTCACCCGGTAAGGTATAGAATTAATGAGAGCTGCATGAGCAATAATTATCCATGTGATTGGTAAAAATCAAGCTTATGCTAGCAGTAGCTAAGAATAGCTCTTGGAGTGCATGAAGGCATTAGAATTTCACCAACTATTTAGACTTGTTTGTGTAGATTACATTCATAAACGCCCAAATTAACCTCATTAGCGGGAACACACAGAGTTTACCTCCTCTGGGTTTTAAGGAAGTTTTGGTCAGCCTTTTTTCCAGTCACAACACAATCGTTTTCCACTTTTGTTACTATCTGTGTCAGAGACTTTTTGTGTGTGTGTGTGTGTGTGCGCGCGCTTGATCTACTGTAAATGCGCTTAAATCCATAACGCCTCTTATATCAGAATTATCAGCATAATTGCTTAAGCTGCACATCTGTGATCTGTACATCTCAGTGTGGTGTCTAGCCAGATTCCAGCACACAAGCCATGTTGATTTTTCTTTCCACCCGAAGAGGTGAAAGAGCTCTGTGCCCCCGAGGCAAACTCTCATCTCTACACAGAAGCCATAAACAAACAGGCCCCTCTCTCAGTCCCTCACACAGCTCTGCCCGTGCCCTTTGACCGACGCTTATAGAGAGAGAGGAGCGTGTCGGCTCACAAACACAGTGAGGAGGCCCGAGGCTCAGACGGCCCACTCCTGAACCGGGAACCCCGCCGCTTGCCTTTGTGTAGTCAGAAGCTCACACTGGAACCAGCCGTGCGTGTCATGGGCCCAGATGTAGAAGCCACACCGCCGTCAGACTTGTGCTTTATTGTGCGAGCTGAAAGCACTCCAAAAGTCTACTGTTAAAGACACATCGTTTTCAAGAGACTTTCCATCAAAGAGCCTTTTTTGCCCAAGGATGGTAGAGCCAGATCTCATTCAAAAAGACCAAGATGGACCATTATGGAGAGCGCTGAGCGGTTGTGTCTCATTCAGTACTCATTCTAAACTCAAGACATGTAAATAAAGTTTCAAAGCAGTTCCTAAATCCACTGCTCCTAAGAACGAGAGCAGAGCGTGTCTGAAACAGAACCAAGCTAAGGTGAGGTAACTCTCAGGAGGCATACTCTTACACAGCAGGACTTCTACTGCACAGGAATTCTTTCAGTGAACTCTGGAAGCAGGTTATATTGAGGTTGTTTGTGTGTGTGGTATTACATGTTCTCATGTGTACATGCAAGTTTCTTCCAGCTATTCCAGGTTTTCTTCCTGCCGCCCCTAAAATATGCCGGGGGCTGCCTGTAGGTGTGAATAAGTCTGTGTGTGTGTGTGTGTCTGTGTGTTCGGCATCTCATTTAGAGTGTTGCTACCACTGTACTCAGGACAGACTTTATCCCAAGGGGCTAGTGCACTCTGAAAAAAGCGATCTTCATAGATCCATTGGATAATTAGGCGTTCCTCTGCTAGAGAAGCAACAGAAATCACACACACGCACATGCACACAGATTTAAAGAATGTTAGATTTCAATCAGTTCCTACTTTGAGAAATTGGTTGCATACTAAGTCAGTGCAAGGTCATCTACATATTTCAGATTTTTTTTTTCTGAAACAAATGCGCAGTTCTGCACCATCCACCTGCTGGCCAAGCCGTGGTATTGCAGCACTAGGAGTCAGACTTGGGATGTACTAATTAGCATGTTCGAGATAAGTTTAAAACAACTGGATGATGATGGAAAATCAATTAAATCACAGTTTTTAACACCCGAGAGAGAGAGAGAAGGGGGGGGGGGGGGGACATAAGTGCTGAAGATTGATCTCACAGAGGCTCTTTTTTTCAAGGCCATAAGCCCAGGACATTAATACACTTCAAAGGAAGAGGATGTAGAGAAAGAATGTAGGCGTATGGATGGCATCATTTTCCTCCTTGCACTCGGCATGGCTTTAGTGAGAGGTTCAGGGCATCTAGCCACAAGCTCGGAGATCCACCGAGAGACAAGATTGGCTCTTTCGTCGCTTGCACTGCGTTTCTCAGGATGAGTGTTTGTACTGAAGCCAGAGCCTTACAGGAGTCACTCTGGCTCATGCGTTTCTGGGTTATTTTATTGTAAGTTTTTTAAAATTCTTTTTTATTTAAGTTTCCTCATTTCCTGGTCAGCCTCACTTATTTCTGTGTTTTATTTTAGTACATTTTTAATTCATAATGTTAATATGAGAAACTACAAGGTTACAGCTTGACCCCTAACTGCCACTGGAGACTCCTTCCATAAACATCCTCTTCTCTTCTTCTATGATTATACATGCTTCTCTTTGATCTATAGAAAAAAACATATTGTATTAAAACTAGTGTATTAACATAAATTGTGATTTGCAGCCGCGTTACTGTCAGAGCTGCTGTTCTAGAAAATTAATCAACCTCCACTGACCAACAGAACTTGGGTATAAAACTAATAAAATACCCAATAAAATAGTGTTCAAGTGTATATGCAGAAAGCTTACTGGTAGAATCATAGTTATTGCTTTTAAAATATTTAAATGTTTGTTTGTTCATTTTCTGATTGCTTTTAACATACAGGGTGGGTGCCATTTATATGGAAACAAAGAGAAACTTGTAAATAACTCATGAAAGAATAACGTTATGTTAAAACCAAGCACACCATTGTTTTTCTTGTGAAATTCCCAATAAGTTTGATGTGTCACATGACCCTCTTCCTATTGAAAAAACAAAAGTTGGATCCAAGATGGCCGACTTCCAAATGGCCACCATGGTCACCACCCATCTTGAAAAGTTTTATACTAATGTGCCACAAACAGGACGCTAATATCACCAAACCATTCCCATTTTATTAAGGTGTATCCATATAAATGGCCCACCCTGTACAACACAAATTCCTTCTTGCTCAGACACACACAGACACACACGATTGCCAGAAGAGGACCTGGTTGTCCTTTGCTATTGTTGCTGATGGCCTCACACGAAGTACTGTGCATTCAGGTTATTAAGCATTCAGTTTGGTCGGCCATCCTTGCTAATCAGGACCAGGGCTGCGTCCTTCTGTCACTTCGCATCATGCGCTCGCGTAGTCATGCTGTCTCTTCACCTTTCTGAGGGGCAGAGAGGGCTGATCCCAGCGCAGCTGTTCTCCTCCACGCTGCACCTCACACTTCTGAAAGTATGACTTATACAGAGGGAGGGAGGAGTTGCCCAGGCAACTGTGCTTCTTCCTAATGGGAAGAGCGGTGTGCTGGAATTTGGGCGGATAGTTGTTTTTCTCCTTTCTTTCCCCACGTCTGCCATCTGCTTTTGATCAGAGGCCATTTCCTGGACGGAGTGAAATGACGCCTCATCCCAGAATCAGCCAATGAGCACCGCTGTCGAGTTTGTTCAGGTGCTCTTATGGGCTTCTTGCAGTCTCCATTCAGTCTCCTCCTTTTCTTTTGTTATCTGCATGAGGGTTCTGACTTTTGGGAGAGAAGTATGGTGCATGTAGTTCCATTAACAGTTTGCATATTTTGTTCATTAGATGTGGGCCATTTAGTTACCGTTACTTTTTTTTGGAAATTGATGTGGTTCATGTGGATTTTCTTGCATTTTGGGGGGAAGATGAAGTCACTTAGTTAGCCTTACTGTATGGTTCAGGCAGGAAGCGTGCTCTCTTTGGTCCCAGTTGTGTTTGTGAGCAGGAAACATGCTAAGTTCAGTTGTTATATGTTAGCAAGCGATTTTACTTACTCAGATGATAAAACCAGATAATCTTACACTTCAGTATACTTAAATAGTGACACACAGATGATGTAAGTGGAGTCAAGCTGTTTCTTGCTGTCTTGATCATGTCTTTAAATCATCCTGAGATGTTCTGTGAGTAGAGTCTGAAAAGATCCGTCCTGTGAGACACACACCGATCAAATACAAACTCCTCACATTAACTGTTACTCTTACGTCTCTTACACCCTGCTGTTCTTTACTGTAATCATTTCTTTTATGGTCCATTTTCCAGACCTAACAATTTGTGTGAGAGGAATTTCTCCCTTGCCGCCTTTATAAAGTTATAATTCAGCTATTTTTAGAATGAGGGGTAAAATTAAAAATCGTCCTTTCGCTGCCTGGCTGTTGGAAAAGTGTGCTGGTTATGTGCTAAGCAGACAGTGGAAGCCATTTAATAGCGCATGCTAATGGTGTTTGGGTCACAGTGATCAAATACGGTGGTGTAGTTTTGCAATGAATCAATATTTCCCTCTCACGCTGATTTTTCTCTTATGTCTGTTTATGACTCGCATTCATCTTTGTGCCATCTGTGATTATGGCTGAATCACATGTACTCACATGCCGTAGTGTTTGTGTGGGGCGATGCTGTGCATATGTGTGAGTGTGTTTGAGTGTGTGTGTACACGTGCATGCTTTAGATGTAGATACTCGCATGGCTTCATGTTAATGCCGGTTTTCTCCATTTCTCCTCCCCAGTCCCTCAGGGAGTGATCCGGAACGGAGCTTGTATGATGAGCCCGGGCCTCTTCCCAGGAATTCGACCTCTTCCCATCAATCCTATTGGCAGCAGAGCGGCCGCCGTCAGGTCAGTCCCACCTCTTTTCACTCATCCCACACTCCACACTTGGGCTTGTTCTTCCTCTGTTACTCGGATTGTCTACTGTGACAGTTAAAGGGAGTGTATCGTGCAACATTCCCATTGTAGTCATGTTTAGACATTCAGACATGTGCGTGTGCAAACAAAACACATAACCCTGTCCTTCTTCCGTGTGTGTATTGGCCAGGGTACAAATGGACCAATTCTCCCCATAATGTGACCTCATATAGGAGCACCTTCGAAAGCGGTATGGCTCAGCAGTAGCTCATCTACAGTACATAGACACTTGTTAAAGAAATAGTCAAATATGGGACCTTTAAGTTGGGAACTGTGGCCAATGGTTAGATTTAAAAAGTTGTGTGAAAGCACTGATAAAACTCTACCAGTAGTAGATGTCATCATCCCACTTTTAAACACCACACTGTAAGGTGGGATAAAATAACTCCGTTATGGCCAAACCCGCCTGGCCTGGGCCCTCTGTAACAATGAGCGAAATACACAATGATAAATAATGAATCAGATACAGGACGTATTTCTTGAGTGGAGTGACTGGATGGTCTTTCATCAGGTAAAACATTCATGAGCCCTAGACTTCCGAGTGCAACCTTCCTTGCTCACACACACACACACACACACACACACACAAAGGGATGTCCTCTCTTCATCACACAGATGTGTTAATGATTTTGTCCATCCACTTGATCAGATCATCAGGTTCCTTATAAAGGAATGGTAGGATTTTAGAACAGCGACATAGAAACCATCGGAGCAGCCGGCTTGAACAGGTTCCTGGAGAGACAGGTTTGTGTGTGTGTGTGTGCGTGCGTGCGTGTGGACAGTCATGCCCCGGGGCCTCCAGGTATGCTCACAGAACCCCATTTCCTGAGCAACCCCACGTTTTCTACTCTCCACTGTAACACATTGTTGTAAAGAACATCACTCTCTTTAATAGAATGTGTGACCTTCATGCATATGTGCTCACACATACACACACACTCACGCATCACATAAATATGCATTTACAACCACACGGTTCCAATGTGCTGTGTCTGAGATGTTAGCATGCCAACTGACAGAGTGACACTGCATTTCGGCTTAAATAATGCCGTGTGTGTTGTGCCCCTTCACGCCACGGCTATAATTCATCAGCCAGAAACCCAGAAATGAGACAGGATGCGGAAAAGCTCTCTGCTTTAGTTTCCCTGATGTTAATGTTTACGAGGAAGTGGGACAGAAAGCGAAGCCTACAGTCTTCACTAGACCCTGACCAGCAGCACTGAGCTGCTTGAAAAGGCATTTCATTTCAGTAATTCTGCGCTTTGTTGATGAGGGACATAAATGGAAATAAATGTGCTCCTGTGCCATTTCTCTGCATTACTTCTCCACTAAAATCAGGCCGTTTTGTAATCCAGCTCCATTAATTAGGTTTGTAATAGCGCTGTCGGTCAGCTGGAGAGGTGCTTCAAAGCTGAAGTACATTTCAAGGCTGTGAGACGTGTTTAATTTCATTAGCTCATGACTCACAGTGGACTGGCCTGCTAAAAAAAAAAAAAAAAAAAAAAAAAACTACACCTCAGACCAGAGAAGCACATCAGCAATATGGGCATAATGCTTACTGGATGCAAATAAAACCAGCTTTAACAGCACATCTCGCACACATCAGCACCAGACCAGTTTCTTACCTCAGGTTCACAGTAACACATGCTGAAGTAACACAGCAGCAAACAGCAGAGCTCCAAGAGACTTCTTCTTCAGTCAAGTGACAATTCCAATCCTATAGCTTGTGTGGTCCGACATCTGCCCAGTCCCCATCTCCAGTTCCTGCCTGCAATTATCATCCAGTTTTACAAAAATGGACGGTAAACATATAAGACCTCGAAGCAAAAATAATCAAACTTGCAGCACAGGGTTAGATTTAGCCATTTTAGCGGATTTGAGGTATAAAGGCTGTACGAAAGCACTTGACATCAACACTAAACAAGGAATCCAGCATAGGTTTGGGCATGAACCAGCTGCACGCCAATACAATCTACTACCAATAATTTCTGCAATAGTTTGCGATGGTAAATTTTTTTTTATTTGACACCTCGAATTTCTCCCACATCGCCATACGCAGCACTGAGCTCTGATGAACTTCTTGATTAAGGCCCTTCAGTTTCCTACCAGTTTGAGATCTTACTAAATTTGGGAAATTGGGAAATCCCACTAGTGCAGATAAATAAAAACGTTGGTGATGGGGTGGCTGCTTGTCTTTGCTGTGGTTTTGGAGTTAGAAAATGAAGAGAAAGTGGAGCTGCTGAGAACTGTGTGACCTGCGCTGAGCAGCAGTATTTTGTAAGGGGTTGGAGCTCATTTCTAACCCCAGAAACTTTCAAAACCAAAGCGTTTAATAAATCCATTTAGATTCATTACATAAGAAATGTTTTCAAATTTGTTTTTGAAATGATGTAATTATTACAGGACTACAAAGACTACTAAAAATTATAAACTGCAGCTCTAATTAGACAGAAAAGTACTGAATCGCTTATATTTGGAGAATATACTGTAGTACAGTAGCTTGATTTTCCTTGAAAGCAAACTAACAGCATTTCCTGCAATACAGAACACGTTTCTTACACTACAGCTTCACTGAACCTTTAACATCACAGCACCAGCGGGAACACGAGTCCAGGTGCTAGAGAATAGAAAGTTAAAGGAATGAATGGCCTAGTTAGAGTGTGACCTAAATCCGACCGGAAATTTCATACACTGCATAAAAAAGATGGTGTTTTACAAAGAGAACCAGAGCAGGCTATGAAAGCAGGCTGGAAGAGCTTGACCAGGTTTATACATCCAGAGAAAGATATTTGCATACAAAGCAGTGGATTTCTGGAGGAATTGATCAAGATTAAACAAGCAAACAGCAATGATTTACATAGTTTATTGAGCGATTCAGTTCAGTTTGATTTGCACAGTGCTTTAACAATAGAATTTGTCCTGAAGCAGACAGATCACTGAGGAAGGGAGCTTAGGACCGAAAAGGGAACACATCCTCTTCTGGTGACACTGGATCAGAAGATCATAAATCATTACGGTATAGAAATATTAGTGTTATGTAGAGATTATGTTGTTTTGAATTTATTTCATGACATTTTCCGCATTTATGTGCAACAGCATTTTGCTTCTTTAAGACTATTGCTTACTTCTATACCTCTTGGCATTGTGTTAACATGCACCTGAATGCTCCAGACAAGCAATCTGTCAAAACTTCAGCTTTTATAGAGATCTGATGATTAACAGTAAATCCAGTGGAAGCAGTAAGGGATACGTAGTTTTGCCCATGTTTTTTGTTGTTGTTGTTGTTGTTTTTTGTTAAATAAATAATGGCATGGTGAAATAAGTTGTTGTTTGTCTGAGGTTGCATTTGCCTAATATTAAGACCTGCTACAATCAGATTATTTCTATTATGTTTTTACACAAAACACATAGAATTAAAAGACACTAACTAATTAGGGGTCGAGTGAATATCTTCAGTATCTTCTGTGAATAGCAGTACTAATTGTAATAATCACACTTGGTTTAATTAAACACAGTGGCTTCTGCACTCGTTATTCAGCAGTGCATAAAACAGCACTTGATCCAGTACAGTCTTTCACATATATTCGTGTGCACACTGTAGTGAGTCCAGATAGAGAGACTCAACCGAGGTTATGTTGTAGGGTGTGTGTGGGATGGAGCTTATTATAACACTTTTCATTCATTTTTTAGAGTGTTGAAATGGATTAAAAGCTGTGTGGGGCTTGTACTTCAGCCTTCTGTTGTTAAATTAATAAAAGAAAAGTTGTAAAAGTTGTGACTAGAGTTTGAAGGAGAAGCTGCCTGAGCACTTATCTATTCTGCTTTTTTTTTTTTTTTTTTTTAACAAATTAATTTATATACTTTATTCAAAGAAAGTTTCATTACAAAGCTTTTTTTTTCAAGTTTTTTTATTTTACAAAAGTTGCACCAATATCGCTCAAGGTTAAAAAGTCAGAGTTTCTGTTTCTTGCAAGCTTCACCACGTTTGCATTTCTCTCGCAAAAACTTTCTGAAGTGATCTGAATACAGTCACTCAGGTCTGAATACGGTTTATTAAGAATCATCAGGACAGTCTTTATGATTACAGCAGCAGCTCTTATCACACTGACTGCTTTTAGTGACACTAGTAGACCATAAAGTACTTAATTACTTACAGTATACTTAATAGCACTGTGTTATTGTGTTTCCTAACCACGTGACGTATCTTTTGGCTGTGTAATTAGGTCCGTCCTGGCCGGCTGCAGAATTCGCAGTGAAAGCGAGCCATCCTGCGACTCTCCGCTGGTCAGCAGCGACCCCAAGGAGGACCACAACTACAGCTTTGGCAAATCTTCCAACTCAACACCCGGAGAGAAAACGCAGCTCGAGTGTGGCGCATCCGAGTTCCACAGTCACGACGCCGCCAGCGACACGGACGACGATGACAGAGCCAAGATAAAAAAGGAGCCCAAAGAGTGGGCGGTGGACGCTCTGGCCCTGGCACAGCACAACAAGTGGCACCATTTAACAAAAGTCAAACAGAGAGTGTCCAGTGACATGCTGCCGTTAAAAAAGCGGCGCACAGAGAAGCCTCCAGAAAGTGATGACGAGGAGATGAAGGAGGCAGCAGGTTCTCTGCTCCACCTGGCTGGCGTCAGAGCCTGTTTGAACAATATCACCAACCGGACGGCCAAGGGCCAGAAAGAGCAAAAAGAGTCCATGAAAAATAACTGAACTGTGTTATGAGGAAGAGTGAAAGGGGAAAAAAAAGAGAAACATCACTTTTAATAGAATTTACTATTTTTTTCCAGGACATCAGGTGAATTCTACTGATTTGTGGCAATATCAACAATTAACTTTGTTTTCCTATTCTTATAGGTAAAGTTATTGAGGGTTCTTTATTTTTTATTATTTTTATTTACATTTTTTTAAAGGAGATTAAAGCCATAGCAAAAAAAAAATTCAGCTGATTTACTAATGGGTTTTATTTGGCTGATATCAAGATTAAGGAAAAGAAAATTCCACATGCACTTAGCTGAGGACGAGTGTCCCGTGGGCCGCCCTGTGGCACTGGACAGCAGGAGTGTGTGTAGGGGGTCCTAGTGCACAAGGAGTAGTGTACACTTATCTTAGTGGTGTGGTGGCAGTGCACTCGCTGCCCTGAGCACTAATCCGATCCCAGGGCACGGCCCACCGCATGTTCCTGGATTACCATAGCTGCTGGAAGGCAGACGTTCCTGAGTCCAGCGTTAATCTGTGTAATAAATCCCAATTCATGAGCCTTTGTGCTTTTTGGAGGCAAATATTCATTAGATGTAGGAAATTAATATATATAGAAAAGTCTCACTGCCCACGCTCTTCCCTTAAGCAATCAAAAGGAGTGTTATTACTCACACCACATCATGTGACCCAGTGATATTCCCCTTACTGAACGATAAAATCAGAATCCCTGAGAGAACCCACGCTACTAAACCTGCCAATTGTAATTTACAGATAAAAAAAAAATTATGAAATGACTGTGGAAATGTTTTGTGGGATTTTTTTTTTTATTCGTTTTATTTTGTATAAATTCTTTCTTATGTTTTAATTTTTCTAATCCTCATGATGTAAGAAGCAATTTCATCCAGTCAGGATAACACTGTATAAAATGTTACACTAGACTTTTTTGTTTGTTTGTTTGTTTTGTTTGTTTGTTTGTTTTTCTTTCCTAATTTAAGCAATGTAGCCAGCAGGATTTTATTTCCTCCAAAATCGTGTTGCATGGGTTCTTGTAAAGAAGACGATCTTTTTTTTTTTTTTTATTAAAAAAAAAAAAAAAGTTGTAAGGTAAATAATGTATTTAGCATGAAGCATGAATTATTTTCATATAAATATAGATCCTAGAGAACAAAAAGGCACCGCCTCTAATCTAATTTCTATGCCCATAGGCCTACAGTCACTTTTCTTTTTTTATGTTTTTACTTTTTTGTTTTTTGGTCTTGATTTGTCCTCATCGCACAAAAGCAGGCATTTTACAAAATAACCTTCTTCAGGGACAAACGCTGACTGTTGGGCAACACTCTGTGCAATATGGGGACTTCACCTTCTTTCTGAGTCTAGGGCTCTCAGCCCCCTCTCCGCTCTCTCCATCAGATCAGCTCCGGTGTGTGTGCATGTGTGTGTGCATGTGTGCGTGCGTGTGTGTGTGTGCACGTGTGTGTGCGCATGCGTGTGAGCAAGCGTTCAGTATAGTTGCTGGGCCCTTAGCTCTGTAAGGACAAGTTGGTAGTGAGTGTCTGTTCCTTTTCTTCCATGTTTTTGGGGGGGTCTTCCATTTACACAGCACAGATAATACACACGCTCACACACTCTTCCCTCTACGTAGCACTGTTTAGTATTAAAGTTCTCCAAACATACACACACACACACACACACACACACACACACACACACAGGATAATCCCAGAGCATGTTATACACTACTGCATAGTGTACTCTATTCCACCTAATTGCACTTTTATTAATTAAAGCTGACGCACTTAGCTTTTAATACGAGTCTGATTTTTGAAAGTTCAGTGCCAAAGCCGGTTTATACACAGCAACGTGGCCAATATACACACACATGCACACACAACATAGATTCTTCGATAATACTATGTGAGAAACTTGTAGCATTTCTGTCATGTATAATACATATAATATTACGCAGTAATCATATCCGTCGCTTTCACGTTAGACATTATTGGCTGTAAATTGCTCATCGAGGTGTTTTTAATATCCATATCATACACACACTTTATCCTTATCATCGTGCAATGTTTATGATGTCGACCTTGATCATTTGTGCCGTGTCCTGTTAGCATGCCTGTCCCAATCATGCACGTATATGGACATCATCTGTGCCTCATCATCAACATCTCTCCTGAGAACTGAATTCTCCATCCTCACACTGCAGATAAAATGAAAACAGAGGAAAGGCAGTATTTGAGAGTCTTTATCCATTCTTATTTAGGAAAAAGGGAACACTCACTACGTAACTTTTCCTTTTTTTTACGAATCTCTTCCGAAGGCAAAACCGTGAGAGGATGAAGAGGCAAGTGGAGGCGCGTCAGAAATCTCAACCCAAGCCAGGCAAATAACAGTCAATACCAGTCTTCTTCTTGTGTTTCCTTGTGTTTTGTCATTGTTTGTTGTTGTTATTATTATTATTATTATTAAAAGCTTCATGTTGTTTCATGTTGTTAGTTGTTTTTCTTTTCTTTTTTTTCCTCCCAAACGAGTAGAATTGAGTCTCATTTGGTTCGTTCTGAATTTTTTGAGGTCTGATGGCATGTGCACCCTGATAAAGTGTCGATATGGAGGCATTCTTGCACTCTGTATTTTCCTTGTTGTGTAATCATATTGCCAAAGACAATTTCATCAATTTGTAAATATCACTATGTCCATTACTATGAAAAAAAATTCCTTTTAATTTTTTATTTGATTTTGCGTTCTTTCGTTATTCCGACCTGCCATCACGTTTATGTGCTGTATTGTCTTCCAGTTGCAATAAAGAAAAAAAAGAGTTGCAAAGTCGAACTTCTTGGACTAAATCTGTGATTCTAAAATTCTAAAATAATTAATTCATGACAATCTACCAAAAAAAAAAAATGAATTGTAAAGTAGCTGCTTGAAATTGTGTTTTTCTTTATGAACCAAGCAGAGGTGAAAATCTCTAGTTATTACAGATGTTATTACATCGTAAAATAGACGAGCCAATCAGAATTCAGTGTAGAATATCTAATACAGCAAAGCTTTCTGATATCATTAATTGTTTCTTTGTTTTTTTAATCTTGTGTTTAAAAGTCTAGTTGCTTTTTAAATGTAATATACTGTATTAAACCATTTGTTATTTACATAAAGTTGCATATTTATTAGTCCTGATACTGATTATATGCTTATTTGTCTTCAAATTATTAATTATGTGAGAATTTACCATCTTTCCGACCAATTTGAAACCCTTTAGCACCACCCACAGCCCAGTGTGCACATTCTCCTCAACCACCTCTCGGAATCTTCATTTCAATTCTGTAACAGTTCTGTAAAAGTAATACCGCATACAGAAAGTTGATTGTCTTACTTATCCACTTGTCCATCATTAAACTTAAACTGCCAGGAATCACAAAACTGTCAAGGTATTTCCATTACTGTTTGCCAATGATTTTTAACTTGTGTTCACAGCACTTAAAGGTTCTTAAAGGTCACTAAACCAAATGCTGCAGCATTCTGAGTTTATGTTTGATTCAGAGATCGTTGTCCAGTTTAAAGAAGCAATGAACACTTTTGGAGTATGGACAAAGACAGAATCCCAAAGGCAGATGAGAATGAGGACTGCAGGTGAAGAGGAGTCAGATAAGGAGCTTTGGCAACCACAACAAGCAGCATGATGGACAGGTGAGTCCTGGGTGTTGGTGGTCTGCTTTTGAAGCACAAAGACTCGAGTTTATACTTTATGCATAGATATTTTATTGAAAGTTTTTTTTTTCTTAATTAGTGTTGAAGCCACTGATGGCTTTAACTAACACAGCGTACAGCGCACAGACTGACAGATTATTTTTGGTGTGTATATTGTTATGATTTTGAGCCCTGATCTCAAGCTCCTTGTTCCACACTGATGTAGTGACACGGATACATGTGTTTACAATCTCTGCATAATTCAGAGTTCTGTGTGAAAGCCTTGATGGTCGCTCTTTTAATTAAACAGGGCGAGACAGGAAATCCTACAGAGCCCCGTCCCTGTTCGGTGTCACCACACCCAGCACCCAGGCTCGACTGGGTTGCTATGCAACTGCAGCGAAAGAAAGGGCGGAAAAAAAAAATGCACAAGAAGCTGCACAATGCCAGACACACACTCGTATGCACACACACATGCACACAGTCACACAGTTCATGTATTTTGCAAGGCTTATTTGCCAGTTAAAGAAGTAGACCCGGCATCAAACCAGTTTATTTATTTATTTATTTCACCACATTTAGTTTCAAAACTAACAAACACCCAATGTTAATGTGTTTCTGACCAGCATTAATGGTGGATAAACTCTGGCATGCTCCTGACCTCGAAAAAATACTCACTGCAAACAGCACCACGGCACCCAAAAAGCTGTTTCACTTGTTTTGTAGATGTTTTGTTCAGAATCTCCCAAGGGAATCTGGACCACGGTGCCAGAAACACACACACACACACACACACACACAAACATAGATTGCTTTTTTTTTGTTGCCAAGGAAACAAATAGAGTCGACTCTCATACCATACATCCTAAATTTTTCTCTAAGTGTGTTAATTTAGAGTTGTTCTATGTGTAGTTATTCCTACCCCAGTCTGTGTGTTTGGGTATCATGAGAACCCACCATTCATCAGTGAGACCCTGTCTGTAATTATGCTCTCATTTATACCGGTTTCCAAGGCAGCGGGAAACGGGGCTTTTTCTCTATAGTGGGACAAATCAGTGAGTGCTTTCCCCCCTGCGAGCAAGACACGCTGTGAGTTGATAAGCGTCCAAATCCTCCGAACACATTAACCCCCTCTAATTTAGCCTGTAGGCTTGTAAGTCGCAAACAAACACTGGGGTATTATTGCAAATCTGGGGCATTAAGGTCTGGGCGTTCAGATGCCTTTACAAGTCCATACATCTGGACCTAATCTGGCTGATTTGCATCCAGGCACAGGTTGAGGATTTGAGCAGAAATCCCTGTGGAATACTTCATGCGACAGCTGCATAAAACAGTCTGGCTGCTTCATGAGCATGGATCCTCTCAGTTCCTCATCTGACCTGACATACGCTCTGAGACTAATCCTTGGACAGGAGATCCTGGGTCCAATGCATTGCTGCAAGGCCTTACTCCTGTATATTATATAGTGATTTTGATATCTCATCTTGTTGCTTCAGTATATTACCTAGTGTTTTTGATATATTGTCTTTAGGACTAGATTTTTCTTGTAACCTTAATGCATGACACTTTGTCTTCAATATATTTTCTCATTGCATCAATATATCAATTTGTAGGCACATTTTATTATCTTATGGTGTTAATCTCAAATACTACATATCTTAAGTACTAAATATGTTATCTCATAGCATGGCTATGTTTTGTGTCCTAAAACAAAAAGTTGAATTTGTATACAAAGTGTATCAAAACACTTGTATAGCAAAGCGAATTTCTCCCTAAGAAATAATTGAAACTCGGATGATTCGTTCCACAGCCCAAACATATTCATAATAATTAATAATAATTAAATACTTAATACAAAATTTTAAATAAAATACAACAAATTAACTTGGACTTTACCGTTGAAAAGAATCCCAACAGAGAGATGTTTCCGCGTGTGTGTGGAGACGAGACGAGACGAGGCGAGAAGGCTACTGTGTAGGGTGACTTTCACACACACACACACGCACACAAACAGAAAAACTGCTTTCTGACAGAGACCGATTCTGGATCTGTAACAATGAACCTCTTGCTTTTGCTTTATGCGAGCATACACATGGTCACAATGTTACAACACTACACACACAGATGTTGACTATACGAGTGATGAATGGGAGACGATTATACATAACCCCGTAGCACATGAGAGAAGAACCATTGGCTCAGTTGTGATCTCGTGACACTCGGCCAACAAAGAGCATGTGTGTTACTCGTATATCAAGACCTCGCTCGTTTGTTAAGTTAAAATTTATTAAAAACGTTAGCTCGCCCGCAAACCAAGTTACTCGCAATCCAAGGTTCCACTGTACAATCTCATGGCTTTGATAGACATATGATTTTATTCAGCCCCCTTTAGCTGTCATTACAGCACGCAGTGTGATGACCGGTTCATGTGTGAAAATGATTCCTCATGCTCTTTGAACAACTCCGAATTCCAATATTTATGCTCCCTAACAAATTTAAACCTTTTTTTTTTCGGATTAGCCACACAGTCTGTTTAGTCCCGATACTGTGAGGTCTCATCACATTATGTGTTTATGCTCTTAACCCTTAAACCTCTGAGCAGTTTTAGGGGGGTTTTGCATCACTGTGTTTTAATGATTATATCAAGGCATAGCGAGTGGGCAATATAGTGTGTCATATCCTTTTTTCAGCACAACCTAGGCAATATGATAAAATAAATTTTATTTCATTTCAACCAACTACACACACTCTTGACCAAAAACTATTTTAAAAAATTTAAATCCAATAGATTTTTTAAAAATAAATTGTTGTCAAACACACACACACACACACTGATTAACAGAGGTGGAAAGAGTACTAAAATTTTGTACTCAAGTAAAAGTACTGTTACTTCAGTGAAATTTTACTGAAGTACAAGTAAAGTTACCGTTATAAAAATCTACTCAAGTAAAAGTAAAAAGTAGCTCATAAAAAATTTACTCAGAGTAAACATTACTGAGTAACTTTTTAAAAAAAATTTTAACAGCGGGAGTGGGATGAGGCATTCTAGAGTAGTTCAAAAAAGATGAGCAGATATAAATCTCAAACTAGTTGTTTTTAACTGAAGGAACACCTTTGCATAATAAAGCTGTTGTCTTTCTTGTGCTTGGGTTCTAGGGTCGGGCCGTACAGCAAAAGAATGGTTCAGGGTTCTATTTTAAACTGTATGGAAATGGTGGTATATGGCAGAAAGAAATAGATCCAGTCATTAATTGATGAAATAATGAGGTTTGTATTGCTTTACAAAAAAAATACACACACACACACCAGGAGGAGGATCAGATTCAGGGTGGACCCAGGCCAGAATAATAAACTAAATGGTATTTATATTTAGTAGCTAGATTACCTGCAAAAAAAAAAAAAACACAAACAAAAATACATGTACCATCCCTGACTCCCTAAACCAAAAACAGTGAATAAATTCCCAAAATAAATGGCAGCCACGCCCCTACTACTGGTGAGTGCACAAACATATAGTAAAATTATCTACAAATATATACAAAGACCAATCAAAGAAATAATCAAAGTCAATGGGAGGCAAAAAGTCACAATCTCTTTCCTCTTTCCCGCGTCTCTCTCCGGTTTATATATGGTCGCGCTGGTTGATGACGTCACTCTCAGGGCGGAAGCGACCGTGTGGAAGGTCAGGTGGATGCCGATGTGGGGACAGTCAGAAAACCTGGAGTGGAGTCTGGAGCGGCGCGCGACCAGGACACGATATACGCGCGCGGGCGCAACGAAGCATTTATACCAGGGGTGTCCAAATCCAGTCCTGGAGGGCCAGTGACCAGCACAGTTTGTAATTCACCAACAACTAAACACACCCACTGAACCTAGTAATTAACAGATTAGTTAAATCAGCTGTGTTTGAGAAGAAGAAGCACTAAACTGTGTTGGACACTGGCCCTCCAGGACTGGATTTGGACACCCCTGATATACAAAGCAGAATATTTTTTGCATTTTCATTCATTTGTTTTACTCAGTAGCGCATATGATTTAAAATGTAGCGAATTACAATACTTCAAAGAAAACATACTTAAGTAAAAGTAAAATTACAGATTTTAAAAACTACTTTAAAAAGTAGAAGTACACAAAAAAAAACTACTCAATTACAGTAACACGAGTAAATGTAATTCGTTACTTTCCACCTCTGCTGATTAAACCTTACTTTTAGACTAAAATTATAAAACCACTTATTATTCAATAAATACAATTAAAAATATATATATAATTAAACATAGCTATGGTTTTGACTGTTGACTTTTTACCATGTAACTTCACAGAGTGTTTAAGTTGTCTCAATTCATGATTTTTTTTTTTCTGATCACATTTCTTCCACAAAGTTGATGGTTCAGCATTATCCTTCCAAGTTTTGATAATGTGTTGAAGATTTTTTAAACCAGTTCCAGTCATTTTAAATCCTCTTAGCCCAATAATTTGACCCTTCTGAAATGGTGACTTTTTTGACCAGGCAGTGTATTTTATTTTATTATGTATCTCAGGACATCAATATATTAGATTTTGGCCATGCAAGCCTCAATAGATCAGTTTTTGGTCACATTATATTATGTTGTGATCTCAATGTACAGTAGTATCTAATGGACCAGATTTATTGTCTTGTTGTTTTTGTCATCATCTTGTGGACACATGACACTGGACTATTATCTCATGGACTACCTACATTGTTTTCTGTCTTTAAATGCATGTGACCTTTAAATCTTGTGACCTAAATATATTAGATTTTTGCCTTATTATTATGTATGATATGGCTACACCTTGTTAAAAAATATCCAGCATGTCAATTAGAGGCCCTAGAGTCACTTTTTGTTCGCTTAAGTTTTTTTTTCCCATTCGCAGTGGACTGGCACACACACATACCGTGAATCATGCTTAGGAATGTGTGTGAGAGGGAGAGAGGGAGAGAGAGACCAGGTAATGAATTTGACATTTTCCATGCAGGGTGTGCTGACTGTGCAGGTGGAAATGCCAGGCTGAATGACTCCCATTTCTCTAGTGCGGCTCAGTTGATGTTTCTGTGCCTGGTCACCAATCCTGTCCCCCCCCCCCCCCCCCCCCCCATCCTCGTATTTGCCTCTTACAAATGAGTCTGCGGAAAATTAATGTCCTGTAACGCTGCTGCTAACTGCAAGTACCCCATTTCTTCTATAACTGCAGCTAATGCCCTTGATATTTCATTAGGATTTGAACCCAAAGCACCTGCAGGGGGACCTGATACTCTTCTTTGTCCCTGACTGCTTGCTTGGCCTCCATTTTTCTTTGAACTCCCAAAAGGTTATGGCTGAACGAAAATAAAACGGCTGTGTAGAAAATTGTGCATGACTCCTGCGCAATGCAGAATCATCTCAAAACACCTCAGTAAAAACATTTATTTAAAATCCATTTAAAACTGGCTCACCCCGAACTTGGCCCTGATTGGCTGCAGAGGTCTTGATTGAGAGATCTGTAAAATTTTGTTCAACTTGTCTGTTCTGGCCAGGTTTTTCCACCCCCTTGTTTGTTTTTTTTAATGATTTTACAATTTATCTAACAGGCAGGATGTTCAGCTATTTTTTTCTTATTAACAAAGAGGGAGAGAGAGGCTGGTAAGGAAACAATTGTTTGTATCTGTGGGCAAGAAAAGGATTTAACATTTTCCACACCATATAATGTAACTAGAAATACATAAAGGCTCTGAATCATATGAGAGTGTGGCAGGTAACTAATCAACATGCTTCGTTCCTTATTTCCATGAGGTGTGTTTAGCACCTCAGATTTTCAGAGATAAAGAATGATGTTTAATCAAGTGTACCTAAGTAGATTTGGATATTGGCAGGGGTTTTAAGGACAGTATGGTACACTGGGTGTGGACTGTGTTCTCAGTGCCAAATGTGCAAAGCCACTGCCACACAGTTCTGACAGGAAACCGGCCATGTTGTTTGAAAGAGTGCAAAAAGCCATGATTGAGCAGCATGAGCTGAGAGAGCCAGAGGTGTAGGAATAAACACTTACTCAGATCGATCACAACTCAGAGCGACAATCAAACCCAGTCTATTATTAGTCCAATCCGAGTCCAGTCAGAACCACCTCTCTGGACTCGGATTGTTGCCACGGCCCAGCCAGTTGTCAGGTTCTAATTGAAAACTTGTTCAGAGAATTAATGTGTCTTGGCATGCGGCTGCAGGTACAATGATCTGAAGTGACGTTATAAAATCAGGCTGTTTTGACTGATTCATTTGTGCCTGTTTACACATGCAGATCTATCACTGCGATCTAATTTAACCGGACAGATTTACACCAGCACCACGTCCATCTACGTCAGACTTTTACAATGCCAGAGGGGATGGAGTGAACCTTAATAGATTAGACATGAGCATGAGACTTATTAGAGCAGCTCTCAAATTAAACCTCACAAGAGACAGTTCATAATGTCTCACTTAGAGCTGAGGGAGGAGTGTGACTGGGTTATGGTTCTGTTTACCATCCAAGGGTTTCTCCAGTGTCAGTCCTTTACCTCACTGTACTCTTACATGATCAGACATCTTCAGGACAGAGGAGGCTGACTGGCAATGACTAATTGTCCACAGCTGCATTAATGTAGATGGGAATATGAACAAGAATGTTTCACGAATCATTCACAACATTAAATAATTATGAAATAAACAGATAAAACTATTATTGCTTAATTAAGTAAAAGCTTCTGTGGTATCAGAGAAATAACACTTTTCCATGTCAATCCATAACATTATACTAATCACCTATTTATTTATTTATTTATTTATGTTTCTACAGTCTATTTGAAGAAATGTTTTTGTCAGGGTGTCGGGGTCAGGGGTAGCTCAGTGGTTAAGGCATTGCACTACGGTTCGGAAGGTTCCAGGTTCAAGTCCCACTACCACCAAGTTGTCCCTGTTGGGCCCTTGAGCAAGGCCCTTAACCCCAACTGCTCAGATGTATAATGAGATAAAAATGTAAGTCGCTCTGGATAAGGGCGTCTGCCAAATGCCTAGATGTATGTAGATGTATGTAGGGTGACTAATGGTGACTAACACCCAAATAGCCTTTATAGCCAAACCATGAACCATGAGTACCATGAATACAAATCTATACTCTACATATAATAAAACTGTAAAGATATTTGTGGGAAAAATATATATATTTTGGGGGGATGTAAGTAATAGAACACATCAAGATGGTTTTTGGAATTTTTGTCTGTCTGTTTGTTTGTGCACACATCACATAAAAACTACTAAACGACTTTTAATAGGATTTTCACAGGTGCATCTGGCCGAGCTTGAGTTAACTTTGCTATCTTTGTTAACTATGTTTCATCGCAATCTGCCCACAATCGGGAAAGAAGATATGCTAATTTGAAATGTATATGGAAAAGACTCTTATCATAAAAAATCGACCTTAGAAAAATCATTAGTTAATTTCAAAATTCAATACCTGGCGCTGCACTTTTTTTTTATACACGCTTATGAGTGCATTATTGAAATCTACTTAGTAAACGCAATCTCATACCTTCATTCCGCGCACTTCACGGTAACACGTAATTTTTTTTTTGTTCATTCCAAAATGCAACACATGGCTTTGTACTTTTTTTTTTTACGCGCTTTTGAGTGTGCAATTAAATTATAAGTTATAATAATTATAATAATGCACTTGACTAATGTATCGCTCCTACAGGGCAAAAACAGCTTTGCCAGTAGTAAAGAGTATTGCTGCAGTACCGCTCACATCCGACAGATGTCACACTCACACAGATTAAATCGCCACAGACTGGAAAAATAAACCGTTTACTATTCAGAGCTGTTCTGGAAGGTTAATTACAACATTAATAACATTCAGCATGGGTTAATAGTCACGTGCTTAAAGATGCAGAATTACATTCCCTGAAACTGCCAGTATGTTTTGGTTCCACTTTTCTGAGCAGGTGGACACGCTGGGTTGCCAGATTTCACGTATTCAAGTGCGATGAGCGTTTCTTTATATATTTTCTTTTTTAATTGATTTCTAAAACTTTTAATAATTTTGTTGTTGTTGTTGTTGTTGTTGTCCTGAACCTGGTTACAATCCTAAAGTAATAAATAACAACAACAACAATACTACTAATAATAATAATGGCAAAACACACAAAAATATATACATAAATTAGCATAAGGGACAAAATTAATAATAAGCCAACTGTTGCTTCTTAAATGCCCCCCTATTTGTTGATTTTGAAGGGGGAAAAAATGAAAATATGATGATAACAATGATGATGATGATTGTAATGATTACAATGAAGATTATTAGTAGTATTCTATTTATTTTATTGATTATTAGTAGTTTTATTTTAATTAGAAACACTTGAACATACTTAAAATTTTAAGTAATTTTAAAACACTCACTCACTCATCGTCTATACCGATCTATCCTCTATTCAGGGTCGCAGGGGTCCTGGAGCCTATCCCAGGAGGCTTAGGGCAAAACGCGGGGTACACCCTGGACACGGCATGCACACAGATACGGGAATCGAGCCCGGACCCTGGCGGTGCAAGGCGAAAGTGCTAACCACTATGCCACTTTGCCGACCGGATTAAAACAACAC
Source organism: Clarias fuscus (assembly GCA_030347435.1). Classification (NCBI taxonomy): domain Eukaryota; kingdom Metazoa; phylum Chordata; class Actinopteri; order Siluriformes; family Clariidae; genus Clarias; species Clarias fuscus. The sequence continues at coordinate 7,434,135 of CM059216.1, forward strand.
ATTATTATTTATCAACATATTATTTTATTTATCATTCATTTTTATTATATAACATTATAAATTATTTGGTGCAGTTTTATTAAATGTATGTCTATTGAATAACCCTTTCCTTAATATGAATTTTGGAAGAATATATACACTACCACTACTGTTCTTGCGAGAACTGTTTCAGAAAGGGTGACCTTTGTGTCTTAAAATAACAACTGACTGTTTTTGTTGTTGTTACATAATTACCTAATTCCATAGGTGTCATTTCATAGTTTTGAAATCCCCAGTGTTGTTGTAGAATGTAGAAAATCGATCACTAAACAAAAGTACATGTGGAACCTCGGACTGCGAGTAACGTGGTTTACGAGTGTTCCGCAAACCGAGCAAAAATTTTTAATACATTTTTAATTGGAAACCGAGCAAGTATTAGTTTATGAGCGCCGAGTATCATGTATCACGCATGCGACTCTTATTTTGACACCGAGCATCACTCTTGCGCTGCGGAATTGTGTTTAATCGTCTCCCCTGCTAGGTCTTAGTGCTCATGTCTTACTTGCATAATCACTTTCTCGTTCAGCGGCTCGTATGCGCGTAACACACATCGACATCAACATTTGACATACACACACACACACACACACACACACACACACACAAACACCCTGACACACGCAAGAGTGATGCTCGGTCCTATCATCCGGAGATCGCTAGTTCGAATCCCGGGTGGTGCTGTAACCTCTCGCAGCCGGAGGTCTAGAGAGAGCTAATTGGCCGAGCTCTCTCAGAGGGGAGGGATGAGAGGTACATAGTGCTCCTACATTAATCACGCTCTACAGCCAGTCAGGGGCGTCTGTGAGCTCGCGCAACGGAGGGAGCGGATAGCGCTGTCCTCCGAGTGTGTTACGCCGCCTCCAACGGTGCGCGAGCGAGCAGTTCGAAAAAGATACGGTCGGCTGGCGTCACGTGGTTCGGAGGAAACACGTGATAGTCTTCGGCCCTCCCGGCTGAGTGGTAGTAGTAGCCTTAATGTGGGAGCCCCCTAGTGACGGGGAGGAATTGGACACGACTAAATTAGGGAGAAAATCGGGGGAAATCCCCCCCCCCCCCCCCAAAAAAAAGAGTGATGCTCGGTGTCAAAATAAGAGTTGCATGCGTGATACATGATACTCGGCACTCGTAAACTAATACTTGCTCGGTTTCCGATTAAAAATTAATTAAAAATCTTTGGTCGCGGAAGACTCATAAACCACGTTACTTGCAATCCGAGGTTCCACTATATATGCAAACGACCAATGAGTTAAAGATTTAAAAAAAGGTATATTTGCTTGCATGTTCTGGGTCTACTTTTTTTTCCAAAATATTTTTATTGAAAAAAGAAAACAATACAGGACTTGCACTTATAAAAATACAATTTACATTTCTTCATTATCCTTAATAAATATATATAACACACTCAACAGAAAAAAACAAACAAACAAAGAACAACCCCCCCCCCATCTCAGCTCAACACAACCAACAAACATATTACATAAATATAACAACAGTTATACATTTAATCAGGCAATACCTCTAAACTGGTAAAGTAGGAAATAAAGGGTTGCCAATTGTGGAAAAATTTGGCTGTACAGTACATCCTACATTCTTTTGTATAGAATTAAGTGATAGTGAGCAATCAGGAATCCCAAATATAGCAATCAGAGGACAAGGTTGAAGAGTTACCCCAAGAACAGTTTGACATAATAGCAAAATAACATGTCCAGAAACCTTCCAGCCTAGGACACAGAAAAAACATGTGACTAAGGTGACAGGGAGAGCGATTGCATTTATAACATTTGTTTTCCACTAGCCGGATACAATACTGAAAGTCTAGTTCTGGGTCTACTTTTGAGGAAATGTTGGATAATGATGGATAAATCAAAAATCTAATTACTTTCTACACAATAACTACTCTGTTTTGGTTCTTCCATTTTTAGAAGTACAGTAATGTACAGTTCTTGTCATCATGTGATGAGAATCATTTCGGTTTATTAAATAATGAGCTGCAGTGTAATGCTATCTATTTTGACTGTATGTTGTTAAATTTATTTCGTAACACCATTTCCTGATGAACATTAGTTGAAAGTAACTTAAAAAGTGTAACTATAAATATGAAGTCAGCTCAGTCGATCCAACAAATTATCATTTACAGACCCCCAGGGCCGTACTCTGAATTTCTTTGTCAAGTCAAGTCAAGTCAATTTTATTTATATAGCGCTTTTAACAATTGACATTGTCGCAAAGCAGCTTTACACAATAAAAGAAGTAAGTTTGTATGCAATGTGTATGAATCAAAATGATAAGATTGTTCCTGATGAGCAAGCCGAGGGCGACGGTGGCAAGGAAAAACTCCCTGAGATGGTAATAGGAAGAAACCTTGAGAGGAACCAGACTCAACAGGGAACCCATCCTCATCTGGGTGATAACGGATAGCAGGGATTGATCAGCATAATAATGTGTACTGGAAGTTCAGTATAACAGGAGATGTGTTTAAAATTAAAATTAAAAAGAGTCCAGTTTGTTCCTGGAGGCTCAGGTAGACTGTAGGAGATTCCAGTCCTGAGCTATCGAACAACTGAAGTCGCAGGTCCCCAGAGCATCAATCGATGCCAGGACAGTCTTCATGGAAACCATCCCCAGCCACCACACGAATCCAGGCAGACCACACCATCATCAGCATCCATGGGACGAGAGCTCCAACCAGAAGCAGGACTCCAGGACGGGTTAGATGGGTCCAGAGGGCAGAGGGGTCTGGATCACTGGCAACTCAGGAGTGACATGTATAGCTCGACAGAGAGACAGAGAGAGGGAAAGGAGAGAGAGAGAGGAGAGAGCAGAAGAGGAGAGAACAGAAAATAAGGAGAGATGGCAGTTAGGTATGGTCACAGTCAACATGTATAAGGTGAATGTATATTTAGTGCAAAGTGCAAGCAGGGACTCCGGCAGGACTAACTATAACAGCATAACTAAAAGGGAGAGCCAGAAGGAAACACAGACATGAGGGCTCCCTGTGATGTAAAGCAACCAATCACCTCACCGTCAACAAACCTGAGTGATCAATGAAAGTGGGGAAGACAGCATCTAAACATACCAGTTCACCAGAATACTCTACGTCCATGAGTCCCCCAGATCTACTCCTTTACCTAAGGTTAATCTATTTACAAAAATGCTTGGCTAAATAAATAGGTTTTTAGCCTAGACTTAAACACTGAGACTGTGTCTGAGTCCCGAACATTAATAGGAAGACTATTCCATAATTTTGGGGCTTTGTAAGAAAAAAATCTGCCCCCTGCTGTGACAGGCAGCCTGCATTCCTTGATCGAAGTAGGCGTGGTGGATCGTAAGACACTAGCAGTTCACTCAAATACTGTGGCGCGAGACCATTTAGTGCATTAAATGTCAAAAGTAGTATTTTAAAATCGATGCAAAATTTCACAGGGAGCCAGATAAGATAGGGGTGTAGATAAGATAGGGGTGATGTGCTCGTATCTTCTGGTTTTAGTGAGGACTCTCGCTGCTGCATTCTGTACTAACTGAACCTAGTTGAACAACCAGACAGTAAGGCGTTACAATAGTCCAACCTAGAGGTGATAAAGGCATGAACTAGTTTTTCTGCATAATTTAGTGACAATATGTTTCTAATCTTGCCAATATTTCTAAGGTGAAAGAAAGCTATCCTGGTAATATTATCTACATGTGTTTTAAACAAAAGGCTGGAATCTATAATCACACCAAGATCCTTTACTGTTGCATTTGATGGAACAGAAAGGCCATCTAAAGTTACAGTGTGATCAGAAAGCTTACTTCTAGCTACTTGTGGTCCTATGACCAGAACTTCTGTCTTATCAGGATTAAGCAGAAGAAAATTTATTAACTTATCTCTTATGTCCTGCACACACTGCTCAATTTGAGCAAACTGGTTTTTCTCATCTGGTTTTGCTGAGACATATAATTGTGTGTCATCAGCATAACAATGAAAACTAATCCCATGTTTACGAATTATGTTGCCCAGAGGAAGCATGTAAAGGGAAAAAAGCAGTGGGCCTAAAACTGAACCCTGTGGAACACCAAACTCCACTTGAGAACATGAGGAATGGTCACCATCTAAATCTACAAACTGATAACGATCAGTCAAATAGGATCTGAGCCACAAGAGGGCAGTTCCCTTAATTCCTACTACCTTTTCTAATCTGTGAAGGAGAATACTATGATCAATGGTGTCAAAAGCTGCACTGAGGTCCAGTAACACAAGTATAGTGACGCAACCCTGATCAGAGGTCAATAGGAGGTCGTTTACTACTTTAACTAAATCCTGACTGATACAGTTCATTTATGCTATTTCTGTGTAGATGTGAACATAGCTGCTGTGATACTACCTTTTCCAGAATCTTGGAGATAAAGGGAAGGTTTGATATCGGCCTGTAATGAGAAAGCTGACTGGGGTCAAGGTCAGGTTTCTTGATTAGAGCTTTAATAACGGCTAATTTAAAGGATTTGTGAACATACCCACTACTGAGTGAACAGTTAATTATTTTCAACAGGGGTTCTATTATTGCTGGTACTATCTGTTTGAGAAAATGTGTCGGTATAGGATCTAATATACAGGTTGACGATTTTGAAGAAGAGATGAGTGAAATTAGTTCCCTCGCTTCAAGGGGAGTAAAGTGTTCTAAGTTCTGATGTGATGTGGTTAGTTCATCTGAATTATTTAAATTGTCTGGTTTCAAAGCCTAAATTTTTTGCCTAATATTTATGATTTTGTTATTAAAAAAGTTCATGAAATCCTCACTACTGCATGATGATGTTGTGGAGATTTCTGCAGTGGTCTTGTTTTTAGTTAATTTAGCTACGGTATTAAATTAAAATCTCGGGTTGTTTTTGTTATTTTCTATAAGAGTGGAGAGATACGTTGATCTAGCATCACTGAGAGCTTTTTTATAGTTCAGGATGCTCTCCTTCCAAGCTATTTTGAATACTAACAATTTAGTTTGGCGACATTTACGTTCAAATTTTCGAGCGGTTTGTTTTAAAGCGCGTGTGTGGTCATTATACCAAGGAGCGAGTTTCTTATCTCTAATCATTTTCCTTTTAACTGGAGCTACATTATCTAAACTATAACGAAGTGCTGACTCTAGATATTCATTCGCCTGTTTGAGTTCTGTGAAGTCAGATGGCGATCCAATCAAAGTTGATAACTCTGGAAGATTATTGATAAAGCTCTGTGTGGTATTTGATGTAAATGTACGTTTAAGGTGGAAGCGTGGTGCTGTGCATACATTATTGTATATACTATGACACGCTTTAATCGAGACAAGGTAGTGATCTGAGATAACTTCAGACTGTGGAATTGTGATTATATTTCCTATACTTAATCCGAAGGATAATATTAAATCTAAAGTGTGACCTGCTTTATGAGTGGGTCCTACTACAGACTGATTTACTCCTACTGAGTCCAGTATGGACAAGAATGCTGTTCTCAGAGGGTCTTCTGGATTCTCAAAATGAATATTAAAGTCTCCAGCAATTAACGCTTTGTCTACAGAAACAACAAGGTTTGAGAGGAAATCTGCAAATTCACAGAGAAACTCCGAGTACGGCCCTGGGGGTCTGTAAATGATGATTAGCGAGATCGACTGAGCTGACTTTATGTTACTATAGAGAACTTCAAATGCATTACATTTAAAACTGTGTTTTTGTACGAGAGACAGATTATCGTTATAAATAACTGTGACTCCTCCTCCTCTACCAGGTAGCCGAGGCTGGTGTATGTAGCTGTATCCAGGTGGACTAGCTTCATTTAGAGCTACATACTCGTCCTGTTTAATCCAGGTTTCTGTTAAACATAATATATCAAACTCCTGATCTGTGATAATTTCATTAACAATAACTGCTTTAGATGCGAGAGATCTAATATTTAACAGTCCTAGCTTCAGATCAGAGGTGCTGGCTGCAAATTCAGTGTACTCTGAGTTTGTGGTATCTATGTTAATGAAATTACTAAAACAGACTTTCTGAGTCTTTCTAAACTTATGTTTATGTTTAGCTCGGGGAACAGACACAGTCTCAATATGATGAACCCTGAATGACGACTCTATGCAGCTAGCAGACGGTTGGTTTAGCCTGTCTGTCTGCTCCCTGGCCTGGGCTCTGGATTGTCACCGATTAACTAGGCCTCTTCTGAGACTATGTGCTATACTGCAAGAAATGAGAGCAGCACCTTCCCGAGTGGGATGGACACCGTCCCGCCCTAACAGGCCAGTTTTGCCCTCAAAGGTCTTCCAATTGTCTATGTAGCCCACGTTGTTTTCGGAGCACCACCTAGACATCCAGCGGTTCAATGACCATAACCTGCTGTAAGCTATGTCGCCACGTCTCATTGGGATGGGACCAGAGCAAACTACTTCTTCAGACATCGCCTTCGCTATTTTAAACACCTCTGTAAAGTTATGCTTGCTAACCTCTGACTGACGAAGGCGTATATCATTAGCTCCAGCATGTACCACTATCTTAGAGAACCTATGCTGTCCTAGAGCCCTAAGATTACCTGCTATGTCCGGTGCTCTGGCTCCCGGGATACACCTGACCACTGTCGCTGGCGCCCCTAAAGGCCTAGCTAATTTCACGTGTCTCAGTATAGAGTCTCCTATAACCAGAGCTCTTTCAGGTTTCTCAGCGGGTGCATCACTGAGGAGAGCGAACCTGTTGGACACGTGAAGCGCAGAAGAGGTGTGCTCCGGTGGGCTAGCCTTAGCGTTAGCTTTGGCTGAACGAGTATGCCGCCGAGTCGTCACCCACTCGCCCTGCTGTGAGGGCTCTACTGCCGGAGTCGGGGGCTGATTATCTCCACCTGTGGCACCCAGACTTTCCGCTGCAGAAATAACGCTGCTCTCGCGCTCTCTAACCCTCTCTAAAGTCTGGATGCGCTCCTCTAATGCTAATATCTTCTCCGTCAGGGTGCTAACTAACACACACCTATCACAAATAAAATTATCACTAATGACGGAGGAAGAATGTCTAAACATCCTGCACTTGACACACTGAGCGAGCTGAATGGTAGACATAATAACGTACCTTTGTGCCAGAGTTGTGATTATTTGCTGATGGATTCGCTTGTTGTTGGTCAGATGATAGGCGCGTTCTCTCAAAAAGCGCAAAAAACCGGATAAAGTCCAGTAGTGTTAAAGTGTAAAAACTAGTTTGTTATTTAGTAAAAATGGGAAAAATATATAATTATAAAAAACTAAACAAAATATAATCTAAAACGCTGCAAACAGACGAGGAACTTTCGCGGGAACAATACGAAAAACAGGAAGCTACGTCACCGTTTGTGAATTTGCAGATTTCCTCTCAAAGTTTGTTGTCTCTGTAGACAATGCGTTAATTGCTGGAGACTTTAATATTCATTTTGCGAATCCAGAAGACCCCTTGAGAACAGCATTTATGTCCATACTGGACTAAGTAGGAGTAAATCAATATGTAGTAGGACCCATTCATAAAGCAGGTCACACTTTAGATTTAATATTATCCTTTGCATTAAGTATAAGAAATATAACCACAATTCCACAGTGTGAAGCTATTTCAGACCACTGTCTTATCTCAAAGTGTGTTATAGTAAATATAAGCGCCGCGCTACCACATTAAACGTACCTTCACATCAAATACCACAAAGAACTTTATCAATAATCTCCCAGAATTATCAACTTTGATTGGATCGCCATCCGAATCCACAGAACTCGATCAGGCGACTGAATATTTAGGGACAACATTTCGTTATACCTTAGATAATGTAGCTCCAGCTAAAAGAAAATTGATTAGAGATAAGAAACTCGCTCCCTGGTATAATCACCACACGCACTTTAAAACAAACTGCTCGAAAATTAGAATGTAAATGGCATCAAACTAAATTGTTAATATTCCAAATAGCTTGGAAGGAGAGCATCCTGGACTATAAAAAAGCTCTCAGTGATGCTAGATCATTGTATCTCTCCACTCTTATTGAAAATAACAAAAATAATCCTAGATTTTTATTTAACACTGTAGCTAAATTACCTAGAAACAAGACCACTGCAGAAATCTCCACAACAACAACATACAGTAGTGAGGACTTTATGAACTTTTTCAACAACAAAATCATAAACGTTAGGCAAAAAATTCAGGCTTTGAAACCAGACAATTTAAGTTGAGGATTAATTAACCACACCACTTAGAATACTTTACTCCCCTTAAAGAGAGTGAACTAATTTCACTCATCTCTTCTTCAAAATAGTCGGTGTATTAGATCCTACACCGACACATTTTCTCAAGCAGATAGTACCAGCAATAATAGAACCCCTGTTGAAAATAATTAACTTTTCACTCAGCAGTGGGTATGTTCCCAAATCCTTTAAATTAGCAGTTATTAAACCACTAATTAAGAAACCTGACCTCGACCCTTTTCAGCTGTCCAATTACTGGCCAATATCAAACCTCTTTTTATCTCTAAGATTCTGGAAAAGATAGTAGCACAGCAACTATGTTCATATAAACATAGGAATGGCATAAACGAATTGTATCAGTCAGGATTTAGGCCTCATCACAGCACAGAGACAGGACTTGTTAAAGTAGCAAATGACCTCCTATTGGCCTCTGATCAGGGTTGCGTCACTATACTTGTGTTACTCGACCTCAGTGCAGCTTTTCACACTATTGATCATAGTATTCTCATTCACGGATTAGAAAATGTAGTAGGAATTAAGGGAACGGCCCTCTCGTGGCTCAGATCCTATTTGACTGATCGTTATCAGTTTGTAGATTTAAATGGTGACCACTCTGCATGTTCTAATGTGGAGTTTGGTGTTTCTCAGGGTTCAATTTTAGGCCCACTGCTTTTTTTTCTCTTTACATGCTTCCTCTGGGCAACATAATTCGTAAGCATGGTACTAGTTTTCATTGTTATGCTGATGACACACAGTTATACGTCTCAGCAAATCAAGATGAGAAACACCAGCCTACTAAAGTTAAGCAATGTGTGCAGGACATAAGAGACTGGATGTTAAATAACTTCCTTCTGCTTAATCCTGATAAGACAGAAGTTCTAATCATAGGACCACAAGCAGCTAGAAGCAAGCTTTCTGATCACACTGTAACGTTAAATGGCCTTTCTGTTCCATTAAGTGCAACAGTGAAAGACCTCGGTGTGATTATACTGTAGATCCCAGTCTTTCATTTGAAGCTCATGTAGATAATATTACCAGGATAGCATTCTTTCACCTCAGAAATATTGCTAAGGTAAGAAATATACTGTCACTAAACGATGCAGAAAGACTAGTTCATGCTTTTATCACCTCTAGGTTGGACTATTGTAACGCCTTACTGTCCAGAATGCAGCAGCGAGAGTACTCACTAGAACCAGAAGATACGAGCACATCACCCCTATCTTATCTACACTGCATTGGCTCCCTGTGAAATTTCGCATAAATTTTAAAATACTACTATTGAGGTATAAAGCATTAAATGATCTTTTCCACTTTTCCACGAAGACGGTCTTGTCCTTGGCTGATGCAGACAGCTGATCTCTGAGCACTTGTGACTTCAGTCGCTCGATAGTTTAGGACTGGAGTTTCCTACAGTCTACCTGAGCCTCCAATAACGAACTGGACTCAATTTTAACTTAAACACATCTCCTGTTATATTGAATTTCCAGTATGATGCAGATCAATCCCTGCTATCTGTTTTACCCAAATGAGGATGTGTTCCCTGCTGAGTCTGGTTCCTCTCAAGGTTTCTTCCTATTACCATCTCAGGGAGTTTTTCCTTGCCACTGTCGATGTCTTCGGCTTGCTCATCAGGGACAATCTTATCATTTTGATTCATACATGTTCACTTCTCATACAAACTTATATAATATTTTTCGTTGTTTCAGTTATTTCACAAAGGTTTGCAGTAATATGGTGGTGATTTTCACATGGGAAATGCTTTGAAAGCTTAAATGTTCTACTTTGCCTGAATTCATCTTAACTGCATCTTAAAATGCACATGATATCCAATAGGATGCGGCTGGTTTGATCACATGATGCAGTGGCTGCTAATTAGTCTGACTGAGTTTAATTGCAGTAATTAGCAGCTGCCCAAAGTGAGAGCATGATTATTGGAAATATTCATAACCATGAAAGGGAGATTAAAAGAATAGAAAGAGGAAAGTGACAAAGTGGAGAAAAATTGTTCGACTTTTTTGTAATATGTTGGTGAACAGGCTGCTAGGTGGTGAGGTATGCTAATTTGTTCAATTAGGAAAAGTCTGGCTAATATTTTTGTGTTTTTAATGCACTTGCTGTTAGTGAACCAACAGCTCTAAGGCATGAAATATTGATTTCGCTTGGGAGATTTGAAAGCGACTTTTAAAATTAAAAGCCTTTAAATTAAAATCCTTTAAAAAGGAAAGTGGAATGGAGCGATAACGTGGGTCACATGACTGCCTGCGCTGTTATTTCCACATGGTGTTTTTTTTTTCGTGTGTGCTTTGAAGCAAAATAGTTGGGTTTTGTTGCTTATTTTTTATTAATAGTAATGATAATAATAATAAATGCTTAACAATAATATTATAATAATATTTTTTTATTGTTATTATTATTTGTGAGATTTGTTAATGGAGATGTTTGACTGCATGTCAAAAACTCTTTTTGTATAGAGAGTTGTATAGAGAGTTGTTCATAAAGTTAAGAGATCATTGCCTTGCACAAACAAGGACAAGGAAATAAAAAATAGCAAATGTATTAAATGTCCCTAGAAATACAGTGAATAGCCACTATTTTACAAGTTCAGAGTTAAAGGAACAGCGGCTACACTACCAGGACGTGGCAGAAAGAGGCAGCTATCACCTGCTAATACCAGATTCATGAGGATGCAAGTGTTGAAAAACCCTCGATTGGCTGCAAAGGACTTGGATGGAAGCAGGCACTCAAGTTTCACTCTACACTATAAAGCACATGCCAAACACTGAAGGTCACCCCAAGACGTATTTTGCTACTCAATTCAATTCAATTCATTTTATTTGTATAGTACCTTATAACAAAGGTCACTGTGGCAAAAAAAGCTTTATAGACTATAAACTGTAAACTATGACCCTACTACGCTACTCACCCTAAAACATAATAAGAATTGTCTCCAATATGCTAAAAACCATATAAAAAGACACAGGAGTTTTTAAATTCTGTTCCATGGACTGATGAAACAAAAGTTTTTTTCAGCCTATGAATCAGCGGTATGTTTAACAGAGAAAAAATTGACGTGTATGCAGAAAAGTGCACCCTGCCTACAATGAAGCATGATGTAAAGGGAAAGATGAATTCAAGTATCCTTAAAGAAAACTTCATGTCATTTGTGAGGAAGCTGAAACTTTGGTTTCATTGGACCCTCCAACAGGACAATGATCCAAAGCATACTTCACAATCCACAAAGGCTTTGATTCAGATGAGGTACTGGAGGGTTCTAGAGTGGCCATCACAGTCACCTGATTTGAATCCAATAGAAAATTTTGAAAAAGCAGTTGTAGTACACAAACCCAAGAATCTAACTGAACTAGAGGCCATTGTCCAAGAGGAATGGGCTAAGATTTCACAGAAACACTGGCCGAAGCTAGTGTCACATTTGCAGCAGGCCAAAATAGCTAAAGGGAGCTCCACTAAGTACTAAAGATGTTTCTCATCAAGTGGTTGAATAATTTCGATACTGTAGTAGTCATTTTGTGTTGACTACAGAAATCACTTAGTTATATTAGTTGTGTTATGTAAATTGAGCTATTTAACTTGCTCTTGTTTCACTGATTTATTACAAATAGCTAAGAGTTAGAGTTTTGGACCCCAAAAATGAATAGGGGTAGAATAATTTCGGGAGCAACTGTAAATGTAAGGATTGTAAAAAAAAAAACTAACAAAAAAGGAACGTTTCAGTGAGGACTTGTATGTAAGTGAGTATGTAATCTAAATCTGGCAACCTTATGAAGTTCCCTGCTGAGAAACTGCGCGTCTGACCACTTTGACCAATCAAAAAAAGGGGACGGGGCTTCGGAAGAGATTGACTGGAGCTCTCGGAACCAGCTGACCTGCATCCGAGTTGTTTTTTATTCATACTAGGCGGAAAACTGACTGCACAGAACGGTCAGGGTAATTTCTCTTGTCTTATGATGCGTATTTATTTCCGTCATTTCGTTATGTTGAATTAAACGCGTTTTAAAGTGTCAGAGTGAGTGTGGCGCGCGTTGCGTTATACTTCTAATATAAGTAGAGTTAACAGGTTACTGCTTCAGTGGGTCACGTGTTTACACTGTTCACCTTGTGTTTACTGTTACTTCCCATGTTTCCCTGTGTATTTACTCTTTGTTTACCATGTGTTTCTTTGTTTACTGTGTTTAGCCTTTGTTTCCACTGTTTACCCTGTGTTTCTCTGTGTTCACACTGTTTACACCGTATTTACTATTTGTACTATTTACTATTTGTATTTACTATTTGTTTACCCTGTGTTTACCTATGTGTTTTCTTTTTTCCATGTATTCACCTTGTGCTTACACAGTTTTCCCCCATGTGTTTACACTGTTACCCAGCGTTTATGCTGTGTTTCTCTGTGTTTACCCTGTTTCCCATGTGCTTACCCTTTGTTTACCCTTTCCCCCCTACTGTGTTTATCCTGTGTTTTTACCCTGTGTTTTCACTGTGTTTACCGTTTATTTACCTTGTGTTTGTTTACACTGTGTTTATCTTGTGCTTACACTGTTTTCCTGTTTTTACATTCAGTTTATTCAGTAATTTAATGTTGGTTTGTCCTATATTAGATTATTTTTCAGGGTCCTTATTAACTAAACGTCTCGGAATCGCCTGTAGGAAGTTTATTTAGGAATGAAAATATTTCTAGCTCAGAGTAGGACATAAAAGTGCATACTTTTAAAGATTTCTACACTTTTTTTCCCCTTTTTTTCAGCGAGGAGTAGGATAGCATCAAGGAAAGCATGTGATGTCACTTTTTATGACACTGAGAGTCACAAAGTAAGCTGCACTTTATAGTGGGTGTTGTAATTTTGACAGGTTTTTGTAGTTTTAAATAGTGAAAAGCAACACCAGTTGTGTGGAAGCTTTATGCACACAGACACTAAATATAGATCCATGATTTGACTGTGAATAGAGCTGTGCAGGACTGTCATAATCTGATCAAAATGATTTTGAAAAGAACGCAAAACTGGAGAGAGGAGGAGAGCGTTTTGCTTGTGGAGGAGGCAGTACAATGTAAAGAAATAATTGAAGCTAACTTTTGCCCTATTCTTACCTCTAAAGATAAAAAGTGAATGGATGGCAATTTGTGAAAGCATCAATGCTTGTCAGTTTGCCCAGGAGTGTGAAAAATGGGGATGCACTGTGTTAATGGAGTTATGGTGCTTATGAAACTGATTATAACAGGTAATAAAAAAACAAACATTTGTGTACACTCAAATAACTTAAAATGAATATATAAAATGTATATATAAATTTGATTATTTAAATGTGTGTGCTATGTATTATACCCACAACTCCATGAATGTAGCTTGTTTTTCTTTGATTTCAATGCTGCGTGGTGAGGAAATATATGAATCTGCGCGTGATTTGCGGTGCTGTAAAAGCCAAGTTTGATTTATTATTTTCAAAATTGTCACTGTTTCAAAGCTGCATTTTGGCTGTAGCAAAAAAATAAATAAAAATACAGTATCAGTTGCCTGCGAGACAGCATTTGTTAATTAACTGGTTACATATTGTATGTGATAATAATTTGTTGAAACGTATGTTTTGTGAGCTCCGTGTGTTATGTGGTGCGGTATGGAGAGCTGCACCACGAGATGTTATAGTAATATATAACGCAGGGCTTTAGAGGGGGTCAGTGAAATAGGAGGTGGTGAGAGTGCTTATGACAGGCACGGGAAGACCTTCGCGTTTGGAGATGGCGTGGGATTATTAATTAAGGAACTTAAAAGGAAAGCAAAAGAAAACTGAAAACATAAATAGAGCTCCGCCGTCTATGCGAGAACGGATGGAACTCTGGAAACTAAAAATAAAACTTATAAGATCCTCTCGGGGCCTATGCCCTTACCAAGGATTTATTTGAGAGAGGGGTTTGTGTCTTTTTTTGTACTATTAAACTGAGCATGCACGCTGGACTGATACGTGCCGCTCTCTTTCTATCTCTCTCTCTCGCTGACAGGCATAGGTTGGGGCTTTACATGGAAACAACATAAGTTAACAACACAACATAAATTCACATCACAACATAACATAAACTAACAACGTAATGACAGATTAACGATTTTTAAGTTAACCTAAAAACTATGAATTTCTATACAAAGGACAGACAACAATAGACAACAAAGTGAACGTGCAAATGTGCAAACAAAGAGCTACAGAATGACAAACACAACAATGTAACATGTTACAGTACTTTTTTTTAAAGAGTGATGAGCTATGAGTTGAGGTGGGAAGAGCAGCAGTAAACAATTGACATTTCAGAAGTAGAAGCAATGATTTAAAAAAGATATTCTGTGCAAATAGCAAACTAGAATAAATATTGTGCAAATATTGCAAGAGCAGTTCAGGTAGATGGGTATGAACCGTTTGAGATGGATGTAGATCAGAGTGATTGTGCATGTGTGTGTTTATTAGTTTGGTCCTGATGTTATTTAGTTCATCTGAATGATGTGTGTGTGTGCGTGTGTGTGTGTGTGTGTGTGTGTGTGTGTGTGTATGTGTGTGTGTGTGAGAGAGAGAGATAGAGAGAGAGGGAGAGAGTAATGGCATGTGGAGCTCTGAGAGCTGGGGGCCTTGACACATAAGTTAAAAAGGCAGTACTGTATGAGTTTCCTCTGTAGTTCTGTTTCCCTTACACTCAACAACAGTACAGCTGCCTGTCTTCACTCCTTATTTAGAGAGAGTGGAATGCTATAATCAGGATGCTCTCTCTATGTTTATGACTCTTCACCAGCCTTGGGATGCAAAACCTCTTCGTTCTTCTCAGAGAATGCTGTTTACTGGAAACTTTACGGATGAGACGATAAAGTGCGAGGCTCCGTGCAGCTGTATCGGCTAAGCCACTTCTTCCTGTCAGTTTTGAACCATGATGCAGCTATTTTTTTTTATGAAGTTTTTTGCAGTCACTTCACTACATCGATCATAGACTCCATATTAGGAGTAAAACACTGCACCATTCCCCTGTAAAGAAATAATCACCTGCAAGATGATGTGATAAAGCAGCATTACTGTTACCACTCTGAAGTTGCATAGGTTCATTTTATTGCATGTCCCAAAATGTTTTATTCCTCTTATAACACAGCAGTACCACCATTTTTATTTATTAATTGAGTGAGATGTCAGTTTAATCAATTAATTAGTTACTTATTTAAATTTAAGTAACTAAAAGCTACTTTTAATTTTGTGAAGCTAGGTATGTTCTAACAGCTTCATTTCTTTTTTTTTCTTTTACAAAGCTGAGATACTGGATACTCCTTTTTTAAATGTTTATAATAATTTATAAATTTATAAATGTTTCCATTTATAAATGTTTCCTTGCTTCTAGAAAAGCTCACCATATAAACAATTGCACACTTTTTTAACATTCTTTTACATGATGTACGAGTTCCTGTAAGTGAGCTGTTACTATAGATGTGATCAAACATGTTATTATAAAACTGTTGTTGTTTGTCAGCACTTTCTGACCAATTAGAGTCTAAGCTTCAACAGTGATATTACTATAAAACTAACCGATATGGCATTTTGATGTGATAGTTAATTGGTTCTACGGATGTGAAATTTGTGTCTTGCTAAATGAGCACAATGCTGCTGTTGTCATAGCAACAGTACAAATCAAGTGGGTGTAGGTTACATTTGGCATGATGTTTTAACAGGCTTGGATGGAGACAGATTTGGATTTGGCCGTTCAGACTAAGAGGATGTTATCGTGCACTCTATCTTTCTGAATAATAACTTGATCACTGACAGCAGTTTTCTTCTTTGCAGGTGTTGATGGATCCAGTGGTTCTGTAGGACTAGAGGTGTGATTGCAATGGCGGAGGCAAGCAGCAGTAACATCGGAGGTTGCCGCACCGGGTGGGTGGCATTCAATGAAGAGCCACTGCACACAGGTATGTGATTAGCAGGTAGATACATGCTAAAGAGGCCACAACACAAGCTGGTGTGAATGGCAAGATTATAAATTAACTTGTTATTGAGTGAGTGAGTGTGAGCGAGTAAGAAGTCCTTGTCTGAAAATTTTGTGAAAATTTAACATTAGCTCATGTTTAAGCCTGTACTGTGTCTTTAATTGTGAATTATTCTCACAGCATCTCTGTGCTGTGTAGACCCATGTGATCACTTACAGTAGCTTAGCGGTTAGCTTTCCTCTCAGCAAAGAATAAACATTTGATTAAGGACAGTTAAAGCCACAATCTGTGTCTGCCCCAATTTAGAGTGTTTGATGGTACAGATCTGGCTATTAAGAATGTACGTTTCTTGAAAAGGGATCTCGCGCGCTTCCGCGGCAGCTCGCGGGAAGCTGTGAAAATGCCGTTCATTACCTGTAGGGGCAGTCGTGTTTCAATCTGAAGTATTGTGTGTCTACTGAAGCCAAAAATGCGTTCTCTCTGTAACCCTAACCAATGCGCCCGTTGATAACAAGCGACAGAGCTCATAAATGTGTCGAGCTCAAACTTTAAATACTGATATGTATTTATTCTTCATTTTCTTTTCAATGATGATTCTTCTTTGACTGCGCTTTCTCCATTCAGTATTATTATCATTAGTAGTAGTGGTGAAAATTACCGCTGATTAACTATCTCTGCAGTAGTTATAACAGCGGATTAATTTCACTTGGGCTATTTCTAACAGGCAATCTACTAAATAATAATCAATAGATAAAATAACCCAGCACTTTAACATTTAACCCAGCAGTTTTAAGAGTGTAACATAAAAAATATTCCATTTGTAAAATAGCATAGGTGAAATCATAGGTTGTGTAAAAACAATACAACAAAGCTTATGGTAAATGAATTCTCAGACTACATATTTACAGTACGTGGAATTTTACGGTGTTGTCACTGAACGATTTACCCTGACAAAGAGCAATATAAGAATAGTGCCAGCTGGTACACCTTAAAAAATAATTCGCCATCTATTTAGAGTCTAAATATTTTTTTCTAAACTTGTGCTACTGTTGTTTACTTACAATATTTGTTAATTATTTTTTTTATTTAAATGAGGCTTGGGCTCCGGGATGTTGAGCCTATTTCCTACTGAGCTCTACCGCCAGTTCGAGTGTAATTCATAAATTATGTTTATAATAATGAAATGAGATGTCCTAAATCGTGCTTTAAAATTAATCTACAATTCATTTCAAACCCGCGGCTCGCAGTTTCACTTTACAAAGGGCAGCGTTTTGATCTAAAGGTGATAAACGCATGCGATTTATCGATTAAAATGCAGACATACTGCATTGATGGATGGATGTTGTTGATAAATATTTATAATGATAATTAAATAAATAGCTGTCCATCTTTTTGTGTTTATCTTTCCAGTTTATTATACACTTTTGCACCACTTCATATAATAAATAGTTTTAAATGGTAGTAAAGGTACCATTTGGTCATGTACCAATCTGCATCAAACTGAATCTCTTTGAGTAAGTAAGCATAATAATAAATAATGAATCATTATATTGTCACCCCATGGGTGAACATGACCAAATTACTGCATAAACACTGTAACACGAGGATTTAATAATTTAATTAAACACGAATATCCTTAATGTGTTAAAATGTTCGATTTTTATTTAAAAGCCCAATATATATTTTTGTGTGTGTGTGTGTGTGTGTGTGTGTGTGTGTGTGTGTGTGTGTGTGTGTGAGTGAAATGGCGGCACGGTGGTGCAGTGGTTAGCACTGTCGCCTTGCACCGCCAGGGTCCGTGCTTGGTGGGTTTCCTCCGGGTACTCCGGTTTCCTCCCACAGTCCAAAGACATGTATATTAGGCTAATTGGCGTTCCCAAAATTATGAATGAGTGAATAATTATTCACAAAATTGTGAATAATTTGTTGAAACGTATGTTTTGTGAGCTCCGTGTGTTATGTGGTGCGGTATGGAGAGCTGCACCACGAGATGTTATAGTAATATATAACGCAGGGCTTTAGAGGGGCTCAGTGAAATAGGAGGTGGTGAGAGTGCTTATGACAGGCACGGGAAGACCTTCGCGTTTGGAGATAGCGTGGGATTATTAATTAAGGAACTTAAAAGGAAAGCAAAAGAAAACTGAAAACATAAATAGAGCTCCGCCGTCTATGCGAGAACGGATGGAACTCTGGAAACTAAAAATAAAACTTATAAGATCCTCTCGGGACCTATGCCCTTACCAAGGATCTATTTGAGAGAGGGGTTTGTGTCTTTTTTTGTACTATTAAACTGAGCATGCACGCTGGACTGATATGTGCCGCTCTCTTTCTATCTCTCTCTCTCGCTGACAGGCATAGGTTGGGGCTTTGCCTCTGAACAGCGCACTTTGTCTGTCTGTCTGTCTTTCTTTTTTTTTCTTTTCTTTCTTTCTTTCTTTCTTTTTTTGGCCCTGATACCTTACCGGGGCTACTTAAGTGATTGCACGAAGTGCCAAGGTTTCAGGAACCTTAAATAAACGCGCGAACATGTGAGGCGCGCTCACGCTGATTGTGGCGTTGCCTGGCAACCTGGCAAGCGTGTCTGTAAATGGTCCGTGCCTTTGCCTGTTCAGAACTCCACGTGGTAGCAGCCTGCGGATCTGCCCGTTCTGAACGGTGCAAAGCATTTTCACGCGATTCTTCCCCTCATGAGACCCGCGTTGTTACACCGTGTCTCAGTATTAGTAAAACATCTCTCCTCCTTCCTAAATACAATTTTCTCACTCCTCATAGCCATTTAGAACACCTCTGGAGATCTACATTTTGATGGAGGTAGAAGTGATTTCCTGTTTTAATGTTTAAGAATGTTGATTAATTCCTCTTCTTTCTACTCTTAAAAGTAGACACACATACACACACACATAAGTGTGATTGAGTGAGTATATGTGTGTGTCTGTGCCCTGCGATGGATTGGCACCCTGTCCAGGGTGTACCCTGCCATGTGCCCTAAGTCTCCTGGGATAGGCTCCAGGCTCCCTGTGACCCTGATTACAGGATTAAGCGGTATAGATAGTGAGTGAGTGAGTGAGTGAGTGTGAAATGTGTGGCATTTTAATTCAAATCCAACATTTTAATGTGCGTCAAGGTGCATGGGCGTCAACTCGCACGTTCTGTAATATTCCATTGTCATTTATACGTTCTGTAATATTCCATTGTTATTCGTCCGCACTGTCTTGTTAATTCATCTAAAACCCCCTACAGTATTTGCCAACAGCGCACCCAGTTTGATAAATTCACACCTATCTTGAATGAAAGGTGAGAAGAGATTGAGCAGAATCTTCTGACACCGTGCTTGCTCTGAAGGACTATATTCGACAAGAATATAGAGAATAAGAATTGTATTCCTAATAAGATAATTAATTAAATACAATTATATCAAATGTCTTTATCTAAAAGCTAGACCAAATTTCTCATTCACAGCTGAAGTGGTTAAATAAGCTTATACTGTAGATACGTAGGTTATATTTTAAAAGTACAATTGCAAGTAAATTACAAACTGCATGTAATGTAAAATATGAATAAAACAGTATTAGATACACATATATGATATGGGAGTATATACAATGAAAAAGCTATTTACACATGAGTGCTCAAATGTAAAGCAAACGCAATTATTAATTTATTGCGTATATTTAACTTCATTCATTCATTCTTTGTTTACGGACAAATCGGGGTTCACGCACGCCGATGAACAGCTTTATTTCAGTCATAAATTCACATAAAATCTACATTCCAGCTATTATTTCCAGCCATGGTCAAATAATGGATGAAATGCTGGACACAAACAGCAAGAAAACAGTATGTTTATTATTATAAAAAGTCCAAAGCACTTCGTGTGCATATAAGAATATTTACAAAAATATATTGATTTTTTGTTCATTCGTGTCTTCTGATGATGCTCAATGTCGACACATTTTTCGTTTTAACAAAGATATTTTGTCATATTCACGAATCAGGACATTCGCATAGTTAACAGTAACTGAACAACAGGTCTTCAGTTTGTAATACACCTGTCCTTAAACAGGAATATTTAGGCAAATACGCTAAATATATTTCACTTAAATATTACAGATTAAAACTAGAAAAGAAGACGTGCTGAGCTTCAGTTCATACAAAATGTCTAGGAAGGAAACTGTTGTCGTTATTTTACAAAATCTGAACATATTAAGTAAATTTGTGAATTACACAAAGTGTTTGTAACGACGTGGGTCGCGTGAGGGGCAGAGCCGCGCTTAAACTCTTCAGAACGAGCAGATCCGCAAGCTGCTACCACGCGGAGTTCTGAACAGCCACCGGCGCGGCCATTTATATACGCGACTGCCAGACAGACTAAGCAACAGTTCAGCGTGCGCGGAGGATACAAGTTTTTGCTTTAGTTTTTTGCTTTAGTTTCCAGAGCCCGTCCGTTCTCGCGTAGTGACGGCGGAGCTCTGTTTATTTTGTATTTTCAGTTTCCTTTTGTTTCTGTTTAAATTGTTACTTAATAATCCCACGCCATCTCCAAACGGAAAGGTCTTCCCGTGCGTATCACAAGCACTCTCACATATTCCTATTTCGTTTACCCATCTAAAGTCCTGCGTATAGGTAACATTTTAAAAGTACAATTGTAAGTAAATTACAAACTGCAGTAATGTAAAATATGAATAAAACAGTATTAGACACACATATATGATATAGAAGTATTTAACTTCATTCAACCGTTTAAGTTACATGAAAAAATAACGTGCCTACCAGCCCATTATTATTTTCTGTTCAAATTTAAAGATGCACACGCATCGAACAAGTCGAAGTGCAACAAAGAATACGAAAGTGTATAATCTTTAATAAAATTAGCCTAAAACAATATTGTCTCCCATGCTGAAGCAAACATGATTTTGTTTTTGTTTTAGTCTATTTGTTGAATACAACGTGACGGCGCGCTCCGAGGTGAACATATGCAGAGCCCCATTTACTGTAATCCCTCTTCTCACCTTTCATTCATGATAGGTGTGAATTTATCAAATCGGTTTCACTGATGGGGGAATTGGCAGAATTGAGGGGTTTAAAAAGAATTAACAAGACTGAGCAGACGTCTCTGCCTAAAATGTATTTCACCAGCAAACCATAAACATAAATAGAAACAAATAAAATGTTTAATGATATCAATTAAATCAGACTTCATAGTTGGATTTGATATTTTGATTGTAATTCATACATTTACTGAATATATTCACATTTTGTAAAATAACGAAACCCGTTTCCTTCTTGGACCGCACGTCTACTTTCCTTGTTTTAGTCTGTAATATTTAAGTGAAATACATTTTGCGTATATGCTTAAATATTCCTTTTTATTTATGGTCTGGTGTAGTATGTTTGATCTGCATTATTGCAAGAGGTGATGACTTTCTGGGGGAGTATGTCTGCACCTTTTGTAAATGCATGCCGATGAACAGCTTTATATCAGTCATACATCCACAATCACATTCCAGCTATTATTTCCAGCCGTGGTCAAATAATGGATGAAATAATTATTCAATGCTGGACACAAACAGCAAAAAAGCCAGATGATTATTTTTATAAAAAGCCTGAATCACTTCATGTTTATATTTGTTCCTTCATGTCTTCTGATGGTGCTCGACACATTTTTACGTTTTAACGAAGACATGTTGACATATTCACGAATCAGGACATTCGCATAATTACTGTATATGTGTGCGCGTCTAGGTGTATGCGCACGGAGAGTTTGTGTATATGTGCGCGCGTCTCATAGGCGTGTGCGCGCGCATTTCATATGTAGTTGTGTGAGCAATTAGTAGTATATATAGATGTGTGACTGTTTCATGTATGTGTATGCAAGTGTTTCACGTGTGTGTGCATGAGTGAAGTTTGTTTAAGCCCTATACGGCGCCTCATAATTTATGGCATCTCTTTTCATCATTATGAACATAATATGAAGTACATATACGCAGATTCATCATAAAATATTATTATTGTAAAACAAAATAAAATTCATGTTTGCGTCAGCATTGGAAACGTCTCGGGTTACTTGACTGTAACCCTGTTCCCTGATAAAGCGGGAACGAGATGCTGCGTGAAAACGCTATGGGAACATCTCTTTGTTGCCCGGTTGTGAAGCCTGTGCATGCCAGACCCGCCGAATACCTTCGGCTTATAACCTGTGCCAGGCATGACGTCACCGAATAAGGTGCACCTGCAGGTTATAAATAGGAGTGAACCGGAAACATTCTCAGGTCAATTTTGTCTGAAGGACGTCCAGGCACGCCAGCAGTGCGGCATCGGAACGCAGCATCTCGTTCCCGCTTTATCAGGGAACAGGGTTACAGTCAAGTAACCCGAGACGTTCCCTTTCAAAAGCTACACTCAATGCTGCGTGAAAACGCTATGGGAACGAGAATACCAACGCCGCCACACTGCAAGTGTCTGGACCCCCAGGTTGTGTAGCGTGTGCGCACAAGCCGAGGAGGTCTCAGACCTAGCTCTGGGATGCTGACTGAGGGATCCGTGAACCCAGAGTAGCATTGACATCCAGACTATAAAATCTAACAAACGTGTGTGGAGAGGACCAGGCCGCCGCATCACACACCTGCTGCAGGGGGACGCCTCTTGCCAAGGCAATCGATGAGGCAATCCCCCTGGTTGAGTGAGCCCTGATTCCTAGAGGCGAAGTGTGACCACGCGCCTCATAGGCTAGGGCAATGGCATCTCTCACCCAGTGTGACAGAGTCTGTCTAGTGGCAGCCGCCCCCCGGTTGCGACCCCCATGGCAAATAAAGAGCTGCTCTGACTTACGCCACTGGCTAGTGCGGTGGACGTAGATCCGAAGAGCACGTACTGGACACAGTAAGTGAAGTCTTTCCTGCTCCGGAGCTGTGAAAGGCGGAGGACAGAAGGCTTCGAGAACAACTGGGTGCATGGTCGAGAATGGAACCTTGGGAAGATAGTTCGGGTGAGGATGCAGAATAGCTTTGACTAGCCCAGGGGCAAAGTCTAGGCAGGATGGGGAGACTGACAGAGCCTGCAGATCCCCAATCCTCTTCAAAGAAGTAATAGCCATCAGAAAAACCATCTTAAGAGACAGAAGCTTGACAGGCGCTGACTCTAGTGGTTCGAACGGGGTGTCGGCCAGGCCTTCGAGTACGATAGTTAAGTCCCATGAAGGGACCGTAGCTCTAGTGGGTGGCTTCAACCGTTTAGCTCCACGAATAAAACGGGCAACTAAATGGTGCTTGCCCACAGAAACCCCGTTGTTCAGAGCGTGACAGGCCGAAATAGCGGCTACGTACGTTCTGAGCGTACTAGGGCATAAGCCTGAGGACAACTTTTCTTGCAGAAACTCCAGCACTGAAACAATCTGGCAGTGAACTGGGTCTATGTGTCTTGCCATGCACCAATTTTCAAACACACTCCCTTTGAGGGCATAAGTTCTTCTAGTGGAGGGAGCCCTGGCACTTAAATGATTTCAATTACGCTGGCTGAAAGCCCAGCCTGTCTCAGTTGGTCCCGTTCAGGGGCCAAACGTGAAGGTTCCAGAGCTCGGGCCGGGGATGAAGTATTGTCCCCTGCGCCTGAGACAGAAGATCCCTCCTCACTGGAATCACCCAGGGTGAGCCGTCGAGGAGAGATATTAGATCCGAGAACCACACTCTGGTCGGCCAATGGGGCGCTATCAATAAGAGGCACAACCCTTGTTGACGGACCCTCGCCAGGACTCCCGGGAGCAGAAACTATAGGTGGAAACGCATAAAGGCGTAACCTGGGCCACGTGTGGGCCATTGCGTCCAGACCCAGGGGAGCTGGAGGAGTCAGAGAGTAGTAAAGGGGGCCTTGTGCTGCCTCTTATGAGACAAAGAGGTCCACCTCTGCTACGTAAAATCTTTCCCAGATTGACTGACTACTTCGGGGTGGATTTTCCATTCCCCATGTTTTACAGCTTGTCTGGATAGCCAGTCTGCTCCTACATTCATATGCCCTGGAATGTAAATCGCCCTGAGGGACAGGAACTTGTCCTGTGCCCAAAGCAGAACCTGGTGCGCTAGCTTGTTCAAGAGGCGCGAGCACAGTCCACCCTGGCGATTTATGTACGAGACTACCGCAGTGCTGTCCACCCGCACTAGGACATGGTAGCCTCTCAACTGCTGGAGGAAGTGTTTCAGGGCCAGAAACAGAGCCATCATGTCGAGGCAATTGATGTGCCACGCGAGAAGATGACCTCTCCAGCTCCCTTGTGCTGGACGGCCATCCAAGACCGCACCCCAGCCCGTGAGGGAAGCGTCTGTCGTTAGCATCTTGCGACGACAAGACGGACCTAGAGTGGGACCCAAAGTCAGAAACCGGGGTCTGAACCACATAGAACGGGTACGAAGCCCCCGGCGCGTAACCCTTATTAGCCTCTGGGGGTTGGCCCTTGAATGAAACACCCTGGCTCTTAGCCACAGCTGAAACGCTCTCATGTGCAGAAGGCCCAAAGGTATGACCGTGGACGCAGCTGCCATGAGGCCTAAGATTTCTGAGCTTCTGGCCTAGCTTGATTTCCTTAGGGTGTTGAGAATGGATTCGACACGAGCAGGAGACAACTGTGCCCGCATTGTGACCGAATCCGATGTGACACCCAAATATGTTGTCCTCTGAACAGGAAGGAGAACGCTTTTTGTGGCGTTGAGTCTCAATCCTAAGAATGAAGATGGGCTAGGACGACATCCCGATGTCGAAGCGCTAGCTCCTGAGACTGGGCCAGAATCAGCCAGTCGTTTATGTAATTCCAAAATACGGATGCCCTGGAGTCCTAAAGGAGCCAGAGTTGCATCCATGCATTTTGTATATGTGCGGGGTGACAGAGCTAGGCCAATGGAAGGACCCAATACTGGTAAGCTTCGCCCCCAAAAGCGAACCTCAGGAACTTCCTGTGCTGTGGCAATATTTCTATATGAAAATATGCGTCCTTGAGATCGATTGTCACAAACCAATCCTCTAGTTGGATTTGAGAAACAATCATTTTGACAGTCAACATTTTGAATCTGGATTTCTGAGATAGCGGTTCAAGCCACGAAGATCCAAGATCGGACGCAACCCTCCCCCTCTCTTGGGCACCAAAAAGTACCGACTGTAGTAGCCCGATCCTCTGTCTGGGAGGGGAACATGTTCTATGGCCCCTTTGCCCAGCAGAGTCTGTAACTGCTGGGCCAGCAGATGTGCTCGATCCGGTTTCACGGAAGTGGAGACCACGCCGTTGAAACGCGGAGGACGATGTGCAAACTGAATCCTGTAGCCTGTGCCTACAGTCCTTTATACCCAAGGAGATACACCTGGCAGTAGTCCCCACGCTGCCAGCTTCTCCGAAAGGGGCACGAACTTTGACACTTCGGCTAGATGGGGGGGGGGGGGGGGGGGTGTTAGGTGTTGGGAGATGAAGTGTGGCAGGAGATGCCTGAACACCCAACTTTTTTTCTTTGGAGACCGGCGCTCCCCGAACACCAGTGGTGGCGGGGATTGAACACCGGCCTCCCGGGAGTGCCAGGGAGGAGGCCCTGTTTTGTGATGAAAATCCAGACACCCCTCACAGCCCCAGGCGCACGAACTCAGGGCTTCTTCTTTGAAGAGAGGAAGCTCCTCAGATCCGGTCTTTTCAAAGCAGATTTTTGAGAAGAGCGGCGAGCCCCACCCCAGCCTTACGGGGGGGTGCGCGGCTGGTCACACTCTCCTTCTGCACCTCACGCCTGATAGGGGCCAGACCTGGCCGGGGCCGGGTGGCCGACGGTCCCGGTTCTTGAGCACGGCGGGGAAGGAACCTCCCAACGGCCTGTTCATACAGCTTTGCCTCCCGAAACCTAGTGGCGGCGGAATTAACAGCGTCGCCAAAAAGGCCGGAAGGCGAGATGGGGGCATCGAGGAGGGCAACACGATCCTTATCCTTGATGCCCGTGAGGTTCAGCCACAGAGGCCTCTTCGTGGACACCATGGCAGCCATGGAACGGCCCACAGCACGGGCCGTCCGCTTGGTTGCACGGAGAGACAGGTCTGTGGCTCGGCGCAGCTCTGCAAACGCCCTGTCATCAATAGCCCCGCCGCTGCTCAGGTCCTTCAGCAGGTCAGCCTGGTAACCTGCCAAACCGCCATGGTGTGCAGTGAAGCACCAGCCTGTCCTGCTGCCTGAAAAGCTTTACCCACCAAAGCAGATGTCAATCTGCACGGCTTGGAGGGGAGAATAGGCTTTTTCAGGGAGGATGATGTCCCAGGAGAGAGATAGCCCGCAAGCGTCTCTTCTATCTGGGCATCATCATATAACCGCGTGCTTTCGCACCAACGATATTCGAATAAGTCGAAGTCGATGGTACAAAAACACGCGATGAATACGGCTTGCTCCATGAAAGAGTTAATTCATCATGGATGTCACCAAAGAAGGGGAGAGAGAGACGTTGAGGCTCCTCCCCCCGGCCACCCGACAGACACCTGTCGTTCAATCTCGAACGCTTGGGGGAATCTCACTGCTGCGGCCAGTCGATATGCAATCGCTCGACCGCACGCGTTATAACCTCTAATAATTCCTCAAAAGCTCTGTCAGCACTGGAGGAGCGTTGTGAGGAGGCTACTTCCATGGAAGCGAGAGAGGAAGATTCTTCCGCTCCTTCACAAGAAGCGCCGGAGCGCGCTTGCGAAGCGGAAGCTAAAACTTCCTGATCCGGAGAGAGCGCGAGAGAAAGGAGAAATTCCGTCTCGTGCGCGTCTGCCAGATCAGCACGCGAGCCCCAGGAATGCGCCGCGGCTCGCGGTTTCTCTTTAAAGAAAGCGAGCCGCGCGCGAAGCACCTTAATAGGGAGAAGATCACAGTACTCACAGTCTCCCTGAAGCCCGAGGCGAGCGTGTTTTTCCCCCAAGCACTCGAGACAAAACTCGTGAAGATCGCCCTCCGAAAGAGATCTATCACACGGAGGCACGCATCTCTTAAGCAACTCCGCCATATCGGTGAGTTAATGCTGTTATTTTTATTTCGCTTTCGTTACGGCTTGTACATGCACACGCAAACACAAAGCGGTCCTGAAGACAAAAAGATCTGAGGATGTTTCCGGTTCACTCCTATTTATAACCTGCAGGTGCACCTTATTCGGTGACGTCATGCCTGGCACAGGTTATAAGCCGAAGGTATTCGGCGGGTCTGGCATGCACAGGCTTCACAACCGGGCAACAAAGAGATGTTCCCATAGTGTTTTCACGCAGCATTGAGTGTAGCTTTTGAAAGGGAACAATATTGTTTTAGGCTAAATAATTATACACAATTCTTCGTTGTACTTGTCTGGCTTTTACATAAAGTCCTTCCATGCGCCATCTGGCGGATATTCAGTGAAGCACAGCACATTTATTTAAATACCTGAATGTTGCTTGAGTGATCTCGCGGCATGTCGCGGGCCAAATTGCGGGATCTCGCGGGAAAAAACGCGCATTCTTAATGGCCAGATCTGTATGAAACCTTACATATTCAATACGGATTTCTAAATCTTTCAACATTAACGCATCAACCTGATATCGTATTTATAATAGAAAAACTCTGAAATGCTGAGAAGTGTTATACTGAGCAGATATTTTATTACAGGTGCAATGATGCAAAGAGAACTTCATTAAACATTGAGAAAGGAATAAAACACTTCAGGTAATGCAGTTGGTGAAATAACTCCTGGCCGAATTATTAGCAGAAAGTGAGGTGACCAACCAGTGATGATAAAGGCTATGAAGTGCTTCCCCCAATCTGCTTCACACTCACATCATTAGAGGCGGTATCAAACACTTGGAGAAGAGTGCCTGCTAGTATCTGCTTAGCGCCACATGTTTACAGACACCCAGTATTATCGTGTGGCTGTGACCCAGTATGCCCCTCTCCTGCCTGGGCCAAGTCCAGTCTGCTTGCTATGATGAGGAGAATGTGCTTCTGTGATTAATCATTAATCAACACCCTCAGACCAATCAGAATCAGAAGGGTGAAAGGCAACAGTCACAAAAAGCATTTATGAGTGGTTCCACTTTAAAATGAGCTTCAGTCTTGACTCTTGAGTAGCTGCTTGAGTGCAGTTTAATAAATATTTGTGAGTCTCATCAGCTTGCTGTGAGATTCCTGCTGTCTGAGCTCACTGCTCTGTCGAGGCAGAACTGTATGGGAACTCCTGTTAGACTTAACAGCAGTTAAGTTGCACTTAAAGTTCAGTTGCCTGTTTACTTTAACCCCTATATATTTGTGTGTGTCTGCTCCTCAGGCAACCACAGCAGCATGCGAGTGGCTGGTAAAACTCAGCCCTTAGCTGATTCCTGTTGGGAAATCTCCGTCGATGGCCCAGTGATGCAACACAGTAGCTGGGTCCAGTTTGATGAGAAACCATGGACCCCATCTTCTCCTCCATGTCATCTTCCTCTTCCTCACCCACCATCACAGGTAAAAGGTATGACATGTCTGAATACAGCACTGGTCTTCTGTTTTGTATATATTATAATGTGCACTATTTAACTAGCTTTCGTGCATCAAGTAATTTCACAACACACAATTCTGTCAGTCTTATGTAATATGGTTACTATCAAAACACATGCCCATGTGAAGCTAGGAGATCAAATTATAATGTTAATATTTACATATTGCATCTCTCAGATGACATGAGATTTATGTTAAAACATAGTTGGGCTGAATTTCTGTTTATTTGTTTTTTGTTTAAATAGTTTTTTAATGTTTTATTTAAAAGAATAATAAGGACTTGGTGAGCAATATGTAAGACTATAAGACAAAAGAAATCACAAAGCACAATGCTTGGAAATCATGCAAAAATAGTGACTGTTCCAAGAAGCTAACACTAGAGACTAGAGAAAGCATAACCATCTTGATTTGTCTCGGGTGACTAAATATTGATTTGTTCTTCAGGACCAAGTGCACATTACATCTCAAATCCACTCATATATTTTACAGTTTAAAACTCCCTGAGACACGAGTCATGAAGCAGTTAAATAAAATAAATAAAATTCAGCACACTCATGCTCTGTCGTCCAGTAGCTTGTCAAGAGTAAGGCTCCAAAGCTTTTCCCTCAGGCAGTTTAGAAACGAGTGCAGATGGAGGAATAAACTCAGCATGACGTTGGGATTGCCTCAGCACCACTGAGCTCTCTCAAAAACTCGGCAGCCTAGAGGAGCACCGCGGCTTCCTCTAACGCACCAGAAATAATAATATTAAAATAATATTCCTAACATAACATTTAAAAATTATTTGTTTTAAACAAAACAAACAACAACAAAAAGCTATACAGTATTTATTTATTTATTTATTTTCCAGAAATTAGTTTTTGGTCGGTATATGAATTTTTTTTTTTAATAAATACCATGCAGGCATAGAAAAAAAAGTTTTATATGTGCATTTGCAACATTGCATAAAACCGGATTTATTGCTAAAGATGAATGGTTGTAGCATGCATTAAAACCACATTGATGTCCAGTCGTCACATGATCTTCAATGTATTCAACTGATGCGTCTTACTTGGGTTGTAATACATTGGTATTACTACACAAGTAAGACATATTTATAGTTTTTAAAATTATTTTGCATTTATTATTTTATCTTATAGCATTTATATTTTCTAAGGTATACACGGTTATTAGAGCTACTTTTTCCATAGACTGAACCGCAGACTTCATTCTGTAGGGCTTGTAGAGCACTGTGTAGGCCCTATGAAGCCATTATGTATATTATTTTGTGATGAGAAAAGCAGTTGGTACATGCATTCCACAACATCTGCTGTAAATGTAACTATAAATGCATAAAATGTAGAACATGGCAAACTTCTGCCAGTAACAGTAACTCATGTAAGCTTCATGTCTCCAGCCTTATTGATTATTTCCCTATAAAAAACAGAGTGCTTTATTTCTAAAATTGATGTTCTGTAACTGTTTGGCCATGCACTACATTCCTTTCTGTACAGCATAGCATATTGATTGTGTGAGCTGCGCTCAGAGGCTTCTGAGAGGTTGATCTCGTACATCCCATCTACTGCACTCACAAATTACCCAAGTGTGGGATGCCAGATACACCATGTTGCCATAACAACCTCCATAAATCACTAAAGCTAGTGAAAAAGAGGAAATGCAGCGAGGATCTGTGTGATTATTCCATTAACTGGATTATGGTGGGAATATATTCCATTTGAGATAAAGTTGATGAGCAATAATGGCAAAGAAGAGTGGCTTTAAGTTCCTTTGTGTTGAAAATCTCTATAAACTGAAATTGGCCTAAAAATATGTACACCTCAAAAACAAAAATCTGGTGGTTTTTAAAGGCATGTTTAAATCACATCTAGGCTAAGTAAATCAAAGAATAAAAAAAGATATTTTAATGAATTGGCTCTGCTTTTGTGATATTTATTTCAGAATTGTATTGGGGGCAGATAATATTTTTTTTGTGTAACAACATAAAAATCATCAGATTGTAGCAGGTCTCAGGATTAGGCAAATACAATCTCAGACAAACAACAAATAACTTTTTTTTTCACTTCATTTAACCATTATTTATTGAATCAAAGTCCTTTTTTTATTACTGGAAATGTAAAGTTACATATGCATACATACATGGTACATACATGGACACATACATGGAAATATATTAATTGAAAACAAAAAAATTTTAACACCTCAAACAAAATAACTAACTGTATCTATATTTTCAAAGTGGCTCATAAATGGTTTCCAGACATCGTAAAGATCCATTTATGGAATATTGAATATTTTCTAGACGAATAAAATAAAAGCCCTCTTTAATTCAGTAAGCACTGGTGCAATGACTCTTTCCACTTAAACAGAATCATTAAACAAGCGAGAAGAGAGCTAAAGGCTATAATATTGGCCTGAGAGTCATTCAAGTGAGCACCATTTGAGTTAACCCCAAAAAGTGCAATGAATGGACATGGTTCTAATAGTATTTGGCATATTTTTGACGAAGTATCAAAAATAAAACTTTGAATTTTTTTACTTTGAGTCCAGAACATATGCAGTAGCTTAGCTGGTTCCTGCTTACATTAGTCACATGTGGAATCACGTGGATGTTTTTTATTCTAAATAAAAGTAGAAATTTAACTA
Organism: Clarias fuscus; assembly: GCA_030347435.1. NCBI lineage: Eukaryota > Metazoa > Chordata > Actinopteri > Siluriformes > Clariidae > Clarias > Clarias fuscus. The sequence goes on from CM059216.1 coordinate 7,465,436, forward strand.
CTTATGTTATTCAGCAGACAAAGAAATAAAAGGAAATATATATTTTAAAAAATTATAATAACATCAAACTAAAGAATTGTCTGCAATTATCTGACATTATGACATTATACTTCGTCCAGAATAACATTGCCCTCATAGGGCAGTCCAGTAATAATAAAGAAAGTTTGGAAGTGTCATTCATTCTGCTATGTTGTGTGTGTGTGTGTGTGTGTGTTTGTGTGTGTATATAGTGCTATATTGTGTTTTTTTATGTAGTGTTTTTAAGTGGCATCATTTCACTTCTTACTTTTTTGGAGATTAACCTTGTAGCCAGATATAAAAACCAACATCTCATTAGCATAAAAGGAAACTTTGTGTTCCACACCCCAATGAGAGATTCCTTTAATGTTGGCATTTTCCCTTAATGCGATAGCCCAGCGGTTGGCAAACTTAAACACTTGGACTGTTTCCCACAGAGCCATTTGGATCCATTTCCCACAGAAAAAAAAAACACCGGGAGCCGCAAAACCATTTTGACATCTAAAATGAAGATAACACTGCATATATTGTTTTTTTAAAATAATTTTATATGATGTTTATGATTGTTATCTATAAAAACAAAAAAACGTGATGTGTTGCATTTATGAAATCAATGAATATTGATGTATATAATTCACATATTGAATCCAATTTTTGTAAATGTAAATTTGTAAAAAAAAAAAAATGTAACTGTCCGATTTTGTAAATCGTTTGGTGGTCTCCTTATTTTGTTTTGTCTTTAAGGATTACTAAACTGAGGATGACATACCTGGAGTTTGGTTGATGTTTTTAAAAAAACTATCTCTGATCTCATAAAACTCACAAACCTCTCATCTGAAAGAAGCGAGAAGTTAAATCTCCAAGGACGATAGTTAGATCCTGCACTCGGGATATGGATTGACAGTCAGTGGGGAGTGGTCTGATATCACTATAGCTTTATAATCAGTATCTGTTACAAGAGGAAGTTTTTTTATCTAAAAGAAAAACCTTAAATTTAGATTAGTCACAGGTGTGCAAATGGGTCTCATTAAGAAAAACAATATCAGGTTTGGGGTGTTGCAAATGAATAAGGACTTTTTTTCTTTTCATAGACTGGTTGAAATTTAATGTTCCAACTAACAAAATTGAAACATCAAACATCCAATAGCCTGTCTAGAAGAAACACCTATTTTTGTCATGAAGAGTTAATAGAAAAGGTGAAGCTCAAAATTCCCCAAAAGTAGAATAGAGCCACAAAAAAGAAAGAAAGTACAAATGTCATGGGTCTAGCTGGGGGTGCTGGCTAGACCCGGCTGATGGGGTTGCCGTGGGCATGGAGGTAGGCATGAAGGCAGAGGGGTGTTGCAAACAGAAAAAGTCTTTATTTAACAGAACTCAAAAACAGACACAAACAAACAAAGGAACCAAAACAACAAACTCAAACTAAAACTAGGGCTCAGGAAAAACAGGGACGGCGCGCCAACACAGGGAGAAGAGCTGACATGGGAGCCAGGAACCGACAGGGAACGGCGCGCCAACACAGGGACAAGAACTGACATGGGAGCCAGGAACTGAACACAGGGAACCGGGAGCTGACACAGGGAACCAGGAGCTGACACAGGGAACCAGGAGCTGACACAGGGAACCAGGAGCTGACACAGGGGACCGACAAAGAGAACTGGGGATGAGGAAACATGGAGCTGAAGCTAACTAAGACACATAGGGGAACTAGAGACTGGAGAGACAGGAGACGGGAGAGACAGGGCTAGACAGGACTGGAGACTGGAGAGACAGGACTGGGAGCACAGAGACTAGAGACTGGAGAGACAGGACTGGAGACTGGAGAGACAGGACTGGAGACTGGAGAGACAGGACTGGAGACTGGAGAGACAGGACTGGAGACTGGAGAGACAGGACTGGAGACTGGAGAGACAGGACTGGAGACTGGAGAGACAGGACTGGGAGCACAGAGACTAGAGACAGGAGAGACTAGAGACAGGAGAGACTAGAGACAGGACTGGAGATGGAACAGGCTGGGTTAGTGGTTAGTAGCTACATGGAATGCTGGGGACACTGGATGCTGACCTAACCAGGTTAGTATCTAAAGGGGTTAGTGGCTAACCGGGTTAGTACTGACCTAATGGTGGGGAACTGAACACAAAGGCAAAGCACACATGAGGCTACTCCAAACTAGCGGCTAACCTACTAGCGACCAGAACCACTAGCAGTCAATTCCCCTAGAGGCTAGCCTACAGGAGGCTAACCCTACTAAGGGCTAACCCTACTAGCAATTAAGGCCTACTAGCAGCTAACCCTGCTAGCGGCTAGGCCTGCATGTGGCCACACAAAACTAAACAAAGAATTAAACCAAAAGACAGAACAGTACTTACACAGGATACAGGAGGAGACAGCCTAGCTAAACATGAAACAGGATAGCTCCATGAATCCAGCAACACAAGGAACATAAGGAGAACAAACAGTAGAGCCCTAGACAAACAAAGGCTACAAAACAAACCAAAGTATAAACTTAAAGAAACAAGAACCAAACAAAAGGAATGCCCACATGACGGTAGTTACAAAAACAAACCTACAGACAAACAGGCAAATAGACAAACAATGCTCGACCCAGTTTCCCAGAACAGACTGCTATTTATAGAAGCTTTAATGAGGCACCTCAGTCCAGGTGAGCATTCATCATCTGACTGAGGTGCCTTCTGGGAAGCTGAGTCAACCAACAAGAACTACTCAAGACTGACAGACATAAACAGTGACCTCTAGTGGAGGTTCCTAACAACAAAAGAGAGAGAGAGAGAGAATTTTAAGTACAGCTGACTGGCATGAACCCTAACCCTTTCACCCATTAGAACCAGATTATTAACCCAACCCGCACAAACATATCCACACATTTAGCTTATTTGGATTCATTGAGACAAAACCAGGCCCTCACTGAACCATCATATGAACTTGAAACATGTAAGTGAAATAAACAGGTCTAAACATGTCAACATCATCCTCAATATGGTGTAATGAATCTGGCACACAGACAGAATACATAGGTTAATGTGATATAGCTCTGTGCACTTGTGCTTACCTAGCTGTTGCAGTTCTTAGTTCACTGATTCCTTGCCAACAGGCCAGAAACTTGTAGGTAGCACTAGGGAGAAGCAGCAATACATGTGGAATCGTTGGGTCCCAGTTTTGACCGCTCTCGTCCACTACACTCTGGAGCATCCGCTTCAGTGTCTACTAATCCGTTTGTCTGGGGATCATACACCGACGTGCGGATATGCTTAATCTGCAACAGCTGGCACACATCACACATTAGCTTACTCATAAAAGGCATACCTTGGTCATTAAGAATCTCCTTTGGGAGGCCCACTGTGCTGAAAAGTTGCACCGGCTCTCTCACAATATTCTTCAAGGTGGCTTTTCGCAGGGGAACGGGCAATAGCCATTCTTATCAGGTCAGTCTTGACCTAGGATTGGGGGCACAGGAAGCTCAGGGATTACACCGGCTCTAAGCTTGTATTTACTCAGATGGTCTTCGACCACGATTCTGTATCACTGATGGGCATGCCAGTGTTACCACACTTCTGGTGGCTTTATTCGGATCTGAATATCTTGTTCTCGCCATTATAGGTGATACAAATGCACCGTCACATTTTGTACCTCGTAAGGGTTTTCTGACCTCTGTAAATGGGGCATGAGCCTTGACCATACGGAGTCAAGGAATGTATAGTTGGGAATAAAACTGTTTGCTTAATGTTAAAGCGAGGTGCAGACCGGGCACAGCAAATTACCTCAACACCGTCTTGATTACACTAATTTAGCAACAATGGTTTGTAATAGTTTGCAATATTGCAAGATTTTTGGCCATTTGCATATGCGAATATCACTTCATTATATCTCTTAAGGTCTCTCCACCGCATTTCAGTTGGGTAAAAATCTGGACCATACACACGTAGACAAAATTGTTGGTACCCTTCGGTCAATGAAAGAAAAACTCACAATGGTCACAGAAATAACTTTAATCTGACAAAAGTAATAATAAATAAGAATTCTATGAATGTTAACCAATGAAAGTCAGACATTGCTTTTCAACCATGCTTCAACGGAATTATTAAAAAAAATGAAATCATGGAACAGGCCTGGACAAAAATGATGGTACCCCTAACTTAATAGTTTGTTGCACAACCTTTTGAGGCAATCACTGCAATCAAACGATTCCTGTAACTGTCAATGAGACTTCTGCACCTCTCTGCAGGTATTTTGGCCCACTCCTCATGAGCAAGCTGCTCCAGTTGTTTCCGGTTTGAAGGGTGCCTTTTCCAGACAGCATGTTTCAGCTCCTTCCAAAGATGCTCAATAGCATTGAGGTCAGGGCTCATAGAAGGCCACTTTAGAATAGTCCAATGGTTTCCTCTTAGCCATTCTTGGGTGTTTTTAGCTGTGTTTTGGGTCATTGTCCTGTTGCAGGACCCATGACCTGCGACTGAGACCCAGCTTTCTGACACTGGCCAGCACATTTCTCGCTAGAATCCCTTGATAGTCTTGAGATTTCATTGTACTCTGCACAGATTCAAGACACCCTGTGCCAGATGCAGCAAAGCAGCCACAGAACATAACAGAGCCTCCTCCATGTTTCACAGTAGGGACAGTGTTCTTTTCTTGATATGCTTCATTTTTACGTCCATGAACATAGAGCTGATGTGCCTTGGCAAAAAGTTCCATTTTTGTCTCATCTGTCCATAGAACATTCTCCCAGAAGCTTTGTGGCTTGTCAACATGTAGTGTGGCATATTCCAGTCTGGCTTTTTTATGATTTGTTTTCAACAATGGTGTCCTCCCATGTAGTCCACTTTGGCTCAAACAACGACGGATGGTTCGATCTGACACTGATGTTTCTTGAGCATGAAGTTCACCTTGGATCTTTTTAGAAGTCTTTCTGGGCTCTTTTGTTACCATTCAGATTATCCGTCTCTTTGATTTGTCATCAATTTTCCTCCTGCGGCCACGTCCAGGGAGGTTGGCTACAGTCCCATGGATCTTAAATTTCTGAATAATATGTGCAACTGTAGTCACAGGAACATCTAGCTGCTTGGAAATGGTCTTATAGCCTTTACCTTTAACATGCTTGTCTATAATTTTCTTTCGAATCTCCTGAGACAACTCTTTCCTTCTCTTCCTTCCTTCATTTTTGTCCAGGCCTGTTCCATGAGTTCATTTTTTAAAATAATTCTGTTGAAGCATGGTTGAAAAGCAATGTCTGACTTTCATTGGTTAACATTCATAGAATTTTTTAAAAATTATTACTTTTGTCAGATTAAAGTTTTTTATGTGACCATTGTGAGTTTTTCTTTTATTGACCGAAGGGTACCAACAATTTTGTCCATGTGTGTGACTAGGCCATTCCAAAACCTTGTTTTTTTTTTTCAGCCATTCTGATTTTGAAGGTAATTTTCCTTTTGCATGACCGAATTTCAAACGAACTTAAATTGTCAGACAGATGGCCCCACATTTGCCTCTAGAATACTCTGGGATACAGAGGAGTTCATGGTTGGCTCCATGACTGAAAAGTGCCCAGGTCCTGTGGCTGTAAAAACAAACCCAATCCCTCCACCGCCATGTGGTATAACGTGTTTCTACAGAAATACTTGTTGGTTTTTGTCAAACATGACTGGACAACAAGTTTGGTCTCATTTGTCCATAGGACCTTGTTTCAGAAACTTTGTGCTTTATTCAGATGAAGTTTTGTGAATTCAGTAGTTCTTCCATCTTTCATCTTTTTGGACACAAGAAGTTTCTCCTGGCAACCCTTCCAAACAAACATTTTAAACAAACTTAACCCTTCCAAACAAACTTATTCGGTCTTGTTCTAACTGTTCCATCATGGACTTTAACATTTAACAAGCTCGGTGAGGGTTGTAGAATCTTAGATGTAGCTCTTGGGTTTTTTTTGTAATTCCTTAAGCATTGCATGGTCTGACCTGGGATATCAAGTCAAGTCAATTTTATTTATATAGCGCTTTTAACAATTGACATTGTCGCAACGCAGCTTTACACAATCAAAAGAAGTAAGTTTGTATGCAATGTGAATGTGTATTAATCAAAATGATAAGATTGTCCCTAATGAGCAAGCCGAGGGCGACGGTGGCAAGGAAAAACTCCTGAGTTGGTAATAGGAAGAAACCTTGAGAGAAACCAGACTCAACAGGGAACCCATCCTCATCTGGGTGATAACGGATAGCAGGGATTGATCAGCATAATAATGTGTAAGACTGGAAGTTCAGTATAACAAGAGATGTATTAAAATTAAAAGGAGTCCAGTTTGTTCCTGGAGGCTCAGGTAGACTGTAGGAAATTCCAGTCCTGAGCTATCGAACAACTGAAGTCACAGGTCCCCAGAGAACAGCTGTCAGCATCAATCAATCACAGGACAGTCTTCGTGGAAACCATCCCCAGCCACCACACGAATCCAGGCAGACCACACGGGGCATCCATGCGATGAGATCTCCATCCAGAAGCAGGACTCCGGACGGGTTATACGGGTCCAAAGGGCAGAGGGGTCTGGATCACTGGCAACTCAGGAGCGACATGTATAGCTCGACAGAGTTACAGGGAGAGGGAAAATGAGAGAGGGAGAGAGAGAGAGGAGAGAGCAGAAGAGGAGAGAAGGCAGTTAGGTATGGTCACAGTCAACATGTATAAGGTGAATGCATTTAGTGCAAAAGCAGGGACTCCGGCAGGACTAACTATAACAGCATAACTAAAAGGGAGAGCCAGAAGGAAACGCAGACATGAGGGCTCCCTGAGATGTAAAGCAACCAATCACCTCACCGTCAACAAACCTGAGTGATCAATGAGAGTGGGGAAGACAGCATCTAAACATACCAGTTCACCAGAATACTCTACGTCCATGAGTCCCCCAGATCTGCACCTTTACCTAAGTCTAATCTATTTACAAAAATGCTTGGCTAAATAAATAGGTTTTTAGCCTAGACTTAACACTGAGACTGTGTCTGAGTCCCGAACATTAATAGGAAGACTATTCCATAACTTTGGGGCTTTGTAAGAAAAAGCTCTGCCCCCTGCTGTAGTTTTAATAATACGTGGTACTGACAGGTGGCCTGCATTCTTTGATCGAAGTAGGCGTGGCGGATCATAAGATACTAACAGTTCACTCAAATATTTACAGTGTGATCAGAAAGCTTAGTTCTAGCTGCTTGTGGTCCTATGACTAGAACTTCTGTCTTATCAGGATTAAGCAGAAGAAAATTAATTAACATCCAATCTCTTATGTCCTGCACACACTGCTCAATTTTAGCAAACTGGTTTTTCTCATCTGGTTTTGCTGAGACATATAATTGTGTGTCATCAGCATAACAATGAAAACTAATACCATGTTTACGAATTATGTTGCCCAGAGGAAGCATGTAAAGGGAAAAAAGCAGTGGGCCTAAAACTGAACCCTGTGGAACACCAAACTCCACTTGAGAACATGAGGAATGGTCACCATCTAAATCTACAAACTGATAACGATCAGTCAAATAGGATCTGAGCCACAAGAGGGCAGTTCCCTTAATTCCTACTACCTTTTCTAATCTGTGAAGGAGAATACTATGATCAATGGTGTCAAAAGCTGCACTGAGGTCCAGTAACACAAGTATAGTGATGCAACCCTGATCAGAGGCCAATAGGAGGTCGTTTATTACTTTAACAAGTGCTGTCTCTGTGCTGTGATGAGGCCTAAATCCTGACTGATACAGTTCATTTATGCTATTTCTGTGTAGATGTGAACATAGCTGCTGTGATACTACCTTTTCCAGAATCTTAGAGATAAAGGGAAGGCTTGATATCGGCCTGTAATTAGAAAGCTGACAGGGGTCAAGGTCAGGTTTCTTGATTAGCGGTTTAATAACGGCTAATTTAAAGGATTTGGGGACATACCCACTACTGAGTGAACAGTTAATTACTTTCAACAGGGGTTCTATTATTGCTGGTACTATCTGTTTGAGAAAATGTGTCGGTATAGGATCTAATATAAAGGTTGACGATTTTGAAGAAGAGATGAGTGAAATTAGTTCCCTCGCTTCAAGGGGAGTAAAGTATTCTAAGTTCTGATGTGATGTGGTTAGTTCATCTGTATTACTTAAATTGTCTGGTTTCAAAGCCTGAATTTTTTGCCTAATATTTATGATTTTGTTATTAAAAAAGTTCATGAAATCCTCACTACTGCATGATGATGTTGTGGAGATTTCTGCAGTGGTCTTGTTTTTAGTTAATTTAGCTACAGTATTAAATAAAAATCTCGGGTTGTTTTTGTTATTTTCTATTAGAGTGGAGAGATACGTTGATCTAGCATCACTGAGAGCTTTTTTATAGTTCAGGATGCTCTCCTTCCAAGCTATTTGGAATACGAACAATTTAGTTTGGCGCCATTTATGTTCAAATTTTCTAGCGGTTTGTTTTAAAGCGCGTGTGTGGTCATTATACCAAGGAGCGAGTTTCTTATCTCTAATCATTTTCCTTTTAACTGGAGCTACATTATCTAAGCTATAACGAAGTGTTGACGCTAGATATTCATTCGCCTGTTTGAGTTCTGTGAAGTCAGATGGCGATCCAATCAAAGTTGATAACTCTGGAAGATTATTGATAAAGCTCGAGACAAGATAGTGATCGGAGATATTTCCTATACTCAATCCGAAGGATAATATTAAATCTAAAGTGTGACCTGCTTTATGAGTGGGTCCTACTACACACTGATTTACTCCTACTGAGTCCTATGGACAAGAATGCTGTTGTCAGAGGGTCTTCTGGATTCTCAAAATGAATATTAAAGTCTCCAGCAATTAACGCTTTGTCTACAGAAATCTGCAAATTCACGGCCCTGGGGGTCTGTAAATGATGATTAGCGGGATCGACTGAGCTGACTTTGTTACTATAGAGAGCTTCAAATGCATTAAATTTAAAACTGTGTTTTTGTACGATAGGCATATTATCGTTATAAATAACTGCGACGCCACCTCCTCTACCAGTTAGCTGAGGCTGGTGTATGTAGCTGTATCCAGGAGGACTAGCTTCATTTAAAGCTACATACTCGTCCTGTTTAATCCAAGTTTCTGTTAAACATAATATATCAAACTCCTGATCTGTGATAGTTTCATTAACAATAACTGCTTTAGATGCGAGAGATCTAATATTTAACAGTCCTAGCTTCAGATCAGAGGTGCCGGCTGCGCATCAGTGTGATCTGAGTTTGTGGTATCTATGTTAATTAAATTACTAAAACAGACTTTCTGAGTCTTTCTAAATTTATGTTTATGCTTAGCTCGGGGAACAGACACAGTCTCAATATGATGAACCCTGAGTCACGATTCTATGCAGCTAGCAGATGGTTGGTTTAGCCTGTCTGTCTGCTCCCTTGCCTGTGCTCTGGATTGTCACCGATTAACTAGGCCTCTTCTGAGACTATGTGCTATACTGCAAGAAATGAGAGCAGCACCTTCCCGAGTGGGATGGACACCGTCCCGCCCTAACAGGGCAGTTTTGCCCTCAAAGGTCTTCCAGTTGTCTATGAAGCCCACGTTGTTTTCGGAGCACCACCTGGACATCCAGCGGTTCAGCGACCATAACCTGCTGTAAGCTATGTCGCCACGTCTCATTGGGATGGGACCAGAGCAAACTACTTCATCGGACATCGCCTTCGCTATTTTAAACACCTCTGTAAAGTTACTCTTACTAACCTCTGACTGACGAAGGCGTATATCATTAGCTCCAGCATGTACCACTATCTTAGAGAACCTATGCTGACCTAGAGCCCTAAGATTACCTGCTATGTCCAGTGCTCTAGCTCCCGGGATACATCTGACCACTGCCGCTGGCGCCCTTAAAGGCCTAGCTAATTTCACGTGCCTCAGTATAGAGTCTCCTATAACCAGATCTTATTCAGGTTTCTCAGCGGGTGCATCACTGAGGAGAGCAAACCTGTTGGACACGTGAAGCGCAGAAGAGGTGTGCTCCAGGGGGCTTAGCCTTAGCATTAGCTTTGGCTGAACGAGTCAGGGGCTGGTTATCTCCACCTGTGGCACCTAGACTTTCCGCTATGGGAATAACGCTGCTCTCGTGCTCACTAACTCTCTCTAAAGTCTGGATGCGCTCCTCTAATGCTAATATCTTCTCCGTCAGGGTGCTAACTAACACACACCTATCACAAATAAAATTATCACTAATGACGGAGGAAGAATGTCTAAACATCCTGCACTCCACACACTGAGTGAGCTGAATGGTAGACATGATAACGTACCTTTGTGCCGGAGTTGTGATTATTTGGTGATGGAGTTGCTTGTTGTTGGTCAGATGATATGCGCGTTCTCCCAAAAAGCGCAAAAAAACGGATAAAGTCCAGTAGTATTAAAGCGTAAAAACTAGTTTGTTATGTAGAAAAAACGGGAAAAATATATAATTATAAAAGACAAAATATAATCTAAACGCTGTTACAAACAGACGAGGAACTTTCGCGGGAACAGTATGAAAAACAGGAAGCTACGTCACCCCAACGAGTGGATATCCACTCCTGGGAAGATTGACAACTGCCTTGAATGCTTTCCACTTGTGAATAATCTTTCTCACTGTACAATGTTGAATTCCAAATTGTTTGGAAGTGGTTTTATAACCCTTTTTATGTTCAGCAAAAAATCTTTTCTAAGACCATTCCTTACATCTTTCCCTCTTGGCATTGTCTTAACACACAGCTAAATGCTCCAGACCAGCTAACTGCCAATTATTCTGCTTTTTTAGAGGTCTACACACTTGACTACCTGGTAGCAACTTACCCTCTTGAATCCTAAAAATAATATATAATAAATAAAAAAAGCTTGGTAAAAAAAAGTAAAGTTATATGTTGCATTTGCCTTTTACTTATTTTACATACTGTACAAAAATCCAAAAATACAATGGAAAAAAAGGAAACAAATGTTTAACAATTGTGTATCAAGGGTTAAGAAATCAGAAAATGTGTCATTTATTTAGCTAGGCTATAGGGTTAATAGCCAATAGCTAATGTCCTAGTCAAATCTTACATTATTTTTATCTTACAATATTTTGTCGGTCTAAATCACCTGATCTAACAGCTTGAATTTTACAAACCTAAAACACACCATGTTGTTTGATTCACTTCCTTCACTTGAGTTGATTCAGAATCATGTCACTTTCTCGAGTGAGTTGACTTACAGATCTCGCCATTAAGAATGCGCGCTTTTTCCCGTGAGATCCCGCAATTTGGCTCGCGACATGCCGCGAAATCCCTCAAGCAACATTCGGGAATTTAAATAAATGTGTTGTGCTTCACTGAATATCCGCCAGATGGCGCATGGAGGGACTATATCTAAAAGCCAGACCAAGTACAACGAAGAACTGTGTATAATTAGTTATCCTAAAACAATATTGTTTCCAATGCTGAAGCAATCATGAATTTTATTTTGTTTTACAATAATAATATTTTATGATGAATGTGCGTATATCTGCTTCATATTATGTTCATAATGAGGAAAAGAGATGCCCTAAACTGTGAGGCGCCGTATAGGGCTTAAATCAAACTTCACTCATGCACACACAAGTGAAACACTTGCATACACATATATGAAACAGTCACACATCTATATATACTACTAACTGCTCGCACAACTATATATGAAATGCGCGCGCACAGACACCTATGAGACGCGCGCACATATACACAAACTCTCCGCACACACACACCTATGAGATGCGCGCACATACAGTATACAGTAATTATGCAAATGTTCTGATTCGTGAATATGTCAACATGTCTTTGTTAAAACGTAAAAATGTGTCGAGCACCATCAGAAGACATGAATGAACAAATATAAACATGAAATGCTTCGGGCTTTTTATAAAAATAATCATCTGGCTTTTTTGCTGTTTGTGTCCAGCATTGAATAATTATTTCACCCTTTATTTGACCATGGCTCGAAGTAATAGCTGGAATGTGGTTGTGAATTTATGACTGAAATAAAGCTGTTCATCGGCGTGCGTGAACCCGCGGCTCGTAATAATCATGTTTTTTTTTTGGTGTTTGTGTCCAGCATTGAATAATTATTTCAACCATTATTTGACCGTGGCTGGAAATAATAGCTGGAACGTGACTATGAATTTATGACTGAAATAAAGCTGTTCATCGGCGTGCGTGAACCCCGATTTGTCCGTAAACTTTCACTTTACAAAAAGGCAGAGTTTTGATCAAAAGGCTGATAAACCCGTGCGATTTATCGATAAAAAAAGTATCAACTCCAACTATGAAGACCTGTTGTTCAGTTGTTCCCTGCATGGAGAGTTTGTGTACGTTTGTGCACGCGTCTCATATGTGACGTTCATATGAAATGCAATTCTTGATAATTGCTGATAAATTGATGGTGTCAAAGGATTTGTGGACATATAATTAGGAGAAAAATGTAAATTAACGATGTCTTGAAGCATGCAGTAACTCTTTATTTATTTGAACACAGCAAAGGTGTTAATGTTTTGTACATTCTTTTATTCGTTCTTTCTGTTTGTGTTTAGCTTTCACTGTTTTCCATATTCATAAAACGTATAGACAACAATGTTCTGGAAGCGTTAGTAAATATTAAATAAGGAAAATGCACAAATTTGTTTCAATACAGGTTTATTAAATATAGAATATATCAGACAGGTATATGGCAAATGGTCACTCTTTGCAAAAGTGAGAGTAGTATGATTTTTTTTTAAAAGAGGAAAACTCAGTCTTTTCTTTCTAAATTTGCTTTTGATTCTTTCTCTTATTTGCTTTTTGTTGCGGGCTGTGGGGTGGAATTTCCGAGCAACAGCATCGGAAATTGCTTGACGCAGATTGGAGGGCAGTGTGTTTTTCCCCCTGGAACCATCATAGTTCACCGAACCTGCCCAGTTCTGGTAAACGTTGAGCGGAATCAACCTTTTAAACAAAGTAACAGCAAACCGATCTGCCCTTGGTCTGCCATCTGATTCTGCTGAATCCAGATATATTTGTTTCTCGTCCTCGATGGTCACGTGATTTAAAGTCACATCGGGTATGATCACTCCATGTATGAGAGACCGGCGAACAGGATGGTGAGAATGTGAAGCGTTTCTCTGTGTTTCAGGCAATCTCAAACAGAATGATGAAACTTCTGAATGATCTTGTAAGACGTTGGGCAGAGAAGACACTGAATGTTCCAGAACTGGTGAACTGGGAAAGTCGAGGACTGAACCAGTTGCCAGTTGATGGTTTGCAGCTGATGCAACATTTTCCGTATCAATCTGCAACCTGGTACGGTCAGTCAGGGGTGTTGAGGCGGCTGGTGGAAAGCCAAAATCGACGTCATCCAACCATCCGATGGTTGACGTAGAATGGTCTCCATCAGTGTCGTGAACATCAACCGGACTGTCTGTGGACGTAGACTGACCTACTGTTGGTCTAATACTTGCTCTAGTTAAGATTATGTCCAGTTTTTGTATAGATATGTAAGTTAAGATGGCTTGAATAAGCAAAAGTTTTATAATCAAAAATGTCATTGCACTTTACTGCTGCTTGAGCTGTTTACATATTAAGCACTGATCTTGTTTATGTATGGGCATGTTAATTCCTTTAAATAAAGATCTTAATAAATGTGCAATCAAGAGTTATTTATTGTCACAGTACTGTTTTGTCATATTGTAACAGTGATTAATTTTATTTATTTAAAATAATTAACATTGACTGAATAAAACGTGTAAAATTTACGTAAAATAGAAAATAGTTTTACTTAATTATATCAATTAATTACATCAGATCAGTAAGTAAATACTACTTAACATGATTTAAAGAGGCCATGTGATATGTAATTATTTACTTTGTTAGTTTTACTCACCTTCCTTAAGTAAATTTTACTCAGTTTTCACTACTACTACTAATGATAATAATACTGAATGGAGAAGGCGCAGTCAAAGAAGTATCATCATTGCAGGAGAGAAAAAAATGAAGAATAAATACATATCAGTATTTAAAGTTTGAGCTTGACACGTTTATGAGCTCTGTCGCTTCTTGTCAATGGGTGCCTAAGAGAGAGAACACATTTTTGGCTTCAGTAGACACACAATACTTCAGATTGAAACACGACTGCCCCCTACAGGCAATGAACAGCATTTTCACAGCTTCCCGCGAGCTGCCGCGGAAGCGCGCGAGATCCCTTTTCAAGAAACGTGCGTTCTTAATGGCGGGATCTGTAGAAGTCAATCGAGATCACCTCATTCAATTTCTTTCAAATATGAGTTTGAAAGCTCTGTTCTCCCTAAAGAAACACACTAAGCGGTCTAACATACCAGGGTTTGGTTCTGTGAAAAAGACATTTATGGTTTCAGTGAAAACACAAATATTTGTTTAAACATGTTTGTTTAAAGTTTATGGAAGGCATCTCCTGTTTCAGAAGGTTTTGTGTTGTGGTGTCTTTAGCCTGATTACGCAGTTTTTTAAGAGAGGGGAATAAGTATGGTGAGGATGCCCTGTTAATTACCGTTATAATGAGGGGGAAAAGAGCTAACTTGTTTCATAGCTGTTTTGTGGAACAACATCAAACATAACTATAAACAGATAAGATGTACAGTAAGTTGTAATGATTAAGAACTTCCTGGGCATGCTCTTATTTGCAAATAATCATCTTTAGGTTGGTAACAGTAACTCCACTGAATCATACTTTGAGAGTTTTATTCTTTACCATTCACATTACGATAAATGTTTAGGATAAATATTTATTTTTCAATCACTTCTAATGAGTTTTAATAATTTTTTTAATCAGACTCTAGGGAGAATTCAATAAAATCTGTCACGTTTACTCCATGACCACCAAGTACTGCTGCTTTGTGCACATTGCACATTCATTGCACTTAATACAGTTTATATATACAGTTCTTTTTTTTTTTTTTTTTTAACATTTTATGTACTTTACATATTTATACTTTACTTTATTCAATTTTATTTTATTGTAACAAAAGTGTAGATTTTATATTTTATTTTTTTTCTTTTCTCTTAGCATTTTGCCTCCTTATTTCCTTTTTGCTTTTCAAGGTCACAAACAGTTGTGTAAGCATTTCACTGCATATCATACTATGTATGGTTGTGTGTGTAACAAATGAAAAATTGGATTTGAAAACTGGGAGCAGTTGAAGGAAATTCTGTCTGTGCATCATAGTAGAGCTATGACCAGAAAAAAAAATATTCGTTATATATTTTCACATCCCAAAGTGTTCTTATTTTCCAAAAATTGTAAGACTAAGCCACGTTGTGTTTCAGGCCCCAGACACTGTGTGTGTTCCTCAGTCAGTTTCTGGAGCTCAGCCCCTGCTTCGGAGGGGGCACTGTCTGAGGAGCTCAGCTCAGCAAGCATAGACGATCGCTCTGCATAGAGAAAATTCAGAGTCACAGCACCTCCAATCCGCACACACCCAGTACAACCAGAGGTGCAACATGCCTTACTATTAAAAAAAGCATTCTGGTTAAAGTCAGAGTGAGAATCATTAATAAAAACATGAATTCCTTCCCTCCTTTCTCAATTTCTTGCTGCAGATTTTAATCCCGGAATCACTGTAATGATCAACCTCAATTGCCAAACATTTTTGCGGCCATAAATCCACCATCCGGCTAGGTATCTCTGTCAGCAAAATGGAATCTCTAATGAAACTTCTCTAATGAAATTTGCTTTTGCCTCCCTTGAGGTTTTTGCAGAAATGTAACATTGCATTTTTGTTAAAAAGATTCAGCTCCTTTTTAACTTTCTTTTCTTCACGGGAGCCATTGTTCTAGTACAGTTACTAAAGAACAGTCACTACATTTGGACACACAAAAAAATGCTTTTACGCATACACACACACAGTCCTAATGCTAACAGTACACGAGCGCACAGATGGTGAGTGACTTAGCTCATGGGAGACAATTAACTACAATTCCACAGCACGAGACAGAGAAGAACAATTGGCTCAGTTGTGATCACCTGACGCTTGGCAGACAAAGCTTATGCGTACTACTCGTATTTCAAGACCTTGCTGGTTTATCAAGTTAAAATTTATTTAAAAATTTTGCCTAGTCTGCAAAACACTTGCAGACCAAGTTACCAAGGTTTTACAATACCAGTACCTAGCATTGTCCGAAAATACAGCATGAACAGAACTTTTGGGAATGTGCTTTGAAGCAGCTCATCAAACACACTTGCTGTTGCTTTCCTAGTGTGTGATGCTCTGCACGTAGAGCGCCTCCCTGTGGAGAAAACTCCTTAAACTGGGGAGAGCAATCTGTCTGACACAGCTATTCCAAATCTTATTGATGAAGCTGAAGCTTTTGCACAAACTTAATCAGATTAATTTTTTTTTTTTTCTGTTTTAAAGTAAAAAAAAAAAAAATACAGTGGAGCCTCGTGGAAAACTTGGTCTGCGGTCATTTTACAAGATGAGCAAAATTGAAAAATTTATTTTAACTTGATAAACGAATGGGGTCTTGACATGTGAACTTGACATATAAGCTTTGTCTGCTGAGCGATGAGACAATGGTTCTTCTCTCTCGCGCTCTGCAGGATTGTGAGTAATCGTTCCATGTTCAGTCCCAGTGCGTGTGTCACTCTTATAGTCAACAACTGTGTGCGCCTGTTAAAGTCATCCTACACATGAGCCCCCTCCTCTCTTACCTCTCCTCTCTTGTCTTAGTTCAGCCACGATTCTTCTCAAATCTAAAATGCCAGTAAATATGTTTTATTTTTACTTTATATTTTGTATTAATTATTTTTATATGAAAATTTCTGGGTTGAACGAAATATCTTTCCTTTATTGAATTTCCATCATTTCTTATGTATTTCCATCATTTCTTATGTATTGATATACAAGCACGCTTCCGGAACGAATTATACTCACAATCCAAAGTTTAACTGTATTTTATTATATGCAGTTGTGCTTATTGGAATTGCCATATACTATTGCATACCTGCGTTAGTATTTTCTGCAATAATTAACAGAAAAAAAGTAGATGGACCACCTCCTCTCCATTTGTGGCTTTTTTTTTAAAGGTTCTTCATTACCATGGCAGCGGCTCATAAACAACAACAAAACAATGTTTTACATGTAAAGAAAGAGACAATTTATTATATGTTAAAAAACTTACATATATATAAAGAATGACACCAATCTGCCACCTCTGTAAACATTGTAAAGGTATGGAGAAACATATTAGAAAATACAGCTTTGTTAGGAGAGTTTCTGTCTAATAGGGGCAGTTTCATGTACAATGCAATTATATTTTCTTAGCTGAAGTTTATAACACCATTGCCATTTGTGTTTATCAAACATAAATAAATAGTGTATTTCACTTTAACCTTTTTCACTTGTTTCAAAGAATACAGTTATTGTCAAACAAGCAAAACGCAGACAGACTGAAAGTTGTCTAGCTTAGCAAGACACAGACTAGAGAGAGTACTGCTTTTCCCTGCTGATGTTAAACTGGGTGTGGAGAAACAAGGTTCATTACAGCTTCTAATCAAAGTTTCCAACTCTGATACCTGAGTACATGAGTGCAGCATTGAAGCATACACACGTGGACAAAATTGTTGGTACCTTTTGGTCAGTGAAAGAAAAACTCACAATGGTCACAGAAATAACTTTAATCTGACAAAAGTAATAATAAATAAGAATTCTATGAATGTTAACCAATGAAAGTCAGACATTGCTTTTCAACCATGCTTCAACGGAATTATAAGAAAAAAATGAACTCATGGAACAGGCCTGGACAAAAATGATGGTACCCCTACCTTAATAGTTTGTTGCACAACCTTTTGAGGCAATCACTGCAATCAAATGATTCCTGTAACTGTCAATGAGACTTCTGCACCTCTCTGCAGGTATTTTGGCCCACTCCTCATGAGCAAGCTGCTCCAGTTGTTTCCGGTTTGAAGGGTGCCTTTTCCAGACAGCATGTTTCAGCTCCTTCAAAAGATGCTCAATAGGATTGAGGTCAGGGCTCATAGAAGGCCACTTTAGAACAGTCCAATGTTTTCCTCTTAGCCATTCTTGGGTGTTTTAAGCTGTGTTTTGGGTCATTGTCCTGTTGCAGGACCCATGACCTGCGATTGAGACCCAGCTTTCTGACACTGGCCAGCACATTTCTCTCTAGAATCCCTTGATAGTCTTGAGATTTCATTGTACTCTGTACAGATTCAAGACACCCTGTGCCAGATGCAGCAATGCAGCCCCAGAACATAACAGAGCCTCCTCCATGTTTCACAGTAGAGACAGTGTTCTTTTCTTGATATGCTTCATTTTTCCATCTGTGAACATAGAGCTGATGAGCCTTGGCAAAAAGTTCCATTTTTGTCTCATCTGTCCATAGGACATTCTCCCAGAAGCTTTGTGGCTTGTCAACATGTAGTTTGGCATATTCCAGACTGGCCTTTTTATGATTTGTTTTCAACAATGGTGTCCTCCTTGGTCATCTCCCATGTAGTCCACTTTGGCTCAAACTGATGTTCCTTGAGCATGAAGTTCACCTTGGATCTCTTTAGAAGTCTTTCTGGGCTCTTTTGTTACCATTCGGATTATCCGTCTCTTTGATTTGTCATCAATTTTCCTCCTGTGGCCACGTCCAGGGAGGTTGGCTACAGTCCCATGGATCTTAAATTTCTGAATAATATGTGCAACTGTAGTCACAGGAACATCTAGCTTATTGGAAATGGTCTTATAGCCTTTACCTTTAACATGCTTGTCTATAATTTTCTTTCGAATCTCCTGAGACACCTCTTTCCTTCGCTTCCTCTGGTCCAGGTTGAGTGTGGTACATACCATGTCACCAAACAACACAGTGACTACCTGGAGCCCTATATATAGGCCCACTGACTGATTACAAGATTGTAGACACCTGTGATGCTAATTAGTGGACACACCTTGAATTAACATGTCTCTTTGGTCACATTATTTTCAGTATTTTCTAGGGGTACCATCATTTTTGTCCAGGCCTGTTCCATGAGTTTATTTTTTTAAATAATTTTGTTGAAGCATGGTTGAAAAGCAATGTCTGACTTTCATTGGTTAACATTCATAGAATTTTTTAAAATTATTACTTTTGTCAGATTAAAGTTATTTATGTGACCATTGTGAGTTTTTCTTTCATTGATCGAAGGGTACCAACAATTTTGTCCACGTGTGTATGTCTGGATCCAAAGAGCTTTTTGTTCCTGAGCACATTCAATCAGAATAAATTTAGGACCCTTTAAATATAATATTTTTTAATAATGTACAGTCGTGCCCAAAAGTTTTGAGCATTACATAAATATTGGAAATTGGAAAAGTTTTTGTAATAGCAATTTGCATGTACTCCAGAATGTAATGAAGAGTGATCAGATGAATTGCATAGTCCTTCTTTGCCATGAAAATTAACTTAATCCCGAAAAAACCTTTCCACTGCATTTCATTGCTGTCATTAAAGGACCTGCTGAGATCATTTCAGTAATCGTCTTGTTAACTCAGGTGAGAATGTTGACGAGCACAAGGCTGGAGATCATTATGTCAGGCTGATTGGGTTAGAATGACAGACTTGACATGTTAAAAGGAGGGTGATGCTTGAAATCATTGTTCTTTCATTGTTAACCATGGTGACCTGCAAAGAAACGCGTGCAGCCATCATTTTGTTGCATAAAAATGGCTTCACAGGCAAGGATATTGTGGCTACTAAGATTTCACCTAAATCAACAATTTATAGGATCATCAAGAACTTCAAGGAAAGAGGTTCAATTCTCGTTAAGAAGGCTTCAGGGCGTCCAAGAAAGTTCAGCAAGCACCAGGATCGTCTCCTGAAGACGATTCAGCTGCGGGATCGGAGTGCCACCAATGCAGAGTTGCTCAGGTATGGCAGCAGGCAGGTGTGAGCGCATCTGCACGCACAATGAGGCGAAGACTTTTGGAAGATGGCCTGGTGTCAAGAAGGGCAGCAAAGAAGCCACTTCTCTCCAAAAAAAACATCAGGGACAGATTGATCTTCTACAAAAAGTATGGCGAATGGACTGCTGAGGACTGGGGCAAAGTCATATTCTCGGATGAAGCCACTTTCCGATTGTTTGGGGCATCTGGAAAAAGGCTTGTCCGGAGAAGAAAAGGTGAGTGCTACCATCAGTCCTGTGTCATGCCAACAGTAAAGCATCCTGAGACCATTCATGTGTGGGGTTGCTTCTCATCCAAGGGAGTGGGCTCACTCACAATTTTGCCCAAAAACACAGCCATGAATAAAGAATGGTACCAAAACACCCTCCAACAGCAACTTCTTCCAACAATCCAACAACAGTTTGGTGAAGAACAATGCATTTTCATGAAATGAAAATGCAGAGGTCCTGAAAAAGAAGGGCCAACACTGCAAATACTGACTCTTTGCATAAATGTCATGCAATTGTCGATAAAAGCCTTTGAAACGTATGAAGTGCGTATATTTCAGTACATCACAGAAACAACTGAAACAAAGATCTAAAAGTAGTTTAGCAGCAAACTTTGTGAAAACTAATATTTGTGTCATTCTCAAAACTTTTGGCCACGACTGTAGTTTGTGATTTTTACCTATGGGATTCTGCTGACTTCAGAAGTGTTTCGTTAATGTTTTGAACAGCAGGTCTGACCAAAGTTACAGCTCATCGACAGCCTTGTTCAGAAGACACTCTAGATAGATTTTAGTTTTAAGTTTTAAGTAACTATTCATATGTGTGTTTTTTTTTATATGTACTTTTTGTAAAAGTACATGCTGTTATTTTAAATTAAGCAAGTTTTGAGCAGGCTGAGCGCTGCTGTCACGATTGATGTGACCTCTCCATGACACAGAGTGACTTCCTGGGTGTTTGAACCGAGTGCTTGCTGATGCCGCTTCGTGATTCATCATTCCAAAGCCCCTAAGGTTGGAGAGAACTGCAAGCACAGAGCTGAAGTAAAAGTGTGAGTGAAGCTGCCAGGGAGGGCAGGAGAAAAGGCTGTCAGATGTAAATTGATGGATGATCTGGGAAGCAGAAATTCTACTGGTTCCCTGACGGCTGTTCCTCAGACGCGCTGCTCGGGCTGAGTAATGAGCGGCGTGGAGCAACACTGTGCTGATTGCAGTCAGTAATCTCTCTCGCGCACAGAGAAGTAATTCATCGCAGAGCTATTAGCACTGAGGAGCGATCCATCTGCACTCACCTCAGCCGCCTGGCACACGCTTCCTCACAACAGGGTTTCTATGGAGACAAGAGTCAGGCAAGGCGCGTTGACATGTTTTATTTATTAAAAATGCAGCTAGAGTCATTCCTCCTCCTAGAGACACCATTGGTGGCAGGAAAGTGACTTTATTGAATTAATGTATTAGTTATTATTCTTAATTTTTGAATCTCGGTGCTACACTATTGAGGTTAATTTTGTGGGTGTGTGTGTTAATTAAAAATTTGAGTGTCCCTGTTTCTCCAAATTATCATGACCTGCTAAGATTAGAGGCAGGTGTTTGTTTTTTATTTACAGACTATACAGATGTGTGACGAGCGGTTTTCTAGTTTTGTCGCCGCACCTCACGGCGACGGTAAGCAGTTGCTGGCTTTAACCACTGAGTGGCGCTATATAACTATAGACGCCGCGTCAGACCTTAGTTCATTCTCTCAAGGATTAATGAGCCGCAGCTCCTTTAGAGCTGCACGTAGTAGAGGATAAAATCAGGTGTAACATTGTACTTAAATGAATTCATAATCAAAGTACTAAAATTACAGTACAAATGTAGAATAAAATTTTATTAGTTTCGAATTTAAGCAGAGTAAATGTTAACACAGTGAGCCTTTAGATTTGATCATGTGTAATTAGAAACCCTACGCATGTACACTGTAAACCCTAATGCTCAAAGTAATTAAACACATTGAGTACTGTTAACCTAAATAATTGTATTTTATAGCGTGGGGAGAAGCCCGTGATCAATAGCTGCAATAGCTCACCAGCCGTGCCTAATTCCGTGGCCCTGCTCCTTCGCGCACCAGCAGAAGGAGAGGCCGCCTAGCTAGTGAGCGAGAAGCGATATTGATTTGGCCGCACTAGCCTGAGAGGCCGCCTAGCTAGTGAGAGAGGAGCAATATCGATTTGGGCGCACTAGCCTGAGAGGCTGCCTAGCTAGTGAGCGAGGAGCGATATTGATTTGGGCGCACTAGCTTGAGAGGCTGCCTAGCTAGTGAGCAAGAAGTGATATTGATTTGGGCGCACGCCCATCACAGACGCACGCCGTGACAACTTGTAACACAATGACTAATATTTTGAACATTTTGCAGGCTGCCGTTTGGAGAAACCACATAATAAAGAATAAACCAATTGTTGGGTCAAAATAACCCAACCAGGTGTTAATTTGTAATCGACTCACTACATCTCGTTTGACCCAACATGCAACCCAACAATGTGTTTAAAGTACCTGAAATAACCCAGATTTTTGACCCAGCATAAACCCAGCATTTTTAGAGAGTCTTTTTTGACTGCTACACTGTAAACCCGATTAAGTTGGCAAAACTCAAAATATTTGAGGTAATCAGTTACATCACATTTTTTAATTAATGATGTTTCCAATTTAAAGTAAACAGAACTATAATTTTTGAGTTTGTTGTGCAAATAAAAAAAATTGTTGCAGATCATTCAGCACGGGAATCAAACCCGGGCTTTCCGCATGGCAGGCAAAACACTTACCACTGCGCCACAAGTGCTCTATAGATTTTACATTGGTGGAAGCTTTACTTAAGATGTTGTTACTTACGTACTCAAAATTATTACTCATTCAATTATTTAGGTTAACAGTACTCATTGTGTTTAATTACTTTGAGCATTAGGGTTTATAGTGTAGTGTACTTGTTTTAATGTTCAACTTTGATGTTTTTTTTTACTCATTATTTTACAGCAAATATTAATAGCTCTGATTCAGATTTTTCATGCTTGTTGTATAAAATACACAGATGTGGAAATTACCGTTACTGTAGTATTTCTTCGATACAGCATATTGTTTTTTTACTTTTTTATGACTTTTTTATTTTTTAAAACCGAGATGACGGAAAATGTCACTTTGTGCCACCTGGCGGTCATTTCACGAATTACTTTGAACTGCTACTGATTTACTTTGGTTGCTGTCGTTTTATTCGCGGCGGTGAGCGCGGCGATAATAGACATTCCCCTCTTCACACCTCTGTATGTCAGATTTACCAAAAAACCTTGTAACGAAATACACATGTACATCTTGCCTCATGTTTTATTAAGCCATGTCATCAAATGTTAAGGAAACTATTTAGTTGTAAAGTTGACACGTTTATACTGTATCTTTTTATGGCACAATAACATTACTCAGAATTTGAATCAGAGCCTGTTTGTTTATTAATCTGATTTGATTCAGTTTTGATTAGTTAATATCCATATAGCTTTTAGCAATTTTATGTGTAGCTCAAATGAACAATTCAGCATTTACTTCTAACTGTAGGAATAAATGAAAGGTTTTGTCTGTACATTGGTCAAAACTCGCTCATTCAATTTTATCTTTACGTTTTATACATTGGGGGACCCGAAACCCATCTCCAAAACGTTTCTGAATCTGTCTGTCTGTATCCTTGTGTGTATGTCTGTCTAGCCAGATTTTGTCACAGCAACACAAAACTGGCTGGACAGAATTTAATAAATCTTTGGCAGTACTTTGGTTTTTCTCTGGTAATCTGGCGCAAAGCTGCTCATGACTTCAGTTCTATTCAACATTTTGATTTAATTTATGGTGCCGTTTTAACTTTAGGCAAATACCCGAGAGCGTACTGCACATGCATGAAACTGTGGGTGTACCTTAAATTGACTGGACAGAATTTATAGAAACTTTTTTGCATGAAATCAAAATGTTGAATAAAAGCAATTTTATGAACAGTTATGTGCTGAATTTAATAATCTATTTTAAAATAAGCTACTGATAAGCTACTTGCTCAGCATAAACAAACACCTGCACCAATAAATATTACTTAGAAAAGCTAAACTGACTATTTTCATTGGGATTACTTCATATTTTCACCTCTACATTTTGAAATAACAACATAATATTAGTGGTATAAGTGAAATTTTAATGCGCTGGAGTCGTTTTAAGACCATAATTAATCTTTTTAGATTTCTCATCTGTGTTACCGAACAGGGAGTGTATTTGGCTGAAAGAAGTACAACTTAGTTTAACAAGGCATAAGATACTCAAACTTACAAAATTTAATTTCTTTGTATTAATAAATTGCTGCACGTTGGCTTAGTGGTTAATTCCAACGTCGGGTCTGTGTGCATGGAGTTTGCACATTTTCCCCATGCTTGGTGGGTTCCCTTCGGGTTCTCTCGTTTCCTCCCACAGTCCAAAAACATTTAGATTAGGCTAACTGGCGTTTCAAAATTGTGTGTGAATGCACGTGTAAATATTGACCAGAGGTCCTACCACAGACATACAAATGAGAATAGGTACAATGGTCACCACTGGGCTTCAACCTAGCATCATAATATCACTGCTAACATTAAAGCTGATCACATTATTTTTAGCTTTAACCTTTCAACTTTTCCTGTCAGTGACGGGTATTTATGCTAGTCTTTTATATTTGACTATATTATATCTAATCTTATTAGAATTAGACTCTGAGTTTATATGATTTAGACTTGGAGATAATACACATGTATTCAATAGCACACATCATGTGTATGTGTCTTATTTCTGTTTTGCTTTCCTCTTTTCACCGCCTCGTTATGTGACGAAGATGGGGTGTGTTTTCTACATGTGTTTATGGTTTTGTGTCAATGTGTTTATATGTACTGTATATGTTGTTTTGATGCAGTTGTGTAACAGAGCGCATTATTCTTTATGATGGCTCTGTGCCGATGGGCCTACGGGACACATAAAGGCGTGTAGAGGTCCAGCTTTTTTCTCTGACACACTTTCATATTTTTACTTGCACACACACAAGAGTGAGTGTGACTGGATCTTTAACCACAGTGTGCAGTAAATCAGTAGAGGTGAGAGTTTGTCCTACTGCACATGACATGTTCTTGTCTCTTTATGACCTCTGACCCTTATAGATGGCCTTTTCTATGAAAAGCTGTTACGTACTAGCTGTTAGTGTCAATAAGCTTTATGTTATTCTGAGTAATGCAGGTGAAAATTTTTTTTGGTGTAAATCTGGTGACGGATGGTTTGTCTTTGCTTCAGTTTAATCAAAGTGTTTGACATCTCAATACAATCATAATCAAAGCAGCTTCACTACCCGTTTAGATATGCATGTATATTTTAATAAATGATATATTACTTGATAAAAAGAAATAGATTAGATTTGCACTTTTATGCTTCTGCATAGCATACTTCGTCTGTAATTTTAAACTCTTGTCCCCAGAGCAGAGTCAGACCTCCCTTCTACTTCATGCATAACCATAGCCTTAATCCCTAGACTCTGCAGAGAGAGAGAGAGAGAGAGAGAGAGAGAGAGAGTGTGTGTGTGTGTGTGTGTGTGTGTGTGTGTGTGGAGCATGCGTATGTAGAAGTAGGCATGTAATATAGGATTAAAGCCTGAATAATCAGACGAGGGGTGAGCGAGAAAACTGATTCATTTATAAAGGGGATGCAACAAGCCGGCACTTTGTTATTAACACAGAGCAGGTGAGCAGGAGATCAGGTGTATAGGCCCTCCTATAGTATGAATAAGTGGAATGCTCTTTCAGCCATGTTTCACTATTTAGACTAGTGCATTAGTTGCTTCTTGTTAGAGGTTAATGTGACACTTACTTTTTTTAATCACAATCCCTGCTACAGCTGGCAATCTAGCCCAATCTTAAACATTTCAACAGAAACTTTGAGAATAGGTTTGGGTACCGAAACCTGGTGCCAGTATGTCACCGGTACCTACAGTATTTAACCAGATTTTGATATGACCATAATCAGAATGATTTCGTGCCTAACTTCGGTGCCAATGCACATGAAAAATTATTTCACCTGTCACCTGTGAAAATACACGTGAATGCGAGTTAGAAAGCTCTAATAATATAAATCCAACTAATCTTTGTTGTATTGTGAGTGTCCATGTTGTTTTTACATTCCAACTTAACACAACATGGAAATGAGACCATCTGCATGAGTGCGATGTGTGCACGCAGTAATTACAATTGCGCTGAAAGCAGCAGGTAGTGTTAGCTCGCTACACTCTAAAAACTGCTGAGGTTAAAAAACAACCCAACCATAACCCAGCTGCTGGGTCACTATTGGACAGAACACGCGTTGGGTTGTTTTTACCCAAATGCTGGGTTGTACCATTTAACCCAGAATTCTGAGTTGTTTATCTGACCCAACCAGTGGGTTAAATTGACACTCTTGTTGGGTTAAATGTTTAAGTGCTGGGTTTTTTATTTGACCCAATTAGTGGGTAAAATTGACACTCTAGCTGAGTTAAATATTAAAGTGCTGGGTTATTTTATTTGACCCAACCAGTGGGTAAAATTAACACTCTTGCTGGGTTGACATATTCCATTTTTTATTTTTTCAAAAAAGATGCAAAACTTCACATAATGTAAATAGATTGTCACAGAATAAGAAAATGTGAATAACTCAATTTTGACAAAAATGTCAGACAAAATCATATAATCCCAAGGTGATCATTTGTTAAATATTAAATGAACGTAACATACTGTACAAACAATAAAAACAAAACTGTTTCAAAAACCTAACAGTAATCATGTCCATCAATCTGATCTACAGTACAGTGTGCTGGAGAAACTCACAGGTGAGAAGACACTGCTTTGTGTATTTAACATCAAAGATTTAAAAAAATTAAAACAAACATCAACGGTCTTCACCAAAGAGCCTGCCTGTATCAATAGCATTGCCTCCAACAATGGAAAAGGTCTTTCAGGTCCCTCTTGTCTCATTCCCAAGGCACAAAACGTGGAACAGTGCTCCAGTCATCTCCATATTTTGCAGATATCATTCCCATCTTGCTGGTTCACCTGTGGATTACACACCATCACTTAGTGTTGCAATATAACTAACATTTATGTCATACAGCTATGTATGTATTTAATGCGAAACATTTTTTCTCTTGCCAATACTCAAAAATACATAATGTGAACATGAATTTAATGTACATTTCTGACTAATTTATCTCACTATTTAACTTGTGAGCGTTAACAGGATACGGTGCTCCATCTGGATTTAATATAAAACATTCACCCCTTTTCAAATTCTCAACAAACCCTAGATGAATGCGATATTTAAGTGATGAATTTACAACTTGCAGTAAATATTTCATAAGGATGAAGAAAAAGCACATTTTAAACGGTGACGCATTCTAATTTATTGTATAATAAAAACAGAAAGAAAAAAATATATTAACCCCACACCACCATATCAAAGCATTTATTTTAAACAATAAAATATGCTGGCTCCTACCACAACTTACAAAAAAAAAAAGTAAAAATGTACATTAACTTACCATAAAATACTGAGTGCTCTGAGTATGATCCAGTCAGAAGAATCCAGAAAGTTCCACAAAGAATAAACCAACTGCTGGGTCAAAAAACACAACCATTTTTTTTTTTTTTTTTTAACAGACAGGAACGGGAGACATATTAAGACTGTCATTAAACATATCCCAGTAGCTTTTTCTGACACCTATTAAATATTATAAAATATGCCAAGAGACTTTCCACACACAACATTAGTAAAGATTACTAGTAATTTACCTAAAATTACATTTAATATTACATTTAGTAAATTTAGGGGGGGGGGGGGGGGTTGTGTGTGCTACAAACGCACTTTCCTCATAAAATACAGTATAGCCGACTATTGGCACAAACTATAAAAACATGACCTCCCCTCACCCCCATATCAAAGTGCGACTAAAAAGGTGAAAATGAAAATGAGCTTGCTCCTACCACAACTACAACATTTAAAATGTAGGTAAAAATTTATATTAACTTACCATAAAATCCTGCCAGCATTAAGTGGCCTCGTGCCCCCCGCTTCAGAAGTGAAGAATCCAGAAAGTTCCTCATGCTGTGTCTCAATTCCAAGAACGCAAAGAGACTTGACTTGGAAGTGCACACTCGAGGGTTTGAGGACACCGGGTATAGTGCAAATGGAACACAGGATGCTTCTCACAGCCGCAAATGTATTATAGACCATAACCGTATTATACCAAAGATTGCTTGTTAGAAATACACAAAATGAAATAAATCCGCTGTTTTAACCACTGCAGAGACACCACAACCAGCGGTAGCTTTCAGAAGTTGCCGAAGTGAGGCTATGTTGAGCGGCTACAGTACATGAGCACGGAGCACCCGTATTGCCTGGAGCTCAAATCTCCAAAATCATTGGTACAATTTTTTAAATAGTCACTATCTTTAATAACCGATTGATGTTTTGAGCTGTACACACATACATTCTCGCTTAAACAGTTCTTAAAACTACTTTTTGTGACACAATAACAGTAATATTTAAAACACTTTGCAGGCTGCCGTTTGGAGAAATAAAGAATAAACCAGTTGTTGGGTCAAAATAACCCAACCAGGTGTTCATTTGTAAATGACCCACTACATCTCATTTGACCCAGCATTACTCAACCCAACAATGTGTTTACAAAAACAACCCAGCATTTTTTAGAGTGTATGCTAAACATGCTTAAATTGTGTGTGTGTTCTAAATTGTGGCTGTATATCACCAAAGATGATTATTATTATTAGGTATTATTTGCATATATGTACAGTATATCATTTTCAGACAAGTGTAGATTTATTTGTTTAAAAAAAAAACATGTATGTTAAAACCACTGAGAGATAGCCTGTATGCCATAGTGGTTGGATCAGATTGTTTTATGTAGTCCATACTTTTCAGAGGATGACCAAAAAAAGTTAATCTTTTGCAAATGTAACCTTGCCAGGGTTGGGTATACCCATTTTATGTGTGTAAAGCTAATTTTAAAGGGAAGGCTTTTGAGAGCAAGCCTAGCCTGGCCCGGCAATTTTGTGGCTAGAGCCTGAGGTGACCTGCTTTTTACTCAGTTGCTACAAGACTGAGCTCAACGCTAAGTCTCGCCAACATTGGCTCAAACTGTAGGTCAAAGATGAATGTATTTACCTTTCTTTTATTTTTGTAAACAGGCAGCACTTTTGCTTGAGATATTGTCACTGTGTTGTTGTTTTTTTATAGTCCTCTTTCCCCGATGTTGGTTAATCTGTTTCCTATGCTTTATTGTTTTATTGCTTTATTAAGTTATTAAGCAACCAATTGCTCAATCTAAATTTTCGGTCGAAAGTTTAAATGCTGAAATGTTCTGTTGAAAATCTAAAGTGCTTTCAGATGCACATGCACTTTACTTATATTGTCATATTGTGATAATACATACCAGGATAGCTGATACGTAACAGCTGGTTGGCTTAGTGTTGAAAGATTAACTCAAATCTTAAGTTTAACGCAAAACAGTATGTGGGGGAAAAACCATGAAAGTCGAGTTGTTTTGGGAATCTTGTTATTGCACCTCTGCTGAAAATGGAAAAAGCCCTAACCTGTGCTGCTGATGGGCAGCAGTGTTTTGGGCAGGAAGTTCAGCTGTGTATCAGACAGACAGGCCACCAGCTGCATGCAGCTCCACTGTGGCTGAAACCAAACTCCTTTGCAATCAAAAGGTGACTGAAAGCTTAACATTATTAAACAGGGTCTCCCCATGAAATCTGTGACAGGAGGATCCAGGAGCTCCAGAAAAAGGAATTTTTAATTCTTAATGGTAAGTGGGCCAAAATATATTGTCTGTTCTCAAGCACAGGTTCTGAGGCATCATAGTTACATGAAAATGAGTGAATTCATAAAATGTTGACAAATATAATATTACAAAAAGTTTAACCAAAAACAGGGCATTTCTAGGATTTTCATTTAAGGGGGGGGGTCAGCCCCTATAGATGTTTAACACATATTTTGCTTGTTCAGAATCAATATTCAAATGAGTCTTCCTGATCACACACACACACACACACACACACACACACTGTTTACTGTATAAACCTTTTTCTATGTTCAAGTACAATCAGAAAAATGTAACCAGAAAACAGCATATAACTTAAACCTTACATTGATTAGCAATTTAAACAACACACCTATGAGGCTATACGATGGAATAGTCAAGTCAAGTCAAATCAATTTTATTTATATAGCGCTTTTAACCATTGACATTGTCGCAAAGCAGCTTTACACAATAAAACTGTGACCCTGGTGATTTTATCTACATGTGCTTCAAACGAAAGGCTGGAATCTATAATCACACCAAGGTCTTTTACTGTTGCATTTGATGGAACAGAAAGGCCATCTAAAGTTACAGTGTGATCAGAAAGCTTACTGTACTTCTAGCTACTTGTGGTCCTATGACTAGAACTTCTGTCTTATCAGGATTAAGCAGAAGAAAATTAATTAACATCCAATCTCTTATGTCCTGCACACACTGCTCAATTTTAGCAAACTGTTTTTTCTCATCTGGATTTGCTGAGACATATAATTGTGTGTCATCAGCATAACAATGAAAACTAATACCATGTTTACGAATTATGTTGCCCAGAGGAAGCATGTAAAGGGAAAAAAAGCAGTGGGCCTAAAACTGAACCCTGTGGAACACCAAACTCCACTTGAGAACATGAGGAATGGTCACCATCTAAATCTACAAACTGATAACGATCAGTCAAACAGGATCTGAGCCACAAGAGGGCAGTTCCCTTAATTCCTACTACCTTTTCTAATCTGTGAAGGAGAATACTATGATCAATGGTGTCAAAAGCTGCACTGAAGTCCAGTAACACAAGAGGAGAGAGCAGAAAATAAGGAGAGATGGCAGTTAGGTATGGTCACAGTCAACATGTACAAGGTGAATG
Source organism: Clarias fuscus (assembly GCA_030347435.1). NCBI lineage: Eukaryota > Metazoa > Chordata > Actinopteri > Siluriformes > Clariidae > Clarias > Clarias fuscus. The sequence goes on from CM059216.1 coordinate 7,496,360, forward strand.
TATATTTAGTGCAAAGTGCAAGCAGGGACTCCGGCAGGACTAATTATAACAGCATAACTAAAAGGGAGAGCCAGAAGGAAACACAGACATGAGGGCTCCCTGAGATGTAAAGCAACCAATACCTCACCGTCAACAAACCTGAGTGATCAATGAGAGTGGGGAAGACAGCATCTAAACATACCAGTTCACCAGAATACTCTACGTCCATGAGTCCCCCAGATCTGCACCTTTACCTAAGGCTAATTTATTTACAAAAATGCTTGGCTAAATAAATAGGATTTTAGCCTAGACTTACAGAGGCCAGACTGATCAGAGGCCAATAGGAGGTCATTTACTACTTTAACACTACTTTAATCGCTGTCTCTGTGCTGTGATGAGGCCTAAATCCTGACTGATACAGTTAATTTATGCTATTTCTGTGTAGATGTGAACATAGCTGCTGTTATACTACCTTTTCCAGAATCTTGGAGATAAAGGGAAGGTTTGATATCGGCCTGTAATTAGAAAGCTGACAGGGGTCAAGGTCAGGTTTCTTGATTAGCGGTTTAATAACGGCTAATTTAAAGGATTTAGGAACATACCCACTCCTGAGTGAACAGTTAATTACTTTCAACAGGGGTTCTATTATTGCTGGTACTGTCTGTTTGAGAAAATGTGTCGGTATAAGATCTAATATACTGGTTGACGATTTTGAAGAAGAGTTGAGTGAAATTTGTTCCCTCGCTTCAAGGGGAGTAAAGTATTCTAAGTTCTGATGTGATGTGGTTAGTTCATTTGTATTACTTAAATTGTCTGGTTTCAAAGCCTGAATTTTTTGCCTAATATTTATGATTTTGTTATTGAAAAAGTTCATGAAATCCTCACTACTGCACGATGTTGTTGTGGAGATTTCTGCAGTGGTCTTGTTTTTAGTTAATTTAGCTACGGTATTAAATAAAAATCTCGGGTTGTTTTTGTTATTTTCTATAAGAGTGGAGAGATGTGTAGGCCTCCGAGTGGCGCAGTGGTTAAAGCGCTCGCCCTATCATCCGGATATCGCTAGTTCGAATCCCGGGTGGTGCTGTAACTTCTCGCAGCCGGAGGTCTACACACTCTGTCCTCCGAGTGTGTTACGCCGCCCCCAACGGTGCGCGAGCGAGCAGTTCGAAAAGATGCGGTCGGCTGGCGTCACGTGGTTCGGAGGAAACACGTGATAGTCTTCGGCCCTCCCGGCTGAGTGGTAGTAGTAGCCTTAATCTGGGAATTGGACACGACTAAATTAGGGAGAAAATCGGGGAAAAATCCAAAAAAAAAAACAGAGTGGAGAGATGCGTTGATCTAGCATCACTGAGAGCTTTTTTTATAGTTCAGGATGCTCTCCTTCCAAGCTATTTGGAATACTAACAATTTAGTTTGCCGCCATTTACGTTCAAATTTTCGAGCGGTTTGTTTTAAAGCGTGTGTGTGGTCATTATACCAAGGAGCGAGTTTCTTATCTCTAATCATTTTCCTTTTAAGTGGAGCTACATTATCTAAGCTAGTGTTGACTCTAGCTATTCATTCGCCTGTTCAAGTTCTGTGAAATTGATAACTCTGGAAGATTATTGATAAACCTCTGTGTGGTATTTGATGTAAATGTACGTTTAAGGTGGTAGCGTGGTGCTGTGCATACATTATTACTATGACACGCTTTAATCGAGACAAGATAGTGATCTGAGATAACTTCAGACTGTGGAATTGTGGTTATATTTCCTATACTTAATCCGAAGGATAATATTAAATCCAAAGTGTGACCTGCTTTATGAGTGGGTCCTACTACACACTGATTTACTCCTACTGAGTCCAGAATGGACAAAACTGTGTGGGTGCCAATAATGTTTTATAATAGAATAATAATCTATTAATTCTTTGACAATACTGATGCTTTTTTGTTGGAAACTGTCAGACATAAAAATGTGAAAAATTCTTTCTGATAAAATGACTTCAATCAGTGTTGGGAACACAGTGTTAATGTGCATGAGAGGCTGCCCATGTTCTGTTCTTACCTGGTACTCATTTGGAGACCTACAGTTAAATATAAAATATTAAAACTTTGATCATCATGTTATCTAGTTTAATTTAGTGTTTTATCTTCATAAATAAGACATTCATTCAACCCCTTAAAATTTCATAGCTACTAGGCTATTTGTTCAAATTAATTGATATAGACAAACATTGTTTTAATGTAATTAAACAAAGCATCTTTTTTTAAATATCATTCTCTTTTTGTTTCTGTTCATTAAAAAAATAACTTTTTCTAAATCAAAGTGACAAAAACCCTACTCTAAGGCTAATAAATGTATTTTACGATCTGGGACATTATTTAATACAATACAATATTTATTACAAAACCCAGGATTTTTCTATCTCTGTAAATCACACTGCTATGTAGTTAAAACGAGTGCATTGAATGCTGTCTGTCACTGTTTATCATTTATGTGCATAACTCTATTATAGTTAATGTCATATGCACTGTGCAATGTTTTATATAGACAGTTAGGTTTTCCAATTGAAACATCACGATTGTTTTATAAAGTAGACTATAAGTTCATAGAGAATGTATTAAGGGCTTCATTTTCATTAGAGGAAACTCGTGTGATGAGGGGTGAACATAGCGAAAATTTAGTAACTGATTAATCCCTCATGAAAGGACCGCACTGATGCAAATATAGCAATTTATCGAAAAACACACCTTGGCTTAATCCTCGCTCTGTGATGGCAAATTGAAGACCGCACGGAAAAACGGGGATGAGCCGAAGGAGCCGAAGTCTGCCGCTGTTTTCATATGAAATTTAAAAGGGACGTGGGTGATCACCAATATGTGTAAAGTTTATGGAGAATTTTTAGGGGGGCTGAGTACAAATGTTATGGCATAGCGACGCCTATGACCAAAAATAATCACCATAATCACATAATCATTATTACAATAACCACAAGCACATTGTCATAGGTATAAGACTAATTTGTGTGCTAGAGTTGTTACCAAAGTGTGTAAAAGGAGGGATTTAATTTAAATGGTTAGTTTAATTTAAATAACTTAAACGTACATGTTCTCCATTTGCAGATTCATCTGTCTGTCTAGAGGATAAAGAAATAAACATGGACATACTCAACTGTACATCCAACGTAGTACATACCAATGGCCAATCCATCACCAGCACTAGCCGTTTTGCCAGCTGGGTAACTTTTGATGATGAGGACGATGTTAAGGATCAAGTTTATAAGCATACCCCCAAACTCTCCAACATTAGGACTGGTACCCTGAACAGTTTTCATTTACAGGACACTAACAGCAATTTGATTGTGTCGTCCATCCAAAACAGTGACAGACCTATTCTGGATTTAACCCCAGATGGGATGGATTCTGTGTTCGTCCTTGATAGACCCCTATTAAACAGCAGCACTCCTTACACCAAGAAGAATCCCTTTCTGCATGAGGATTTTTTAAACATCCAGCCCTCTCCTATTAACCCGTTTTGTGCATATTTTAATAGGAGTATGGTGACCTCATCTAACAACCATGAAACCCAGGAAACACCTCTTCCCTTATTGTTTGATTCCCCTGTCCCTAATCTTGACACCCAAAGTGACTCTTTCCTTTTCCTTTCAACTACAGGGAATTGTGCGGGTTATGGTGGTACTTACACCTCAGGTATTCCTGAAAGTCTGGATCAGTTAAAAAACATGCAGATCTTTGACGCCTGCCAGGAACCTTCTCAGACAGATGACACTATAGATCCCGGGGATGACGAAAATACCCTATTTAAACCGGCTCACATGGCTCCTCAAGATGGCTGGCCCATGCTCCTGCGCATTCCGGAGAAGAAAAACATTATGTCCTCTCGGCACTGGGGGCCGATTTTTGTAAGACTCAGTGATGCTGGTCAGCTAAGGCTCTACTATGAGAAAGGCCTGGAGAATCACTTTAAGGAGTTCCAGCTCAGTGGCCTAGTCGAGATTTCTGAACACAAAATGCAGCATTATGAAGAGAACAGCCGTGTCCATACTCTCAGCTTGAACCAGGTGGTATACAAGGAGAAGCGTAAGATCCAGCCAAAAATCACAGTGGTTCATCTGCCTGTCAAGGAGCAATTGGTAAAGCTTGGTACCACAGATTACCAGGATTTTCTAAGCTTTAGGTATGCTTTGCAGGAAAAGCTGGCAGTGTTGTCTCCAGATTTGTATGTTGTCAACTCACCTGTGCCTTACTTTGAAGAGGAGATTCAGGTTGAAGTTGTAGATAGCTTTTATGGGGTTCTGTCCAAGACAGACAACCGTATTTTACAACATCTGGTAATGACACGGGTTTCTATGCTTGCCTTTTTAACGGGCTCACCCCCCTGCCGCATAGGCCTCAACGACGTAAAGGTGAAAGGTAAAGAAGTGGTGTCCCGGCATGACATAATCCCCAACACTACCACACACTGGATCTGTCTGTGCAAGTGTAGACTGAGCGAGTGTGCAAACAAGTCAGAGTTTACAGAATCCAGGACTATCTCCTTTAAGCCCCCATCAGGACAAAGATTTGAGCTTCTGCGTTTTCAGACAACATACGCAGAGAAGACGCTGCCCTTTACCCTGAGAACGGTCATCAGCGTTCAAGGTGCAGAGGTAGCGCTACAGTCCTGGCTAGTGATGTCAGCGGGGTTCTCATCTAATAGAGACCCTTTAACACTGATTCCATGTGAAAACGTGGCTATCCGTTACCCTATTCCTGATACATGGATAAAGAACTTCTGCACGGAGAGTGTGACAGGAGAAAAGTCTTTGAAGGCACGTTTTAATAAAGGAGCCAACTTTGGTTCAGCTATCACCTCAGAGTCAGAACCGGCTATGTGGGTTACCCTTGGGACAGCAAAGTATGAACAAGCCTTCAGATCTGTGGTGTGGAGAATAAGCAGCCTGCCAGACAAAAATTCAGGTAGAACTCTACTTCTTCCAAGGTTTTCCTAGGAGGTAATTATAGATCAGGCACAGTAATTTGATAGGTTTAATGTTTTGGTTAAGTTTTGGCTTTGTTTATTTAGAGTTCGTCGGGGGACGATCTCTAAGCCTTCACAGACGTTCTATTTTTAATTAACTCCCTACTCCCTGCTTCTGTTACACTTTTTAGTTAAAAAGTTATTTTTAGAAAACATTTAAATGGCAAAATTCACTTGCAGAAAGAAGTTCCAACAAAATAGCATATGGCTCTTTCATCTCCCTTCTGCGGCTTCCTGTGGCTTTGGAAAATAAATAATGAGTATTTAATTGAAATTTATTTTATTTTACCTCGTTAGTTTTTTCAAATGTAATACTAAATTCAAAGATTATGTTGATCTTGTAACATAAAAAATTTGTTAAATTTTTTGTTGCTCAAAAAATGTATCAACTGCCGATGTGCAACACCCGTCGGCACGTGATTTTCTAAACTTTTTCGAACCCCGAGCTGCGTTCCATTCCGAAGTGTTATTCACAGGGTGCTCCCTACTCCCTGCTCCGTTTGCAGTGAATGTTGGTGAAGGGAACTTCCCTCGACAAAACTCCACCATTTGGAACACTCTGCGAAGTCACCAGCGCTGATGTCACTTCCTCCGTATAATTGATGATAATTATAATAATTGATTAAAACTATACCAAGATTTATTTATTTTTTACAGATTACTAGCCTATTAATGATTTCTTGATTTAATTAAAGTTTAAATTATTGTTTCCTATTAATATGATGTTGTTGCCCATAATAATTATAATAAATATATGAATCTTTTTTTGAGCTCTATTTTTATTTGATTGACAGCTGATTGCATGCTCCAGTAAAAGGTCTTTCCGTTTGCTGAAGGTGGATAATTTAAGTTCGGCTTTTTATTTCAGAAATATGAGGAGGACAAATAGACATTAAGTATTTTAATTGAAAGTAACCTTCAACCCAGCGTCTTTCTTTTCAAAAATGTTTTTTGTTGCATGCAGTTCATTGATTCATAAATGCAACACACTCTAGTTTTTATTATACATAGCGGTAAAAACTATTTATTCAGTGTTATCTTCATTTTAGAAGTCAAAAAGAGGTCCAAATGGCTCTTTGAATGTTTAAGGTTGCCGACCACTGCCCTAGTGGGGACTCTTAATACTTTTGCATACCAAGACATTTCAGACAATTTTATCCAACTTTGTGGGAACAGTTTTGGGGATGGCCCCTTCCTGTTCCAACATGACTGCGCACCAGTGCAGAAAGCAAGGTCCATAAAGACATAGATAAGTGAGTTTGGTGTGGAAGAACAATTATAGTGTAAACATTATGTGCGAATAGACTAGATAAATTAGTATACTAAATATTAAATTTAACCACATCTGTAACATAAATGTCTGCATAATATTTTTTAATGTGTACAGTAGTAGTTTAGCTTTTCTGTTCATGTAGTTCATCTAGCATTCAGTAGACCTGCACTTCAAACCGTAAAAAAATTGATCATCAGGGTTTCCTGGGTGTCAGAATGGTTGGAGAAAGCTCTAGCTGTCATTATCTATCTATAGATATTATCTATGTCATATTTACCACCCCCTCCCCACTGTTGTTCTTTCAATTTTGTGTCTCCCTCAATGCATTCTGAAACACAGCTCCAGTCCAAGGTTTTCTAACATTCATTTTTTTTGTTGTCTGATGTTTCGATATTCAGCACAGAACTCCTCCCTAGCTCACCATGTAATGAGTTTGTTGTCTCCCATCCACGACCAGGTTTTAATGACTATATTTAGATTGTTTTGTCAGTGTAGCCATATGCTGTTTTCTAAACAGCTTGCATTTACTTTTATACCGTAACAACAGAGAAAATTCCCAACAAGCGCTTAGACCATGCATAATTTGTGCCTGGGAAGTTGGCTCAGGATCGTAACGTCATGCCAGACCCTGACTCAGCTCTTTACTCACTCGATCATTATACTTTTGTAATTACAGATTGTAGATAAGCAACAATTGTAAAAAAAAAAAAAAACACGTCAAGATGGTTTGTATCCATCTGCTTGGTCATAAGCTTAATTTTCTATAACAGGTTATAGTGTATATATACATATATACACAATATATATGTATACGTGGACAAAATTGTTGGTACCCTTCGGTCAATGAAAGAAAAACTCACAATGGTCACAGAAATAACTTTAAGCTGACAAAAGTAATAATAAATAAGAATTCTATGAATGTTAACCAATGAAAGTCAGACATTGCTTTTCAACCATGCTTCAACGGAATTATAAAAAAAAATAAACTCATGGAACAGGCCTGGACAAAAATGATGGTAGCCCTAACTTAATAGTTTGTTGCACAACCTTTTGAGGCAATCACTGCAATCAAACAATTCCTGTAACTGTCAATGAGACTTCTGTACCTCTCTGCAGGTATTTTGGCCCACTCCTCATGAGCAAGCTGCTCCAGTTGTTTCCGGTTTGAAGGGTGCCTTTTCCAGACAGCATGTTTCAGCTCCTTCCAAAGATGCTCAATAGGATTGAGGTCAGGGCTCATAGAAGGCCACTTTAGAATAGTCCAATGTTTTCCTCTTAGCCATTCTTGGGTGTTTTTAGCTGTGTGTTTTGGGTCATTGTCCTGTTGCAAGACCCATGACCTGCGACTGAGACCCAGCTTTCTGACATTGGCCAGCACATTTCTCTCTAGAATCCCTTGATAGTCTTGAGATTTCATTGTACCCTGCACAGATTCAAGACACCCTGTGCCAGATGCAGCAAAGCAGCCCCAGAACATAACAGAGCCTCCTCCATGTTTCACAGTAGGGACAGTGTTCTTTTCTTGATATGCTTCATTTTTCCGTCTGTGAACATAGAGCTGATGTGCCCTGGCAAAAAGTTCCATTTTTGTCTCATCTGTCCATAGGACATTCTCCCAGAAGCTTTGTGGCTTGTCAACATGTAGTTTGGCATATTCCATTCTGGCTTTTTTATGATTTGTTTTCAACAATGGTGTCCTCCTTGGTCGTCTCCCATGTAGTCCACTTTGGCTCAAACAACGACGGATGGTGCGATCCGACACTGATGTTCCTTGAGCATGAAGTTCACCTTGGATCTCTTTAGAAGTCTTTCTGGGCTCTTTTGTTACCATTCGGATTATCCGTCTCTTTGATTTGTCACCAATTTTCCTCCTGCGGCCACGTTCAGGGAGGTTGGCTACAGTCCCATGGATCTTAAATTTCTGAATAATATGTGCAACTGTAGTCACAGGAACATCTAGCTGCTTGGAAATGGTCTTATAGCCTTTACCTTTAACATGCTTGTCTATAATTTTCATTCGAATCTCCTGAGACAACTCTTTCCTTCGCTACCTCTGATCCATGTTGAGTGTGGTACATACCATGTCACCAAACAACACAGTGACTACCTGGAGCCCTATATACAGTATAGGCCCACTGACTGATTACAAGATTGTAGACACCTATGATGCTAATTAGTGGACACACCTTGAATTAACATGTCCCTTTGGTCACATTATTTTCAGTATTTTCTAGGGGTACCTTCATTTTTGTCCAGGCCTGTTCCATGAGTTTATTTTTTTTTAATAATTCTGTTGAAGCATGGTTGAAAAGCAATGTCTGACTTTCATTCGTTAACATTCATAGAATTTTTTTTAATTATTACTTTTGTCAGATTAAAGTTATTTATGTGGCGATTGTGAGTTTTTCTTTCATTGACCGAAGGGTACCAACAATTTTGTCCACGTGTGTATATGTATATATGTGTATATATATATATTGTGTATTTTTGTACAGAAATTTGATAGTTCTTTTAGATTCACTTGAAAATGAAAAAATGTGTGTTGTAAATTTATGTTGTTGCATGGATGTAGCACCCTGGTCCTGGAGGAACGTTGTTTCGTTTCACTGTGTACTAACTGTATATGGTTGGAATGACAATAAAAGCCTACTTGACTTGACTTGACTTGACTTGTTTCTATAGAAAAATCTAATTTACAGGGACTTGTACAATAGACACTGCATTAGAGAATAAAAAAATGTAATTGATGATATAATAAAATTAATTGTAGAGAGCTGTTTATTTAGCACAGTGGAACATTGGATTACGAGCATAATTTGTTCAGGAAGCAGGCTCATATTCCAAAACACTCGTAAACCAAATAGAATTTTACCATTCGAATTAATGAAAACTCAAATTATTCATTCCACAGCCCCCCAAAAAAAATACATAAAAATAATTAATACAATATATAAAGTAGAAATAAAACAAATTAACCTGCACTTTACCTTTAAAAAAAGTAAAAATATATCCCGACAGATAAGTGTTTCCGTTTTTTTTTGTGTGTGTGTGTGTGTGTGTGTGTGTGTGTGTGTGGAATTAGCCCCTTCCCTCACCTCATCTTACACAGTAAAACTCCTCCCACATCGCTTTTTAAGTTTCACAACAAACCCACACAACGGAAACACTGGTGTAACGGAAAAAAAGAAATAGCAAATGAACCAGCACTTTACCTTTGAGAAGAATCGCGACAGAGCAGTTTTCTGTGTAAATCAGAGACTGTCTGTGTGTGTGTGTGTGTGTGTGTGTGTGTGTGTGTGTGTGTGTGTGTGTGAAGATGGGGAGGGGGGTGTAAAGGCGAGAGAATGTGTGTGTGCCAGTGTCAAATTTCGCGTGCACACACACATAGGAGACATGCTGAAACAGAGAGGGAGATGTTGATTATTCCAGTAAGCGACGAGCACTAAGACCCAGCAGGGGAGATGATTACACAATTCCACAGCGCAAGTGAGAGAAAAATCATTGGCTCAGTTGTGATCACGTGATGCTTGGTGTCAAAACAAGAGTGCAATGCGTGATACATGATACTCGGCACTCGTAAACCAAGACTTACTCGTTTTTCAAGTAAAAATTTATTAAAAATCATTGCTTGTCTTGCGGAACGCTTGCAAACCATGTTACTCGCAATCCGAGGTTCCACTGTATTTACGAAAGGAATCTCCAGTGTCAAAGCCTTGTCACAGAGCTTTTTTCTGTCTTCATGACTGAGAAGTTTACACATTGTGGCTTTTGTGTATCATAAAAAGACACTTCTTAAAAGTTTTTAACTTCCAGAAAGAAAATGAAATGGAGACATGAACATTTTCCCGTAAAATTTTATGTTAAACAGATAAACAGTAATAAGCAGTACGTTCCACCATGTTTCTTTAAGCTTTAGTTTAAATCAGATTATTTGCTATTGTTAGTTATATATTTTATCCCCATTAAAAACTTTATATGTGCCATTGGGAGACATTAGCTAGAGAATTAAGTTTAACTACAATAATTTTGGTATGTGTGCCAACATTAATCCAGTGTTTGGTTTGTTCACCAGCGCTGGGTCACCCTCACACCTTTTTCTGCCGTCTGGAGCTTGGATCTGACCGTGAGGTTCCACACAACTTCCAGAGCTTGTTGGAGGTGGAGTTCGACATGCCTGCTGCCTCAGCCTCAAAGACCACCGTCCGCTCTCTGTCTGTCCAAAACAGGGCCGAGCTGAGGAAGTGGGTCACTTACAAAGCACACTACTCCTACCAGGTACTCTAGTCACGCACATGTGTGCAGATGTTCATGCATGTGTGCATGTGTGTCATAGCATCTTGAGCTCATTTTTATTGACTGCACTTTTTGTGTGTGTGTACATTGCTTATAGGGTTACCCTTATCCTAAGAAATTCTTTCACATGTAGAGTTGATATACACTGTGATTTGACATCACCAGGTGTTCATCCTTCACTAATGTCGGCTAACATAGGATCATCTACACACAGCTCCTGAAGCCCTCCTGTGAAGAGGAGATGTGAAGAATTGCACAATTCTTCTTATAAAGCTGCCCTTTGAAAAAACAGCAGTAACGGGGTGTGTGTGTGTGTGTAACTGATCTAAACTAAACCTAACTAATCTACAGCGACATTGTCTGGTTTGTGCTGGAGTCAGAGTGTATTTCGCTATGTTTGAGTGATGCATGTGCCTTTTGGGAAAAAATCACTTCCTGCTAAAGATCATCAGCCGTTTGACAGACAATGAACGACGGGCAGTCAACATCCAGCAACCCGCTGTCTCAGCTGCCACAGTCGTTTTCTCTTCTGCAATCCAAACATGTCATCATGGTGGCTGGAGTTATCCTCACAAACATCTGCTAACATTACAGCTCATCAGATGTGTGGTGGAAACAGCTCGTCTTCACAGGAGTGCTTCAGGAGCTATGTGGAGGTGATCCTCTTTTAGCCAAGATTAGTGAAGGATGAACACCTGGTGATGTCAAATCGGTGTATATCAACTCTACATGTGAAAGTAGATAGAATTTCTTAATAGGATAAGGGAGACCCTATAAGCAATGGACACAAAAACCGAGAGTTATACATTTTTAATGGCTGAATCAAAACAATGTTCATGCATGTAGACCACAAGGTTGTGTTCAGCTCAAACTGAATCAACAGGAAGTCATTAGTAAATGTTGGAACATAATCTTTTAACTCTATTACAAAGCACCAAAAAAAAAGAGTTAAATGAATATGCTGTTTTTAAAAAGTCACCTTTTGAGTGTCAATGTGATATGTGACCTGTTACTCAAATAAAAATTTTATCAATCTTAAAACCAGTCAACCATTTTCTTCATACACAAGTTGATACAACAGCAAAAAATTAATTTCCAAATGGTCATTGAACATATTTATTAAACCAAGTGTTAAATCTTAAATTGAGATTCTCAACACTCAGTTTCACCAACTGCAGGATTTGCTATGATGGATCCTGTATGTCATTATGTTTCACTTGTGTTCTGCAGGTGGAGATTGAACAGAAGAATGAGAGGACAGCCACGAACCTGGAGCAGGTGGGGCACTGCACTCAGCAGTGATGAGGGAACTCCCCACTTTCTTCTTCATGTTATTAGGGTTTAAAGTTGGACAAAACACTGAACTGTGATGTTAAATAAGCAGGATACCTTGGAAATTTTTATGAGATGAGGATTTGAAAACTGGAGTATTTGCACAGGCTTAGCTTTAAATCTTAGTTTCACAAAAAAGACAAAAAAAAATAGAACAAACTAATATTTCATGACAGTTGAATCCCTTTTCAGTTAATCAAAGTAAAATATACAATCTGCAGTAATTTACAATAATCTTGGAATCCTACCCAAGCCAGCCTTAGTCTTGAATGCTTGATTTTAAATCTAATGCATTTATGTCTTTTAGTAAGTTATACATGTTGTATTTTGTTAATAATGAAACCTTTCAAACATTAACAGTGTGTGTGAGTTTTATCTGACAGAAGAACTGGAGCATCACTCAACAGTGTACCATAAGGAATGTTTACTGTTCAAATTATGTTTTTTTGCTTATTATATTGATTGTTTGATCACTTTCTTTATTTTACATGATTTCTGGTATTACATTAAGTCCCTTAATTTTTTTTCTTTCATTAAGGACAAATAATTCAACATCATAATTAACGAACACCTGAAGTAAATCTTTTGGGTTTTTTTGTAACGTTTACACAGTAGTTTCTTCTTCTCTGTTCACCAGCATCATTTTGTGCTCCACGAACACCTGCACCTGTTCATTCTCTCTGACAGGAAGACACTCACCCATGTGATGTGATGAATCACGAACACCCAATGCATGAGCTCACTTAATCAAATGATGAATGATTTACTCATAAATTCAGTAATGTTTGTGCTACTGAATATCACAGCATTCAGCACATCACACTTACTTAAGGAGACTTCCTAAGTAGGGAAGAAATGTTCTGTCCTTGCGAAGCTCTGCAAGGACAGCTGTCTTCTCTGTCAGCTCTGACTTTAGACCTAGTGTGTTTGTTGGTCTGAGCAAGAGCAAGCATTATACAGAGAGAGAGAGAAAGTATGTATCTAAATGTATCTATTAATATGTGGAAGTTTAATATTGGCACCCATCTATCAAGGTGCCAATATTAAACTTCCACACACACATTATATATATACATATACACACACACACGTGGACAAAATTGTTGGTACCCTTCGGTCAATGAAAGAAAAACTCACAATGGTCACAGAAATAACTTTAATCTGACAAAAGTAATAATAAATAAGAATTCTATGAACGTTAACCAATGAAAGTCAGACATTGCTTTTCAACCATGCTTCAACGGAATTAAAAAAAAAATGAACTCATGGAACAGGCCTGGACAAAAATGATGGTACCCCTAACTTAATAGTTTGTTGCACAACCTTTTGAGGCAATCACTGCAATCAAACGATTCCTGTAACTGTCAATGAGACTTCTGCACCTCTCTGCAGGTATTTTGGCCCACTCCTCATGAGCAAGCTGCTCCAGTTGTTTCCGGTTTGAAGGGTGCCTTTTCCAGACAGCATGTTTCAGCTCCTTCCAAAGATACTCAATAGCATTGAGGTCAGGGCTCATAGAAGGCCACTTTAGAATAGTCCAATGTTTTCCTCTTAGCCATTCTTGGGTGTTTTTAGCTGTGTGTTTTGGGTCATTGTCCTGTTGCAAGACCCATGACCTGCAACTGAGACCCAGCTTTCTGACACTGGCCAGCACATTTCTCTCTAGAATCCCTTGATAGTCTTGAGATTTCATTGTACCCTGCACAGATTCAAGACACCCTGTGCCAGATGCAGCAAAGCAGCCCCAGAACATAACAGAGCCTCCTCCATGTTTCACAGTAGGGACAGTGTTCTTTTCTTGTTATGCTTCATTTTTCATATCTGTGAACATAGAGCTGATGTGCCTTGGCAAAAAGTTCCATTTTTGTCTCATCTGTCCATAGGACATTCTCCCAGAAGCTTTGTGGCTTGTCACCATGTAGTTTGGCATATTCCAGTCTGGCTTTTTTATGATTTGTTTTCAACAATGGTGTCCTCCTTGGTCGTCTCCCATGTAGTCCACTTTGGCTCAAACAACGACGGATGGTGCGATCTGACACTGATGTTCCTTGAGCATGACGTTCATCTTGGATCTCTTTAGAAGTCTTTCTGGGCTCTTTTGTTACCATTCGGATTATCCGTCTCTTTGATTTGTCATCAATTTTCCTCCTGCGGCCACGTCCAGGGAGGTTGGCTACAGTTCCATGGATCTTAAATTTTTGAATAATATGTGCAACTGTAGTCACAGGAACATCTAGCTGCTTGGAAATGGTCTTATAGCCTTTACCTTTAACATGCTTGTCTATAATTGTCTTTCGAATCTCCTGAGACAACTCTTTCCTTCACTTCCTCTGGTCCATGTTGAGTGTGGTACATACCATGTCACCAAACAACACAGTGACTACCTGGAGCCCTATATATAGGCCCACTGACTGATTACAAGATTGTAGACACCTGTGATGCTAATTAGTGGACAGACCTTGAATTAACATGTCCCTTTGGTCACATTATTTTCAGTATTTTCTAGGGGTACCTTCATTTTTGTCCAGGCCTGTTCCATGAGTTTATTTTTTTAAATAATTCTGTTGAAGCATGGTTGAAAAGCAATGTCTGACTTTCATTGGTTAACATTCATAAAAAATTTTTTAATGATTACTTTTGTCAGATTAAAGTTATTTATGAGACCATTGTGAGTTTTTCTTTCATTGACCGAAGGGTACCAACAATTTTGTCCACGTGTGTGTATATATATATATACACACACACACACAGACCAAAAGTTGTGTTCTTTAGCCCAAACGCGTCTCTTCTGCTTGTTGCCTGTCCTTAGCAGTGGTTTCCTAGCAGATATTCTACCATGAAGGCCTGATTCACACAGTCTCCTCTTAACAGTTGTTCTAGAGATGTGTCTGCTGCTAGAACTCTGTGTGGCATTGACCTGCTCTCTGATCTGAGCTGCAGTTAACCTGCGATTTCTGAGGCTGGTGACTCGGATGAACTTATCCTCCGCAGCAGAGGTGACTCTCGGTCTTCCTTTCCTGGGCCGGTCCGCATGTGAGCCAGTTTCTTTGTAGCGCTTGATGGTTTCTGTGACTGCACTTGGGGACACTTTCAAAGTTTTCCCCCAATTTTTCGGACTGACTGACCTTCATTTCTTAAAGTAATGATGGCCACTCATTTTTTTCTTCACTTAGTTGCTTTCTTCTTGCCATAATATAAATTCATACTCTTTGAAGGAGAAGGTGTGTCCAAACTTTTGGTCTGTACCGTGTGTATATATATATATATATATAAATATATATATATATATATACATATACACACACACACACACAGTATATATAGTTAGATACTGTATATATATTTTTATTTTATTTTATTTTTTTCCATATTTACATACATGAATATTTAACATTTACAGCACCTCAAACGTGCATTACAGATTAGTAACTGTGTGTGTATATATGTATGTGTGTATGTATGTGTGTATGTATGTGTGTGTGTGTATAACACACACGTTATGGTTATATAGAACAGCACTTCAGATGAACACAGTATACTTCAGGAGCTTCATTACACAGAGAGGTTTAACACTGTACAGTGGTGTGTGTGTGTGTATTTGATTGTTCACTCATCAGAGTGCTCGAGGCAGGATGGTGAAAGGCATAATGGGATTGCTGGCCTCCAGCTGCAGTGCAGTAAGGAAGCACTCAGAGGCAGCGGCCATGTTGCCCTGCGCCTGCAGCACTTCAGCGAGACTATGCCAGCCTGCATGAGACGAGGAACACAGCTGTACGGCTTCACACAGAACCTTTTCCGCCAACGAGAACCTCTGCAGCTGGTACAGGATCACGCCCTGTACACACACACACACAAACACACACACACACACACGTATATTTATCACAGTGGGTGTCACTGCCTTGGGGGTGGTGATGAAGCTTAGGAGTGTTACAACAGCCAATCAGAACACAGATATCTTACCAGTCTCTGCATACTGCGGATGTGGGCGGGGCTTATAGCCAGTGCCTCCTCATAGCAGCGCTTAGCATCCTCTAGATTTCCTCTGAGCTCAGCTACTTGGCCCTTCATGAACAGGACATTGTGGGATGTCGGGAACAAACTCGCTGCCTCCTGAGTGCATGCCATCGCCTCTGCCGGCTTCATCATCCCGATATACACCTCCGCTATACACAAACACACACACCAAACAAACCATTACCATGTCTGGTAGACTAGTAACCTTCATGTTCATTGGCTCTCGGATGTGCTTAACATTCACATAAACATTGTATGATAAACATTGTATGATGACACTTAGATGGCCAAAATATTATGGAAGCAGGCTGGCAGTTTAACACACCCATTCCACATTGTGGGTGGGAGTGTGTAAACCGAGCAGACATAACAGTATAAGCACCCGCCTAATATTAATTGTGTCATATCCCTCCCGTCCACCAGAACAGCAATGCACTGTGTGTTCCGTTGGGACAGACTGCATGGGCTGGCCTTCACTCCCCACATGAATCAGTAAGCCATGGCCGCCCATGACGCTGTCGCTGGTTAACTGGTTTTCCTTCCTTGGACCACTGTTTGTAGGTCCTGACTACTGCAGGCTGACAACATGGCACACAACTGCAGTTTTGGAGGCAATCGGCATGTGTACCTGCATGTAGCCAGATCTGTGCAAGGGTCATCCAGGGGTGCAGGGGTCCATGTTTAGGAGTGCTGCTCTGCAGGGAGGAAGCTTCTGACAGAGCCTGCTCCACCCGTGATGCTGCTACTGACGGTGCATGCACTGAGCCTGACACACACACACAAATACAGGATGAAGACTGAGATTCAAACAATTCATTCAGTTGAAATGCATTTTATGTGAAGCAGACAAAACAGACTAAAGTGAGTAAAGAATCAAACCAGGTTGTGGCAAATCAAACTAATCAACTCTTAAAATCAGGATTATGAATTAGGGTGCAATAAAGTAGCCGGAAGAGTTTATCCCTTAAACGTAGAGTGTGTTTAAAATGTCTGGATTTAATTTCCATATATGTAAAATGTATGAAAGTATCTCACTGCACTGGAGTAAAATCAGCAGTATGTTAAGGCATTGCCCAAAGCATTACTCAGAAGGGTTTTTAGAAATAAATTAAGAATATTTTCAGGCACAATGAGCTCAACTGAGAAACAGTGAATCAGTGCAATGAAGCAAAGGTTCATGGTTACATCATTCATACTGGGAGTTACTTAGAGGAGACTGAATCAAAGGCAGTGATTCAAATTAATAAAATCATGCAAACTTTCTTCACACTGCAAAGAATCATTTAAAGTTAAACACACACACACACACACACACACACACACACACAGAGAATGTGTTACTAGCAGAGGAGAGGCGTCGACGGGGGAAGTGGTCACAGAAAACATGGCCAACAGGGTCACTCCGGGGCAAAGGACAGACGGGATAGAGGGATGAGAGAGGAAAGAAAGGAGAAGATGGAGATGACGGATGTAACATCATCAGAGAGGAAGAGGAAGCAGAGGCTAGAATAAACACATACATCACATAAAATAAATGCCAGAAGTAAGAGAGAATAACTCACTCTACAGATCAAAGAGTAAAACATCTGAAAAATAAACTATGACGCAGTTTCTTTTTTTTATTTAAATGATTGACAACAGCGGAGCACTTCACAGGGTCATAAACATAAAACTGCCACTGTGTGTGCGTGTGTGTGTGTGTAACTTGCCTGTCTCTGGGTCACTGAAATCTGGCAGTGTGACGGCATTAAGTTGCCTCCGATCAGCCACAGCTCTGTCTAGAAGACTGCTGCCTCGTCCTGAATCACTGTACATAGATACACACGTACACATACACACAGAATATAACTCTAATCGTCTAATCTCGCCATCATCCCTTAACAATTTAAATAAACATGATAAAAGTGCAGTTCCTGGGTATTCAGTAACTTTCCTTGTGTGTGTGTGTGTGTGTGTGTGTGTTGTGTGTGTGTGCGTGTGTGTTACACACCTGGGGTTAGTAAGGTTGTAGCAGGACTTCCAGATTTGGAGCATGTGTTTACAGGTAAGCAGAGCTTCTTCTGGGCCACGACACAATGTCTCCAACTTCACCTTAGTAAAGAGTAACCTGAACAGAGAGAGAGAGAGATAGACAAAATATTTCAACCTGTAAACCCAAGACAGGGATGTCTCAAATGTTTAATCTCTGCTCTGCCCTCTAATGGCCCTCAAAGCCTTTACCTGCAGATGTATAAATGGAATAAGACAGGTGTATTTGTGTTAAAGAGAACATTTATGCAGCATCTGTCACGTGTGTGTATGTGTGTGTGTGTGTCTCTTTCTCTCCCTCACATGAAGTTCTCAGGGTACTCGCTGAGGGCCATCTCGATGATGTTGAGCGCATCATGGTAGTGCTTTTGAGCAGAGAGGAGCAGAGCCAGGAGGTGCAGCGAGTGAACATCATCGCCCTGCAGCTGGAGAGCCTGACGCACATACCCCAATGCCTCAGGTATCTAATATACACACATGCAGGCACACACACACAGAGCAACAATTCCTTCTTAAAAACTCCTTCCACCTTCAACCTCGAAAAAAACAAAACAAAAAAAAACAGACAGCAGAAGACACATATTACATACACACACACATATTACCTGGCGAGACACTGCGAGCTGCAGAGCCAAGTAGAACACAGCCAGGTGATCTGTAGGAGCGAGAGACTGAGCTCTGACACACACACACACACACACACACACACACACACACACACACCAGTCCACCAGAGCACACACTTTATTTCCTACACAATTAGGCTACATTATGTACACTCCTTCCTCTACATCACATTACTTTCTATTACCACATTACTCTCACACTGACTCCTTTACTTATAAACATCTAATGAGCTTGTAATAAACACGTAATAGCACCTTTGAAACGCTGCCAGGGCTTTCTTCTGATACTCCTCCTGTACACTCCTCAGAGACGCTGCAGACATACACAGTGGATCAGCTGAATTTGTTTTTGTGTGGTATGTGTGTGTGCACATTCATATTTTTGTATGGGTGTGTGTCTTAGAGAGTGTGTGCGCGCTCACCATCTGTAGCCTTGAGGCTGTAGACGAGGCCAAGTGCAAGGTAACCTTTTGCTTTGAACTCTGCTGCTTTATCTTGCATGTCTACAACCATCTGAGCGAAACACTCACCTTCATCCAGCTACACGAGCGCACACACGCATTAGTGAACATGCTTATTTTCTTTCTTATATCAGTGCACTATGTAGTGAGCTAGAATAGATTTGGGACTGACCCAGTGCAGGTTTCCTATACACAGCTTTACAGCAAGCAGAGGGATGGTAGCATCATCAGGTTTCAGCCGCATACACTCCTTCAAAACCTTTACCGCCCGTGCAGACTACACACACGCACACACACACACACACACACACACACACACACACACACACACACACACACACAGGCTCTATCTATATCACTAGAAAACACAAACTGCTCTTGACTGTATTTAATTACCAGAGTGTTCATTCACTGGACATGTCTGAGTGTTGTTACCCATAATGCAGAGATGGACACAGCCGAAATTACACACCTTTCCTGCTGCCATCAGTGAGAGCGCCAGCTGGTACCACAGGTGGAATTCCTCAAATGCAAACTTCATTGCTCTCTCCAAGCACTGAAAACACACACCTCCCCCAGTTTTAGAGGCCTATGTTGTTTTTAGTGTTGTTGCAAGTGTAGTAAATGGTGGAGCTTTACCTCAGACAGCATCTCATATTGTCCACGTCGTCCCAGTGCGATGGTGAGAAGATCATACACTACGGACGCACTCTGCAGACTCAACACCCGATCAGCACTGTGTTCAGGTATACGACTCAACACTGCATCTCTGTTTGCCTGCAAATACACACACGCATACACATGCACATCACTCTGAAACATTGTCACATCCCTCTTTCTCATTTACGGTGTTCCGCTGTCACTGTATGAATATTGCATACCCGCACAAGATTCACATAGAGGTGGAAAGTAATGAATTACATTTACTCGCGTTACTGTAATTGAGTAGTTTATTTGTGTACTTCTACTTTTTAAAGTAGTTTTTAAAATCTGTAATTTTACTTTTACTTAAGTATGTTTTCTTTGAAGTATTGTAATTCACTACATTTTAAATCATATTCACTACTGAGTAAAACAAATGAATGAAAATGCAAAAATAACAAAAATATTCTGCTTTGTATAAATGCTTCGTTGCGCTCGCGTGTATCGTGTCCTGGTCGCTCCAGATTCCACTCCAGGTTTTCTGACTGTCCCCACATCGGCATCTGCCTGACCTTCCACACGGTCACTTCCGCCCTGAGAGTGACGTCATCAACCAGCGCAACCATATATAAACCGCAGAGAGACGCGGGAAAGAGGAATTTTGATATTTGGTTGTGTATTCTGGTTTTGACTTTTTGCCTCCCATTGACTTTGATTATTGCTTTGCCCCTTTGGTTTGGTTGGTCTTATATATATATCTTATGTATATATTTCTAGATAATTTCACTGTATATTTGTGCACTCACCAGTAGTAGGGGCGTGGCTGCCATTTATTTTCGGAAGAGGGAATTTATTCACTGTTTTTGGTTTAGGGAGTCAGGGAAGGTACCTGTGTTTTTGTTTGTGTTGTTTTTTCTTATTTTGTTTTGCAGGTAATCTAGCTACTAAATATAAATACCATTTTGTTTATTATTTTGGCCTGGGTCCACGCTGAATCTGATCCTCCTCCTGTTGTGTGTGTGTTTTTTTGTAAAGCAATACAAACTTCATTATTTCATCAGTTAATGACTTTCTGCCATATACCACCATTTCCATACAGTTTAAAATAGAACCCTGAACCATTCTTTTGCTGTACGGCCCGACATTAGACTGGGCCACCATAAACACCATATTTAAGTGACCACTTTGATTTTGAAGCACAAGAAAGACAACAGCTTTATTATACAAAGGTGTTCCTTAAGTTAAAAACAACTAGTTTGAGATTTATATCTGCTCATCTTTTTTGAACTACGCTAGAATGCCTCATCCCACTCCCGCTGTTAAAAAAAACAAAAAAACAAAGTAACTCTGTAACTTTCTCTGATGAAATTTTTTATGAGCTACTTTTTACTTTTACTTGAGTAGATTTTTATAACGGTAACTTTACTTGTACTTCAGTAAAATTTCACAGACGTAACAGTACTTTTACTTGAGTACAAAACTTTAGTACTCTTTCCACCTCTGATAGTACCTACAGTATACCTACACTATGCCCACACAATACACACACATTACTCACAATACACAACTGTACAGTATTTACACAGTCATCACACAATACCAACGCGGTTACCTTTACAATACCCACACAGTATACAACTGTTTACAACTTGTTATTTTTCCTGTTTGGATTTTCTTAAGTCTCTCTCTCTGTGTGAAGTGGTGTGCAGTGGGACCGTATATGTGTGTGGTGTCAGAGATTCCAGAGACTTTCGAATGCAATGTTAGAAGTTTGGAAGTGGAATGGAATGCATGATTCTCATTGGTAGACACAACAGCGTGAATTCCCATCATTGAAGCCTACTGGAGGAGAAAGCAAACGACTAGACTGTACAAGCAACAGTATTCTACAAGAGATAAGTAGAAGTACGCAGCCGGAGAGAAGGGAGGAAGGCACTTTCTGCCTTTTAATAACTGTATCCAAAAATAAATAAATAAATAAATAAACTGACTCATTTAGTTTAATTATTTCATGTTATATCCAAGTTTCACTAGTGATAATGTTTACAATTACCAATCATTGATAATTACGTTTTTGATTACACTGAGAAATACAGAGCTTAATGTTAGTGTGATATTGTGATAAGCACAGTTAAATATTTTTTTATTATTATTTTTATATAATACATTTATTATGTTTTTTCCTTTCTTGTTTTTCTTACTGATACTTTAAGACATACTGTGGTCACGTTTTCCAATTAGTCGGTCTAAAACACTTGTGATGGCTAAGCGCACTGATACATTTGCTTCTTGGGTGATGACAGTTATAATGGGCTATTAAGGATAGTGACTATGCTTTGTTCAATACTGGTGAGGCTTTGATAATTCAGAGCCATACAGCTCAAGTAGATATGTTGCAGCGACAAGTAGACACACTGACATCTGCATTCAGTGTCTATTGTTTTACAGCACAGCTTACTACAACAGCTAGAAGATCAGGCTTATCAGTGCTTAGACACGATACAAAGTCCCATTATATATTTACATCAACGCCTGAATATTCGAATCCTTTCACCAGATAGTACCCGCAAAGTTCCTACATAATACCTACACAATGTACCCACACAGTAACCCGCACAGTACCTATACAGTGTGACTCACCATAGATTCACTAATCAGTAATAACAGCAGAGCTTCTTCTGTGTTTTCCTGAGGACAAAACAGACTGAAGAGAGAAAAGCAAAGAGAGATAAATCACTAATCACTGTAAAAAACAGCGTATGTGTTTGTATGTCATACTTTTCCCCTGTGTAGATCCGTGCTCGGCGAGGCAGTGTGTACTCAGAGTGCATGTGTGTACACTGTGGTTCGTCAAGGGGAGACTGTGCAGGCGGATCCTCCAACGGACTCCAGTAACTCTGTTCGCACATCCCTCTCAGCAGGATCTCCGCCAACTGCCGCGCTATGGTCTAAACACACAAACACACGAAATACTGTCATTCAGACAGAAAGAGACAGTACGAGAGAAAGAAGTGAGACAGACAGACAGCCAGAGAGGGAGACATTAAGACAGAGGGATGAAGACAGAAGACAATTGGAGAGAGCTAGACAGGGGATAGTGACAGACAAACAGTTGTACATCAAACGACTATTTGGATAATCAATTAATCGAATTACAAATGCCACAATTAATAACATGTTGTATGTATGTCCATCAGCTTTTAAATGTATCTTAAGGTTGTTTTGTGCATGTGGTAACCAACAATCAACATAACATAAGATGAATTAAAAAATATGTATAAAATATAATATAATGTAAACTAATTGGTGGGGGTGGAGTCTGCGTACACATAAAGAAGTGTACACAGACATACAAACACACACTGACCATACGAAGGTTCTGTGTGGTTCTTGTTTCCACAGCACGGAGAATCTCTCGAAACCGTCCAACACCATGCGTCAGATTACTGAAGCACACAAACAAAATACAAAATGTCAGATCCAATCACAGTGAGCCACAACCTATAAAGTAGAACGTCCTAAACCAACAAACACACAAAAACACACCCATTCTTGAAGTGGATTACGTGAGCACGTTGGAGTCCCGTCTCCAAAAAGAAGCCAAGTTCCTGTTCCTGTGAGATGGGGCCAGGCTTGGGACTGCGGTTCTGCATTCCGGCACTTAAGGCCTGTGTGCATCCGGAGAACATCATTATTATCACCTTCATCGATATATTTACACATACATACATTATATATACAGTGGAACCTTGGATTACGAGCATAATTCGTTCCGGGTGTGGGCTTGTGTTCCAAAGCACTCGTAAACCAAATCATCATTTTCCCATGAGAAATAATGAAAACTCAAATTATTCGTTCCACAGCCCCAAAAATTAAATGCATAAAAATAATTAATACAATCTATAAAATGAAAATAAAACAAATTAATCTGCACTTTACCGTAAAAAAAAGTACAAATAAATCCAGACAGATAAGTGTTTCCATTGGTGCGCGCAGGCGCCGTGTGTGTGTGTGTGTGGAATTAACCCCTTCCCTCGCCTCGTTTTACACAGTAACACTCCTCCTCCTTCTCCCCAAATCGCTTTTTAAGTTTCACAACAAACACGCACACACACAACGAAAACACAGTTTTAACAGGAAAAAAAGAAATCTCTCCGACACTGGCGTGAGCATACTAAGGTAATCCCTGCGGTAAAGTAAAAAAAAAAAAAAAAAACTAACAAATGAACCAGCACCTTACCTTTGAAAAGAATCACGACAGAGCAGAGTTTGTGTGTTTGTGAAGCCGGGGAGGGGGTGAAAAAGCGAGAGAGCGTCTGTGCATGTGTCAGGGTGTTTGGTGTGTGTGTGTGTCGGTGTCAAATTACGCGCACGCACACACATAAGAGACGCTGAAAGAGAGAGGGAGATGTTGATTATGCAAGTAAGAGACGAGCACTAAGACCTAGCAGGGGAGATGATTATACACAATTCCGCAGCGCAAGAGTGACGCATGCGTGATACATGATACTCGGCGCTCATAAACCAATACTTGCTCGGTTTCCGATTAAAAATCTTTGCTCGGTTTGCGGAACACTTGTAAACCACGTTACCTGCAATCCAAGGTTCCACGTTAAAACCAAGCACACCATTGTTTTTCTTGTGAAATTCCCAATAAGTTTGATGCGTCACATGACCCTCTTCCTATTGAAAAAACAAAAGTTGGATCCAAGATGGCCGACTTCCAAATGGCCACCATGGTCACCACCCATCTTGAAAAGTTTGCCCCCTCACATATACTAATGTGCGACAAACAGGACGTTAATATCACCAACCATTCCCATTTTATTAAGGTGTATCCATATAAATGGCCCACCATGTAATATATATATATATATACACACACACACATACACATACACATGGACAAAATTGTTGGTACCCTTCGGTCAATGAAAGAAAAACTCACAATGGTCACAGAAATAACTGTCATTGTGTTTACTGTTATCAGTAATAATAAATAAGATTCTATGAATGTTAACCAATGACAGTCAGACATTGCTTTTCAACCATGCTTCAACGGAATTATAAAAAAAATGAACTCATGGCCTGGACAAAAATGATGGTACCCCTAACTTAATAGTTTGTTGCACAACCTTTTGAGGCAATCACTGCAATCAAACGATTCCTGTAACTGTCAATGAGACTTCTGTACCTCTCTGCAGGTATTTTGGCCCACTCCTCATGAGCAAGCTGCTCCAGTTGTTTCTGGTTTGAAAGGTGCCTTTTCCAGACAGCATGTTTCAGCTCCTTCCAAAGATGCTCAATAGGACTGAGGTCAGGGCTCATAGAAGGCCACTTTAGAATAGTCCAATGTTTTCCTCTTAGCCATTGTGTTTTTAGCTGTGTGTTTGGGTCATTGTCCTGTTGCAAGACCCATGACCTGCGACTGAGACCCAGCTTTCTGACACTGGCCAGCACATTTCTCTCTAAAATCCCTTGATAGTCTTGAGATTTCATTGTACCCTGCACAGATTCAAGACACCCTGTGCCAGATGCAGCAAAGCAGCCCCAGAACATAACAGAGCCTCCTCCATGTTTCACAGTAGGGACAGTGTTCTTTTCTTGATATGCTTCATTTTTACGTCTGTGAACATAGAGCTGATGTGCCTTGGCAAAAAGTTCCATTTTTGTCTCATCTGTCCATAGGACATTCTCCCAGAAGCTTTGTGGCTTGTCAACATGTAGTTTGGCATATTCCAGTCTGGCTTTTTTATGATTTGTTTTCAACAATGGTGTCCTCCTTGGTCGTCTCCCATGTAGTCCACTTTGGCTCAAACAACGACGGATGGTGCGATCCGACACTGATGTTCCTTGAGCATGAAGTTCACCTTGGAACTCTTTAGAAGTCTTTCTGGGCTCTTTTGTTACCATTCGGATTATCCGTCTCTTTGTCATCAATTTTCCTCCTGCGGCCACGTCCAGGGAGGTTGGCTACAGTCCCATGGATCTTAAATTTCTGAATGATATGTGCAACTGTAGTCACAGGAACATCTAGCTTATTGGAAATGGTCTTATAGCCTTTACCTTTAACATGCTTGTCTATAATTTTCTTTCGAATCTCCTTGACAACTCTTTCCTTCGCTTCCTCTGGTCCATGTTGAGTGTGGTACATACCATGTCACCAAACAACACAGTAACTACCTGGAGCCCTATATATAGGCCCACTGACTGATTACAAGATTGTAGACACCTGTGATGCTAATTAGTGGACACACCTTGAATTAACATGTCCCTTTGGTCACATTATTTTCAGTATTTTCTAGGGGTACCATCATTTTTGTCCAGGCCTGTTCCATGAGTTTATTTTTTTTATAATTCTGTTGAAGCATGGTTAAAAAGCAATGTCTGACTTTCATTGGTTAACATTCATAGAATTTGTTTTAATTATTACTTTTGTCAGATTAAAGTTATTTATGTGACCATGTGACCATTGTGAGTTTTTCTTTCAACTCTTTCTTTGTTGGGTACCAACAATTTTGTCCACGTGTGTATACACACACACACACACACACACACACACACACACACACACTATATATAGTTAATTGGGATTACTGAACAACTCTAAAATTATTATACTTTCAAATCACATGCAAACTGATCGCCCATGATGGGCAGCAGTGGACCGTGTTACATGTGGCCTGGCCAGAGGTTTGAACCCTTTAATCTAAGCGTATTTGCTTGTAAAATGAACAGAACTACCTTCTCAGCTTCCTGTAGGTAGAGCAGAGCAATATCTCCAGACTTCTCATAGCAAGTGATGATCTGATCTCGCTCAGTGCTAGACGTAGAGGTGGACACCTTCTCCAGACATAAACCTGCAGGAAGTATGAATGCTACAGCAGTCCTTACAGGACAACCTTACATACCAACCTCACAACTCCACCATTTCCATCATACAGTTGTGGTTGTGTGTGTGTGTGTGTGTGTGTATATGTGCATGCATGTATAGACTCACCCTTGGTGGCATAGGCTTCAGCAATCATAGCCAAGCGGTAAATTGGAGCGCTGCTCAGCTGCATATCATCCAAGTTCACTTGGCTGAAGTAATTAAGAGCCTCGGTGCAGTCGCCTTCCACATAACACAGCTTCCCCATCAACACATTGGCCTCCTGCTGCAGCTCTGGCTGCGTCCCAAATCACACAATACACACCATCAGTCACAACTAAAGAGCACTGCTCCAAACCTAAACCTGATTATTACTAGGTGTCCACCAGTAATTGCAGACTGATTTACCTGATTGTACAGCTTTAACTATTGCTCTAACTTTGGTAATGTAAAATTAAGAAATTAAATATGAAATTATATCTAATATTATGTAAGCTAGTGACACAGTAAAGTAAGTTAAGATAAGTATTAAACTTGCCTATTTTACTACATAAGATAAATATATAACAGCTACATACTACGTTGATGCTTTCTTCTTATTTATTTATTTATTTTACAAACATCAGGACATTGCATATTCAAAGTATTATGTATGGTCTTTGGTTTATTCGGTGGCATTCACAGTATAAGTGATTTTACTAATTGCATTGCTGTACAATGTTTGATGCGCACTTTTTTCCTGCAGTCGACCTGAGGTCCACCAGCCCCCTCCCTCCCCATCTCATGAGAAAACTTCCCAGTCAGACCCCTTTTCTCGCTCTCAAACTAGAACCCGGGCAATAATGAGGTTATTAACCCACACTGAGTCAAAATGCAACGTTTCAATCGGTTAAACAACCAAAAACGATCCAACGAACCAAAAAAAAAAAAAAAAAACGTTTGCCTTTTATTTACATTTGCCCTAAAACTTTGCCTTTTATTTATTTTTCACTGCTCAGTGCCAACCCTGACAAGATAGGACCCTAGGTCGCGAGTCCTGACCAATAAGAAGCATATTCTATGTTCTCCGTTTTGATAGAAACCATGACAGCCAGGCTGCAGGAGAGAAACTTTTTCCTTCCATCCACTGAATGTTCGCATCTATCTCAAGCAAATCAACGTGTCTTAGTATTCTGTCCTGTAATGTTTTCTGTGCCTGAAGTAGATTTCACTGTGATTCTCAAAAACGGTGCTACGGAGAACCTTGTATCAGTTCAATACAGAACGATTGTGTAGCGTGTAGTCTGCAGTGTAGTTGAACTGAGATTCGCCCGGAGGTTAGGGTTAATGAAGAGTGTGTAGTCTGCAGTGTACTCTAGTTGAACAGAGACTCACCCTGAGGTTCCCTCTCTGTAGGGCGTTAGTGAGGTGCGCACGAGCCTCAGTCAACTGGGGACGAGCTGTTCGGGGACTGAATTTCTGCTTTAGTGGATTCTCCTTCAGGAACTGCTGCAACTTCATTTCACCTAATAATATCTCACCCACATCATCTACACACACACACACACACATAATCAGACGTAATCACTGTAGCTTTAATCTCACAATCAAACACCACGCTTTACACCCTAATACACGCTGTTTATCGGCAGCAGATGATTTTTCACTCAGGACACAAACTACTGTACATAAGCATAACATGACGTCATAAAACAGGAAGTACTGAGAGCTACCGAGGTTTTCTGTGTTTCTGAATTTATTTTACATTAAACGCGTACATCCCACCAGTAAACTAACCACAAATACATCTCGTCATGCCGCTGTATTAAATTCAGACACGACGATATGTATATACATTTATTCATACTCTAAACATTACCTCAGCACGCTAACATGCTAAAAGGCTAAAATCACATACCGATTGAAATGAGTTTAGCAGAAAGCTGCCGTACGAGCTCAGGGATTTTGTCCCACTGTCCCTCCGAGCGACATCTCTCTATTTCTGTCTCTATCCGCGAGCCTGATTTTCGGGCTGTCATGCTGTTTATTTAGTGTTTATAGTCTGAGGCTGAATCCCGGAGCCGCAGTGAGCTGCAATTGCACTGCACCTCCACGCCGCTTGTGGCGCTAACGAGTCGCACAGATGCTTGAGCCAAGTGCGGTGCATTGTGGGAATGACGGTCTTGGTACGGGGATGCTAACGTGTTAGCTGAGTCAAAGGAGGAAAAACGAAAAAAACAGGCAATACAACTCATTTAAAGAAGGTTCGTGGGATTTAAATATTTTCCCCCCTGTTTCTCCCAACCGCAGTTACTGTGTAAACATTGCTCTGTTTTTTTTACGTTTAGTTATGAAGGTGACCGAGTATTGGAGAACTTAATAATTTTGTTCCGATTATTAAAATGTTAAGTACTGTAATGCTAAATCTTCTGAAATAATGGTTCTTTCTGTTACAGAATAATTATCGTGTTATTATGAATGTACTAATTGTGCTGTTTATGTATAGGTTTATACACTCACCTAAAGGATTATTAGTAACACCATACTAGTGTTTGACCCCCTTTCGCTTTCAGAACTGCCTTAATTCTACGTGGCATTGATTCAACAAGGTGCTGAAAGCATTCTTTAGAAACGGTGGCCCATATTGATAGGATAGCATCTTGTAGTTGATGGAGATTTGTGGGATGCACATCCAGGGCACGAAGCTCCCTTTCCACAAATATGCTCTATTGGGTTGCGATTTGGTGACTGTGGGGGCCATTTTAGTACAGTGAACTCATTATCATGTTGAAGAAACCAATTTGAAATGATTCAAGCTTTGTGACATGGTGCATTATCCTGCAGGAAGTAGCCATCAGAGGATGGGTGCATGGTGGGATGGACATGGTCAGAAAGGGATGGACATGGTCAGAAACAATGCTCAGGTAGACCATGGCATTTAAACGATGCCCAATTGGCACTAAGGGGCCTAAAATGTGCCAAGAAAAGATCCCCCACACCATTACACCACCACCACCAACCTGCACAGTGGTAACAAGGCATGATGGATCCATGTTCTCATTCTGTTTATGCCAAATTCTGAATCTACCATTTGAATGTCTCTACAGAAATCGAGACTCATCAGACCATGCAACATTTTTCCAGTCTTCAACTGTCCTATTTTGGTGAGCTCGTGCAAATTGTAGCCTCTTTTTCCTATTTGTAGTGGAGATGAGTGGTACCCGGTGGGGTCTTCTGCTTTTGTAGCCCATCCGCCCCAAGGTTGTGCGTGTTGTGGCTTCACAAATGCTTTGCTGCATACCTCGGTTGTAATGAGTGGTTATTTCAGTCAAAGCTGCTCTTCTATCAGCTTGAATCAGTCGGCCCATTCTCCACTGAACTCTAGCATCAACAAGGCATTTTCGCCCACAGGACTTCCGCATACTGGATGTTTTTCCCTTTTCACACCATTCTTTGTAAACCCTAGAAATGGTTGTGCGTGAAAATCCCAGTAACTGAGCAGATTGTGAAATAGGGCTGAAACGATTCCTCGAGTAAATCGAGTAATTAGATTACAAAAAATGATGGAAGCAAAATCTTCTGCCTCGATGCTTCATTTAATTCATTTTAAAAGCTTGCGTTATATTTTTGCGCAATTATTTGTTGACAGCACGCTTTTGACACAGCGCACTTACGGGTGCAAGTCGCCAGTAAACACTAATGAAGAAGAAGCGCTTACGTCACCCACAAATCGGAAGGAGACGCAACCAGTTAGCTCTGTATTGATTTGAGGGAGCGTTCTGTTGCGGGCTGCGAAATGGAAGGGAGCAATAAAATTGTCAGCGTGGCCAAGAGAAGAAGAAAACAGAAATTGTCAGTAAAGGCTTATGTTATACCTAAGATGTAGATTTTTAAACTTTTAGTTGCACAACTTGGTGTTTTTGTGTAATTATTTATTTTAATGTGTGCCTTAGTTTTTTTTTTTTTTATCCTTATAAAGTCATTTGAAAACTTTTTTTTTTTTTGCATCCGAGAAAAGGCTTTAAAATAAGAATGTTTGGTGCTGTAATGCACTTAATTAATCTCAGTCAACTTTAATACCCCCATTTCACCTACGCAGTTTTGCGGGGTGGCCGGAAGTACGGTTCTTCATGATTCACCGCAAGTTTTGGCGCTGCGATTATGTTTCCATCTTTTTTCGCGAAAAATTAAATATGTTTAAGCCGCCTTAAAAACATGTTTAAACATGTTGAATTTTTTGGCGGACCTTGCAGAACTTTGCGGAACGTCGACGGGCAGTCGCGGCGGCTCACGGTGCCTAACACCGCATCTCACTGCGAGTCAAACCGCATAGGTGAGATATTGTGAATAATGACTGTTTATTTTTTATAAAATTCTGTATGCATTTAAAAAATAAACGTAGATTTTTCTAAAAAGAACACCAATTAATCTTTGTTTCTCTTATATATTTTACATTGCTGTTTAATTAAGCAAAAGTGCATTTTATCTGATTACTCAATTAATCGATTAAATTTTTTGTAGAATACTCGATTACTAAAATATTCGATAGCTACAGCCCTATTGTGAAGTACCCCGTCTGGCACCAACAATTAATTAAAAAAGTGAAGCTCTCATGTGTTCTAGATTTATTACATGTAAAGCGCAATATTTCGTGCCTTGAGTTTGATGATTACGGCTCTCAGCTCATGAAAATTAAAAATCTAGTATCTCAAAGTATTAGAAGTAAAGTAAAGTAAAGTACTATTCATACAGTATAAATACTGTACCATGTTCTGTATTAAATACCAGCATAGTGCAGTACACGCATGAAGAAGGCTGCTGAATTAATAGTTGTCCATAAGACGATCATTGACGCCCTCCAAAAGGAGAATAAGCCAACAGAGCTTGCTGTATTGAAGCACATTTATGGAAAGTTGACTGGAAAGGAAAAGTATGGTAAGAAAAGCTGCACAAGCAACAGGGATGATCGCTTAAGAAGATTGTCAAGAAACTTGATTCAAGAACTTGGGGAGCTTCACCAGTGAGGCTGGAGTTAGTCCATCAAGAGCCACCACACATAGACACCTTCAGGTCTTTTCAAATTAAAGTAAATTTTGCATTTCATTGTATTACTTTCTGTACAACGTTTGGAAAATTCTTCCACTACGGCAGAATGGTTTTTCAGACATAAAGTATAAAATGAGGAAATTAATGTGTGACGTACCTGTAGATTTAAAGCTTCAGTTAAAAAAATCTTGGTTTTTGGCTTCTATTTACATTTTTGTGGAGACCCAACAGTCTTCTCTAACCTGTTTTTGATCCGTTTATCTCCTCTTCCTTTTTGCTATAGTTATTTGAAGAGCCAAGATTAAGGTGTCCCCGCTCTGTTTCTTCTCTCTTTTCAGGATGTTCCTGACTCTGCCTCTGCTGCGGAAGGGAATTCCAGGCCGGCAGTGGATAGGAAAATGGCGCAGGCCACGGCCAGTCACGTGGCAGATGAAGCGCAACACAGTTGAGCAACTGGAGCGTGAGGCTCAGAATGAGTACTGGCTGTGCCGACCTTACCTGAGCCTTGAGCAGGAGAGAGGCCATGCCCATGCTCGCCGTATGCGCACCTGGGAGACCATCCGCCACACTCGCTTGTCCACCTTCCCCCAGCACACATCCATTACTGAACACCTGCATCACCTCAACATTACCCGGACCTGGAGCTAACACACACACAGAATATTTCATAAATAAAGTACTGGTACACTGTTGGTTCTTGTTTATACTTCTTTTGAAAGCAGCTCAGAGACAGGCACATTGTCTTTTTAAATTTGTACAGCTTATAAAAAGGACTAATGTACTTTATGAATCATTTACTGTGCTTAGGTTAATAGCTTACGGGTATTATGTGTATTATTTTATATTACAGCATGTTATCATTGCTATTTAAGTAAAGCCTTTATTTTGTCACATATACATTACAGCACAGTGAAATTCCTTCCCAGCGTAACTGGGGTCAGAGCGCAGGGTCAGCCATGGTACAGTGCCCCTGGAGTAGTTAGGGTTAAGGGCCTTGCTCAAGGGCCCAACAATGGCAACCTGGCTGAGCTGGGAATCGAACCGCAGATCTTCCGATCAGTAACTCAGTGCCTTAGCCCACTGAGCCACCACTGCCCCTATATTATATTAATATTACCATTAATATAGTAACAGCTCATACACAGGGACACACAATCCATGTAATCTAAAACAACCGCATTAAAAGGTTTCTTTACACACATGCATACATTTTGGAAACACTAACCAGCCTAGAGTGCCTGTCTCTGGACTGCGGGAGGAAACTCACCAATCAGGGGGAGAACATGCTATCTCCACATAAATGAGATTTGAGGCAACAGTTCACATTATTTACTTACATAATTTATCAGTGTGTGTGTTAATGTCAGTCATAACATCAGTGGGTGGGTGTTAATGTCAGCCCTAACATTAGTGGGTGTGTGTGGGTGTTAATGACAGCCCTAACATCTGTGTGTGTGTGTTAATGTCAGCCCTAACATCTGTGTGTGTGTGTATATGTTAATGTCAGCCCTAATATCTGTGTGTGGTAATGTTACTCCTAACATCAGTGTGTGTGTTAATGTCAGCTCTAACATCAGTGTGTGTGTGTTAATGTCAGCCCTAACATCAGTGTGTGTGTGTTAATGTCAGCCCTAACATAAGTGTGTTTGTGTGTATGTTAATATCATCCCTAACACCACTGTGTGTGTATGTGTTAATGTCAGCCCTAATGTCAGATTTGAGGCAACGGTGCACATTATTTATTTACATAATTTATTACTACAACAAACCCACTTTCTGAACAGTGAGTGAACACAAAGTTCAGTTTAAGTTTTTGTAAGTTATTTGTAAAATCAAGCTGCATTCTTTAAAATAATTGATGGACTAAGCACCCCCCACCCCCACACACAGCTTTGCTGTCTTTTATCATAGCTATCACAATCTGTAGTATCTGTAACTTGATAATATTCCATTAGAAATAAACCACAGTGGATCAGACTGAACACAGAGAAATGAAAGACAATACACGTTCTGTCTACATGTTATATCGCGCCTGGGCACAAGGGGGCAGTAAGTAAGCGAGCACACGCACACTACATGTCCCATGATCCTGTGCGTTGGAAGATCTCTGTATCCATGACAGTGTTGTTATGAAGCTAATTTACTCGGGGTTATATAAACGCAGCTAGCATTCACTGGTTATTTTTCTTCCATGTAACTCCGTTGTGATTTTCAGATAAATGGTAGCATAATAGTTTTCATTTCCTGAACGCAGAATGAATATACTGCAGCTCAGCTAGCGCGACCATTACCTGTCCAGCCGGTCAGCCGTCTATCAGGCTAACACTGCAGGCTAAAGGAGGTTAGCAACTCAGGCAGCGCGCTAGCTCTGATTATCGTCCTATCGCAAACAGTCACTCAGTTCTCAGTGATGTGAAACTGGAGAGGATGCGGGAGCGGCTGCGGGGAGAGCTGATACACACACCGCGAGGAGGAGCAGGAGGAACCGGAGATAATGATCTCCAGATACAGCCGCAGAGCCGTGAAGCAGAACCTGCATGTGTAAGAACATCAGTGTGTGCAGCCCTAACACCTTTATGTGTGTTTGTATATGTGTGTGTTAATGTCAGCATAAACCCTTGCACACGTGTGTATGTGTGTGTTTAATGTCAGCCCTAACATCTGTGTGTGTGTGTGTGTGAATGTCAGCCATCACATCTGTGTGTGTGTGTGTGTGTGTGTGTTAATGTCAGCCCTAACATCTGTGTGTGTGTGTTAATGTCATCCCCAACATCAGTGTGTGTGTGTGTTAATGTCAGCCCTAACATCAGTGTGTGTTTGTGTTAATGTCAGCCATCTCATCTGTGTGTGTGTGTGTGTGTGTGTGTGTGTGTGTGTTTAATGTCAGCCCTAACATCAGTGTATGTGTGTGTGTGTGTGTGTTTAATGTCAGCCCTAACATCAGTGTATGTGTGTGTGTGTGTGTGTGTGTGTGTTTAATGTCAGCCCTAACATCAGTGTGTGTGTGTGTGTTTAATGTCAGCCCTAACATCAGTATTTTTGTGTGTTAATGTCAGCCCTAACATCAGTGTGTGTGTGTGTTAATGTCAGCCCTAACATCAGTGTGTGTGTGTGTTAATGTCAGCCCTAACATCAGTTTGTGTGTGTGTTAATGTCAGGCCTAACATCAGTGTGTGTGTGTGTGTGTTAATGTCAGCCCTAACATCAGTTTGTGTGTGTGTTAATGTCAGGCCTAACATCAGTGTGTGTGTGTGTGTGTTAATGTCAGCCCTAACATGTGAGAGAGCCCTAACATCTTGGTTGTGCTTCCTACAGAATATTAAACTGGATATGTCCTGACACTGTTATTAACACATAGCTCTGTGTGTGCATTTGTGTGTTTTTAGTCGTGGGGTTTCACACAATGCCTTTGATCAACACCCCAGAGTTGATCAACACGCAGAGTCAGTGGACAGGCCCCAGTCAAGGACACTGCAGCAAGTTGCATCCACCTGTAACAGGTAACCACAACCCAGTATGTCTGCTTTTTCTTCTTGTGATTTTTTTTTTCTCTCTCTCCCCATCTTCCTTTCTCTTTGGCTCATACTACTTATTTTTTCAAAAAGGTCGGTGTGTCCGTCAGTGGTTGCTGTGGAGACGAGCGGTGCTTGGTCTGGGATTGACAGTTGCACAGGAACAGAAGTGAGCACTGAACGCAGCTCTGTCTACTCCTGGGCTTATGATGTGAGACACATACAAACACAATTACGTAATATGCATGTATACATAAATACACATGTACTTGTCATTAATAGAATGAAGTATGACATGAAAAGAATGTCGTGAAATTTTTTAATGACATTCTTGTTTTTTGACTGACAAAATAATAATAAGAATTTATTATTTTATGCAAAGAAATTGCTATATAAAAATTAATTATTCGTATGAAGTCCTTTATTTTTGAAAACCTGCTGGATCTGGCTGGGCTACTCTGGTGTCACTCGCTCAATCCATGCCTGAATCATGTACAGAAATGTGTAACAGAAGTTCACTTTTGTACCTGTCACCTGTTTTATGCACAGGGAGAACCATAATGGATCATTGCATATGTTAACTTAAATGACTTCATAATGTTGACTTAATCCCACACATAGACACACACACATGGGGTATACCCGACTGGGCCGCCCAAGCATATTGATTAGAAAAACGGATGTCACTCTGTACTGCGCAATCCTGAGCCATATATATTCCCATATACAAGTCCCAGACTTACAAACATTCGAGTTACGAATTTCTGCGGATACAAATGAGCAGCGGTTTGCATCTAACAAACACAGATGCGAACAAATCGTGGAAGTAACTCGCATTTATTGTACAAAATAGATACAGTGCATCAGATACCAATATTTACAATTACAGTGGAACCTTGGATTGCAAACATAATTCGTTCCAGAAGCTGGCTCGTATATCAAAACACTTTCCCATATGAAATAATGAAAACTTAAATTATTCGTTCCACAGCCCAAAAAATAAATGCATAAACATATTTAATACAACATATAATATACAAATAAAACAAACCTGCACTTTACCTTTAAAAAAAAGTTTTAAAAAATCCCGATAAGTATTTCCATTTGTGCACACAGGCGCTGTGTGCTTGTGTGTGTGTATGTGTATGTGTATGTGTGTGTGTGTGTGTGCAAAGCTAAAGTAACAGGAGAGGAGGAATGAGACTTCCCTCTCTCTTTTCTTGTCCTACACAGTAACCCTTCCTTCTCTCTTATTTGAGAAGCACAAACGCACGCGCACACACACAACGGAAACACTGTTTTATCAGGAAAATAAACAAGAAATCTCTAATAACACTCGAATGAGCGCACACTAACGGAATCACTGCTGTAAAGTAAAAATAAAACAAATTAAAGCTGCAAGCAGCGATAATCGGGCCCTCGCACCTGGTGCGGTCCATGCGGGCCTCTACAATGTCCTCCTGCATGTTATCTCTGTTGTCATCCTTTCATTTGATCAAAACTACAGCCTAAAACAAATATAAACCAATAATTTCCAGTTGGTGGCGCTATGACTGTATTATCATGTTGGCATGTCAATGTGTTCACACTGTGAATGTCGATGATGCTGTAAAGTTTTGTCCAGATGGGATGAAGTGTGTGGAAGAAAAGGGCAGAAATACATGCATTTCACACCAAAATTTTTGCCGGGGTGAAAGTTTTGGGAAAATTTGGTGAGTTTTCGAGCATGTTCAGGCACCCAAATTAACAGTTCTTTAGGCACAGCAAAGAATACAGAATCATCAGAATAATAATAATTCCTTCAGATACAATAGGACTTCGCACCAACTAACTTGCACTTTAATTTTGAAAAGAATCGCGACAGAGCAGTGTTTCTGTGTAGAGCAGATAGAGAGAGAGAGAGAGAGAGTGTGTGTGTGTGTGCGAGAAGGCGAGAGGAGGAGGTGTGTGTGTGAAGGGGCACAGTGTCCAATGATGGGCACAGACACAAAGTGTAGTCTGAGAAAATGGATCTTTAATCTCCCTAATGAGACTTTCTTACGATATACTGTATACACACAATATAAAAAACACTAGTGGAATAACCACTGCTGCACTGCTAGTAGCACACCCAGAGAAAAGAGAGAGAGTGAGAGCCGGTCCTTGGATTTAAAATGTCTCCCTTCAGGTGCCATCAATCAACAGCTAATTGCAGGTGATCCACCCGGAGACTGAAAAACAAAAAGTAAATTAGATCACACCCACATAACAATATATAATTAGCAAATAAGCTAGAGGCTAAAAAATATAGGTTTCTTACATTTGTGCTACTGGACACAAAAAGTGAACATGTGGTAAAGTTTATAGGTACTTTATAGGTAAAGTTAGAACATGTGGTAAAGTGAGGCCCCTTGTACACATGTTCTAATGTCATTTTGCTGAGCCATTTGGGCAGGCAACTGAATATACAATATATCTGACACTGGAAGTAGTCTACATTGTTCAAACATACAGGTTACCTACAGTAGGTATTTGTTTCAAAAAAGTGAGATTAGAAAATCTGTGTTTCTTGTTCCTTAATTTGCTATTTTGTAAAGATATATTTTATTTGATTTATTATATTTTATCATTTGGAAATGTCAGAATTTGTACATTATTTTATTATTTTGTCCGGATGCTTACATAATTAAAAAAAAAAAAAGAAATCTGACATTACAATGAAAGTTACTCAGTACTTTTAAAAATAAAATTCTGTTTTATTTGTATAGCGCTTTTAACAATTGTCATTGTCGCAAAGCAGCTTTACACAATCAAAAGAATTATTTAAGTTTGTATGGAATGTATATGAATCAAAATGATCAGATTGTCCCTGATGAGCAGGCCGAGGGCGACAGTGGCAAGGAAAAACTCCTTGAGATGACAATAGGAAGAAACCTTGAGAGGAACCGGACTCAAAAGGGAACCCATACTCATCTGGCTGAAACAGAAAGCAGGAATTGATCTGCATTCATACTGTGTGTTAGGTGGCAGGCAGTTCAGTATAACAGTTGATGTTAATTGATGTTAATATGGAGTCCAGTTAGTTATTGGAGGCTCAGGTAGACTTGTAGGAAATTCCAGTCCTGAACTATCGAGCGACTGCAGCCAAGTCCTCAGAGAAACAGCTGTCAACATCAGCCGAGGCCAGAACCGTCTTCATGTTAGAGTGAAACCGTCCCCAGACACCAAGATCTTCGACAGAGATACAGAGAGAGGGAAGAGGAGAGGGGAGAGCAAAAGAGGAGAGATAACAGTTGGGTATGGTCACAGTCACATAATGTATAAGGTGAGTGTATATTTAGTGTAGAGTGCAAGCAGGGACTCCAGCAGGACTACTATGACAGACTATAAGGGAGAGCCAGTAGGAAACAGACATGAGGGCTCCCTGAGATGTACAGTAAAGCGTCACCGTCAACAAACTTGAGTGATCAATGAGAGTGGAGAAGACAGCATCTGAATATACCAGTTCACCATAATACTCTACGTCCATGATCTGCTCCTTTACCTAAGGCAAATTTCTTTACAAAAATGCTTGGCTAAATAAATAGGTTTTTAGTTTAGACTTTGTGTAGAGATTGTGTCTGAGTCCCGAACACTATTTGGAAGGCTGTTCCATAACTTTGGGGCTTTGTAAGAAAAAGCTCTGCCCCCTGCTGTAGTTTTCATAATACACAGTACTGACGAGCAGCCTGCATCCTTTGATTGAAGTAGGGGATTGTAAGACACTAGCAGATCACTGAGATACTGCGGCGCGAGAGCATTTCATGCTTTATATGTCAAAAGTAGTATTTTAAAATTGATGCAAAATTTCACCAGGAGCCGATGAAGTGTAGATTAGATAGGGGTGGTTCTAGTGAGGACTCTCACTGCTGCATTCTGAACTAACTGAAGCTTGTTTATGAAGCTTGCACCTAGTTGAACAACCAGACAGTAAGACATTACAATAGTCCGATCTAGAGGTGATAAAAGCATGAACTAATTTTTCTGCATGGTTTAGTGACTATGTTCCTCATATTGGCAATATTTCTGAGGTGAAAGAATACTATCCTGGTGATATTATCTACATGAGCTTCAAATGAAAAACTGGAAAACTCTTTTACTGTTGCACTAGATGGAAAAGAAAGGCCATCTAAAGTTACAGTGTGATCTAGACTATGACTAGAAACTTCTTATCAGGATTAAGCAGAAGGAAGTTATTTAGCATCCAGTCTCTTGTATCCTTTACACATTGCTCAACTTTATTAAAAACCTTCCTCTTGGCACCGATCCTTTTTACTTTTTAAATGCATAAAACTACTACCTAATTTTGTTTATTGCATCATGGCTTTTTGACTTTGTCAGTAATCTGTATTTAATTTAAAAAAAACAACAACAAAAAACTATTGTACTAAATTATAAAATAAGGGTCAGTTTTGACCCACTTATAATCTAAGGTTATAAAACAATAGTTGGGGTCAAAACAAAAATCACAAACACACCTGCGCTTCTCTCTTTGCTTGTGTGTCTCCTTACCTGAACAAACAAAACAAAGAAACAAAGACAGGCATGTTCAGACATGTAAGCCTTGCATAAGACAAATTTAGTTTAGCATTGGTGACTTGAGAAACACATCTCCTGTTTGCAGCAGTCAAAAATGAGAAGAAGATTTACAGTAAGCCAAGCTCTAGATCATATCTTTTCTGAAAATGAGGCAGAGGATACAGAACAGCATAGTGATACAGGTGAGCAGGTTTCTGAGGAGGAAGACATTGTAGAGTATCTACCAGAAGGGACAGACACATCTGATGAGTCTGATGAGGAGGACAACGATGCTGAAGCTGCACTCACTCCTGCTGAAACGTTCAAATCCAAAAGTGGTAACATCTGTTGGAGCTCAGTACCTCCTGACTTACATGGCAGGGCAGCTGCTGCAAATGTCATCAAAATGACCCCTGGAATCACAAGGTTTGCTGTGACGAGAGTAAGTGACATCAAGACATGTGATCTGTTTATGCCATTGTCACTAAAGAAAGTCATGATTGCTATGACAAACCTTGAAGGAAAAAAGGTTCACTGTGACATATGGAATGACGTTGATGATGAATACCTGGATGCTTATATTGGTGTTCTTCTTCTTGCTGGTGTTTACAAATCCAGCAATGAGGCCACTGATAGTCTCTGGGATGCGTCGACAGGCAGAAATATTTTCCCGAGCAACAATGTCACTTCAGTCATTCCGAATTATATCAAGAGTCCTTAGATTTAACAACAGAGAAACTAGAGAAAAATCTAAGGGAAAGAGAATGTCTGGGAAAGGTGAGTGCAGCTCCTTCCACTGATGTTCAACCCAGGTCCAGAGGTAACAGTAGATGAATGTTTTGTCTTTTTCCGTGGAAAATGCCCTTTCCGGCAGTACATGCAGAGTAAGCCAGGGAAATACGGCATAAAACTTTGGGCAGCCTGTGATGCAAAAACCAGCTATGCATGGAATCTGCAGATTTACACAGGCAAACATGCAAGTGGCATTCCTGAGAAAAATCAAGGAAAACGTATAGTCCTCGATATGACTGCTGGACTGCGGGGTCCACATGTGACAATTTCTTTACCAGCTATGACCTTGGACAAGAACTTCTCAGGTGGAAACTTACCATGGTGGGCACAGTAAAAAAATAAATAAAAAATAAACCTGAGCTGCCTGCCGAAATTTTGCAGGTGAAAGACAGGGCTCCACTTTCTTCAAAATTTGCCACCACAGTTGTTTCATATTGTCCAAAAAAAACACGAGTGTGATACTTATGTCCACTTTTCACAAAGACGCAGCTGTGTCATCAGCAAGTGACAAAAAGCACAAAATTATCTTGGACTATAATAAAAACGTGGCGTGGACAACCTGGACAACCTGACTGCCACCTACACTTGAGAATGACCAGGAGATGGCCAGTGGTTGTGTTTTATAACATTCTAGATGTGTCTTCATACAATGCATTTGTGTTGTGGACCCACATTCACCTAGGGTGGAACTCAACCAGAAAAAAACAAGCAGAGAATGTTTCTTGAGGAGTTAGGAAGTTCCCTTGTCAAGGCACACATTGAGCGAAGGGAACGGGTGCCCCAGGACCCAGCCGTTGCAGCCTTGAGTGAAGAATTAATTCTTTTCAACAGGGGTTCTGTTATTTCTGGCACTATCTGTTTGAGAAAATGTGTAATCTAATAAACAGGTTGAATTTGATGAATTTGCAGAAGAGATGAGTGAAATTAGTTAATTCTTTTCAGGG
This sequence comes from Clarias fuscus, assembly GCA_030347435.1. NCBI lineage: Eukaryota > Metazoa > Chordata > Actinopteri > Siluriformes > Clariidae > Clarias > Clarias fuscus. The sequence goes on from CM059216.1 coordinate 7,537,712, forward strand.
GGAGTAAAGTATTCTAGGTTTTGACCTGACATATAGTTAGTTTAACATCTGCTTCAATTAAATTGTATGGTTTCTATTTACAATTTTGTTATTGAAAAAGTTCATGAAGTCCTCACTACCTTTGTTGTTGTGGAGATTTCTGCAGTGTTCTTATTTCTAGTTATTTTGGCTACGTTATTAAATAAAAATCTAGGATTATTTAAGGATGGAGAGGTACGTTGATCTAGCTACACTAAGAGCTTTTCTATCGTCCAGGATGCTCTCCTTCCATGCTCTTTGAAATTCTAACAGTTTAGTTTGATGCCATTTAACGCCAGTTTCCTATCTCAAATTTTTCTAATTTTTTATTTAATTTTTCTTTTAACTGGAGCTACATTATCTAAGGTATAACGGAATGTCGACTAAATATTCAGTCGCCTGATCGAGATCTGTGTGGTCAGACGGTGATCCATTCAGAGTTGAAAACTCTGGGTGATTACTGATAAACCTCTGTGTGGTAGTTAATGTGAAAGTTAAAATTCAGAGAACGGCCATGGGGTCTGTAAATGATAATTAGCAAGATCGACTGAACATACTTAATATTTGTATCTACACTTATGTGTTTGTAGAGAACTTAAAATGCATTAAATTTGTTTGTGTTTTTATACGATGGTCAGATTATCATTGTAAATAACTGCGACACCTCCACCTCTACCAGTTAGCCGAGGCTTGTGTATGTAGCTGTATCCAGAAGGACTAGCTTCATTTAAAACTACATACTCGTCCAGGTTTCTGTTTAACAGAGTATATCAGACTCCTCACAGATCAGACTCCTGATCCGTGATAATTTTGTTAACAACAACTGCTTTAGATGTGAGAGATCTAATATTTAATAGTCCTAGCTTCAGATCAGAGGTGCTCTGAATTTGAGGTCTCTGTTAATTAAATTGCTAAAACTCCGATCACTAGAAGCTGTATCGGCCAATACCGATCACCGATTAAAGGGTCTACTTGAAGCCTTATCATGTAGCATTATTTATTAAACTATATCTAACAACAATGTAAATTAAGTATTGAAATTACAAGAAGAGGAATATCATGAATTGACAACTGTATTTATTGGCAAGCAACATGTGCAACATGTCAACTTAAAACATAGCAGTCTGTGCTTGGTTAGTAATTGGGAACAGCTTAGAGCTTGACAAATACAACTGTCCTGTAGATTTTATTAAATTAAATTAAATAACAGGTAAGTTGACTCGTCTTGACTTGAGTAGGACATGAGTCGCCGGAAGCTCCGCAAGGGCCGCCTAAAAGAATTTTCGCGCAGAAAGATGGAAACCTAATCACAACGCCAAAACTCGCGGTGAATCATGATGAACCGTACTTACGGCCACCGAGCGAAACGCGTAGGTGAGATAGGGATATTACTGACAGCTGAGTGACTGGCGGCGCACGAGTTGCTGAGCTCTCCCGCTCTCTTAGCGCTAGACAACATTGAAAACTGCTCGTGTTCCTTTACGTGACTAATCTTCAAATGTCTGATGAGGTTCATGGTGTTAATGCTTTGGGTGCTTCCCGCCTCGTGGAATTGGCTTGTTACACAGGTTGCCGATTGCTAATGTATTGTCTTTTTCACAAAACACGTAGAACTGCAGACCGGTGAAGCCATTTTAGCAGCGCGCAAAAAAAATGTCCCGCGAGTTTGATTGGCTTTTCTGTATCGCCCATTATAGAGACTGCTGATCAAACTTCCAAAAGCAATTATCGGCCGATTATGATCGGCGACTGATCAATCGGAGCACCCCTAGCTAAAACAGACTTTTGGGGTCTTTCTAAATTTGTGTTTAGCTCGGGGAACAGACATGGTCTCAATATAGTGAACCGTGAGTGATGACTCTATGCAGCTAGCAGACGGTTGGTTTAGCCTGTTTGTCTGCTTCCTGGCCTGGGCTTTGGATAGTCACTGATTAACTAGGCCTCTTCTGAGACTATGTGCTATACTACAAGAATAGTTCTTGAGTGGTCTTTTCACCAAATACTTACTTCTTCTACTCTTACTTAAGCAATATTTTGGATGACTTCTTTTTACTTCTACTTGAGCAATATTATTTTGAAGTACAGCTACACTTACTTGAGTACAACTTTTGGCTTCTTTACCGACCTCTGCTCATATGTGATGCCCGTGATCATAGATAGACTTGTATCATTGCATTTATTAAAACAAGTACTAAAACTATAGCAGTAAATCATGTATTATGTATAGCAGAACCTGGCTTTAGATTGATCTTGCTTTTCTCCTCTTTCTTTTTCTCAGCTCCAGAAAGATACTGTTTGGTTGCCATGTCATTTCAAATTGAAATAGCATAAATATGCATCACAGATTAAAAATTGCACCGTGTAAAATCAGCAACGAGACAGATGAAATTGTGAGAGGCAATACAAAAATCAGTTAAATCCATATTAGCATAGAGATAAAAATATTGGGAGCTGGAGGTCACGTGACCCGGAGTGAGATGGCTGCGTAAGTTTTTTGCTCCGCTCGACTTTAATAAATTACGCTTTTTCCTCCTTAGTTGAACAGACTATAAACATGTCAGACACACCTTCTGACAAAGATTTTCCCATTTTTACATCGACGCGTTTGCAGAAGGCTAAAGAAAAGGAGGCGAAAAGGCCTACTGTTCATGCGCTCGCAGCTGATGCTAACACTAACACCGCTGAACCGCGCCTGGATATGTCAGTAATTCTGTCAGAAATAAAGGCCAATGGTTCACGTCTTGATGGAATTACGAGTCGTCTGGAGGGTATTGCCAACTCCGTTTCTTGCCTTCAGAATTTGTTTTCTGCTTTTTCTGAAAGAGTCACTGGCGCCGAATCACGCCTGGAGGAAGCCGAACAGAGGATTTCATCTGCCGAAGATTCGGCAACAGCGACGGAGAAGCAGGTGACTAACTTAAAGACGATGGTGGATCAGCTGCAGGCAAAAGTAGATTACCTTGAAAATGTAGGCCGTCGCAAGAATCTGAAGATTGTGGGCCTGCCGGAGAAAGCCGAGGGCTCTGGCTCACTCTTGTCGTATCTTCAGGACGTGATCCCAAAGTGGTTAGATCTGCCGGTCGATTTCCCTGTGTTGGAGATTGAGAGGGCTCATAGATCTCCCACTTTCGCACCTGCCCGAGAGAATTCGTCTCCAAGAAGCATCCTAGTTCGGTTTCTGAGATTGACTGATGAGGAAGCGATATTGAAAGCCGTCATGAAGAAGACGATCACTCATAACGGCTCGGAGCTTCGATTCTACTCGGATTTATCAGCCTGTGTGCTGCAGAAGCGTCGGGAGTTTGGGGCTGTGGGGAAAGCTTTTGCCGCCCGCGGTTTGTATAGAGGGTTTGCCTATCCGGCAAATAATGGAAAGATTCGCCTGTTCAACGATCCGGACTCAGCCAAGGCTTTTTTGGATTCTCTGGACAGCCAGATTTGATTCTTGGCTGAAATACACACTTTTACTTATGGTGGAACATTTTAATTATGCCATTGGACAAGTGTGTAGGATATTTTCTAAGGTAATGGCCAGAATGTTGCTATAAGAATATTGATACTGTTATAATAACAATATCTATTATTATTATTATTATTGTTATTATTATCATAATAATGGTTTTATTATTATTATTATTATTATTATTATTATTATAATCTCTTAGTATTTATTTGATTTTATTTATTTTATATATATGTAGATGTATGTGTATATATATATATATTTTCTTTCTTTCTTTCCTTTTCCAATGGTGTTATTCATAACTGATAATTACTTATACTAGAAGTGTCAATGGAGCGGGTTATAACGGAGCTATAACTTGGTGGTTTCATAATGTTGTTGTTACCTGTTTCAAGGCTTCCTATGCTGTTTTGTGACTTTTTGATATTATCTGTGCCTCATCAGTTGGGGATGGGGTCTTTAGGGGAGGGTTTTATAGGTTTGTTTTGCGTTTTATTTGTGGTACTTGTTTGTTTGTATTTGGTATCTCTTGGCACAAGTGCCATTCTTTTGCTTGCATATTTTCACTCTTGTGACTTTATTTTATCTAGATTTACAATATGCTCAATTCATTTAAATTAATAACATGGAACGTGAAAGGCATAGGTCATGTAATTAAGAGGAAAAAAATTCTAACATTTCTTTAAAAAGAAGGTGTATCTATAGCGCTATTACAGGAAACGCATTTATCAGATAAGGAACATATGAAGCTGAAAAGAGATTGGGTTGGCCAAATATACTTTTCCTCATTTACGTCAAATAGTAGGGGCACTGCAATTCTTATTCATAAAAACATCCCGTTTATCCTTGAGCATGTTGAGCATGATCCGGAAGGACGATTTGTGTTGATCTCTGGTTTAATTTTTGGAAAACATATTACTGTAGGTAATGTATATGCCCCTAATGTGGACTGCCCTCATTTCATATCTCATGTGATTCTAAAGTTTAATCAGTCCTGCAAAAACATTGGTTTCTTAGGAGGTGATTTCAATTGCGTGCTTGATGGGAATCTGGATAAATCTTCACCCCAGATTTCAATGGGTTGCAAATCTTCACATATTTTACGTAACACCTGTAAAGACCTGGGACTGGTGGATATTTGGAGGGAGCTGCATCCTAAGGACAGAGATTACACTTTCTATTCCCACCCCCATAAATCTTATTCAAGACTGGATTATTTTTTCATACCCACTGATTGTATACACTATGTGAGATCTTGTCAAATTGGCCCTATTGTGTTATCTGATCATGGCCCGGTTTATTTAGTTTTCGATATTAGGGTACCTGTTCAGAGGTCCAACTATTGGAAATTTGATATTTCGTTCTTAAGTAATACTAATTTTTGTTCTTTTTTTAGACAGAAAATAATTCAGTATTGGCACGACAATCAGAACTCGCCAGTCTCTCCTGCGATAAAGTGGGATGCAGCTAAGGCTACGCTGCGGGGTCACCTCATTGCGTATGCTGCATTAAGGAAAAAACTTGGAATACAAAAAAGGAAAGAATTAGAAGCTAAAGTATCTTACCTGGAACAACAACATAAATGGTTGCCAAATCAAGATAATTGGATTTTACTGAATAGTGCTAGAGCCAAACTTAACTTGGAATATACAGAACATACCAAGAAATTATTACTTTACACTAAACAGCGCTACTATGAGTTTGGTAATAAACCCAGTCACCTCTTGGCCTATCAGTTAAAAAAGGAGCAGAGTGAAAGAACTATAAAAGCAATTAAGACATCTGCTGGCAACTTGACTTTTGATCCTCAAGATATCAACACGTCTTTTTCAGATTTCTATAGAAATCTTAATACAGCTGATTATCATGGATCAAATGAGGATTTGATTAGTTACCTAAATGAGATTTCTCTTCCCAGTATTTCTGATGATGCTAGGAGCTCTTAAATGCCCCTTTTACCAGGGATGAAATTTGGCATGCCATTCAGTCAATGCCATCCGGTAAATCTCCGGGCCTGGATGGGTTTCCTATAGAGTTTTATGAACAGTTTTGGCCTGAGCTTAGCCCTATTTTAATGCAGGTGATAAATATTTTTTTGAGAAGAATCCTTTGCCTGAATCCTGGTCATTGGCAATTATCAGTTTGCTTCTGAAAAAAGACAAAGATCCAACCAATTGCTCATCTTATCGCCCAATTAGCTTACTCAATGTAGATTATAAAATTATAGCCAAGTCCTTAGCTCGACGGCTTGAAAATGTCTTGCCTCTCATTGTCAACCCAAACCAAACCGGTTTCGTGAAATCCAGGTATGGCTCAGACAATATTCAAAGAGTTCTAAATATTATAGATCATTTAAATTTCACCAAGGAATCTGCCTACATTGTGTCCCTAGACGCTGAAAAGGCGTTCGATCGGGTGGAATGGCCTTTTCTTTTTGCAGTCTTAGAGAAAATACGGTTAGGAAATAATTTTATTGAGTTGATCAGGCGCCTATATTTTAATCCTATAGCTCAGTTTAACACTAATAGGATGTTGTCCAACAGATTTTCAGTAAGTAGAGGTTGTCGTCAAGGCTGTCCTCTTTCGCCTTTGTTATTTTCTCTGGTTATCGAACCATTGGCTGTGGCTGTGAGAACTAATAGTAGTATACATGGTATTAAAATAGGTCTGGAGGAACATCGGATATCTCTATACGCAGATGATGTTCTACTGTATCTTAAATATCCTGACACCTCTCCTGATGTGATTCTCACAGTAATTGAAAAATATAGTAATTTTTCAGGATACAAGATCAATCTGGATAAATCTCAAGCTCTGTATATGCATGCTCCCTCCAAAGCCATCTCAAAATCACCCTTTCATCTAGCACTCTCTGGGTTTCAGTATTTAGGAATTAATATTACTCCTAGTTTAGAAGACCTCTTTAAAGCCAATTATTCCCCTTTGATCACAAAAATTAACCAAAATTTATCAGATTGGTCGATTCTCCCAAATTCTTTTTTTCGGCAGGATCAATATCATAAGAATGAACATCCTTCCAAGATTAAATTTCCTATTTCAGAATCTACCATGTTAGTTAGACAAGAAAAGAGATTAATTCTTCAGTTTCAAGGTATATTTGGAATCATAAGAAACCCAGACTTAAATATTCGGTTTTAATGAAACCAAAGGAATTGGGTGGGGTTTTGCTACCCAATTTCCAATTATACTTTTGGGCTGCTCAAATCAAGCACATGTTAAGTTGGTTTATTTATAGATTTGATTCACGCTGGGTTGGGATAGAATCTACAAGATGCTTTCCCAGAATGTTATGTTCCCTTCCATTTATTAATAATGTACAAAAAATTCAACAACTGATTAGTGTCTTTACTGTAACAAACACTCTTTTGGTGTGGAAGGATGTTAAAAAATAGTTATCCATTTCAAATAAGTGGTCTGTCTCTTAAATCTCCAATTGCGCTCAATCCTGATTTTCCCACTTCCATACAGAATATTGGCCTTTTGACTTGGAGGTCAAAAGGTGTGTCTGAATTAGGTCACTTATTTGATGACGGCCAGTTGAGATCATTTCAGGAGTTAAGACAGGAATTTAGTCTGCCCAGTAAGGATTTTTATAAATTCCTTCAAATACGACACTTTTTAGAGTTGCAGTTAAAAGAAGGTAATATACAATTTGATCTTACTGAAATAGGAAAAAAGTTTTTCTCTTCATATACGGTACTCTTAAAAGAAAGATCTTTAGTAACACGGAGATTGGTACAGTGATGCATGTGTTTTGGGATTGTGACAAAATTAAAATGTACTGGAAAGAGATTCACAAAATTATTTAAAAAATTATCGGAAAAATATTTGCTTTGTCCCCAAAAGTATATCTTTTGAATTGTACAGTGGATCTGGGTCTTGATTGTGATAAAGAATGTGTACTGAATTTCTTTATATACTTGGCTAAAAAATGTATACTATTATTATGGTCAACTGCTCAGGTACCTTCAGTCAATATGTGGTTGAGTCAGGTGTCCATACTTTTACCACTGGAAAAATTAACTTATGATTTACATAAAAAATCTGAGGTGTTCTAGCGAATTTGGTCCTCTCTCTGGAACTTTCTTGAGGTTACTCAATGACTATGTCTTTCTAAACTTATTTATTTTTGTTTTTGCTCTTAAGCATTTATAGCCATTTGAATGCCTGTACCACTGTTGTTGTTTTGTTGAAAAATTTTATAATGCTTGATATGCAAATGGTAAGGACATATCCAAATTGGGGCATTTTTAGGACCTTTTTGACTTTCTAGCAAAAGTGAGCAATTTTTAAGAGATATGGTGGAATCTTACGGCACTCCAGTTCTTCCAGTGTATTGCAGGCGGTGTTGTGTAAATTAGTGGTGCTTCTATGTATGTTTCAAAGCTTTTATGCTCTTATAAATACTGTTGTTTCATTTAGAATCATGTTCAGCTATTTGTCATGTATAAATTATACAGAGCTACCCTTTTCATTTAATATGGTGGGTAATTTCTTTTCTCATCGTTGTTGTGAATTGTGTGATGTTTAATTGGTCCTGAGGATACAACAATATGTTTATGTACTGTATTCATGTTCCATTGTGGTGAGAAGGAAATCGTCAGTGTTCTGATGAAACCTCGTTTCTCCAAAATCGTTTTTTTCGTGTATATTAATTACTTTTAGTGCAACATGTAACTTACTCTGTGCTATATATATGCTGTATTTGTCTTGGATACATTTGTACAATTTCTTCTTTTTTTTTTCATTTACATTTCAAGTGCATTTAAAAAAAAAAAATTTTTCGCTCTCCTGAAATTGAGTTACGAGGTTTCATCAGAACACAGACAAAATGCTTTTAGTATAATAACGTGCTGAGGGCCTTTGTCGTAAGCCTGTATTGCTTGTTGGATGGGCCAGCAGTGTGTGTGTGTGTGTGTGTGCGCGTAGTGGAACCTTGGGTTACGAACATAAATAGTTCTGGAAGTGGGCTCGTATATTAAAACACTCATAAACCAAAGCAAATTTCCCCATATGAAATAATGGAAACTCAAATTATTCGTTCCACTGTCCAAAAAAATAAATACATAAAAATAATTATTACAAAATATAAAGTAAAAATAAAACAAATTAACCTGCACTTTACCTTTAAAAAAGTAAAAATAAATTCCGACAGATAAGTGTTTCCGTTTGTGCATGCAGGCTCTGTGTATGTATGTGTGTTTGTGTATGTGAAACTAAAGTAAGGAGCCCCTCCACGCTTCCTCTTCTCGTGTTTTAATATACGAGCTCGAATTATGTTCGTAATCCAGGGTTCCACTGTATATAAAAAGTGTGTGTATATGTATTTATTATTTTATATAATTGTACAATTCAAAAAATATTTGTCCCTTCCTGATTTTTTTTTTTTTTTCTTGACATATTTTTTTTATTACAGATAGATAACCCAAGTGAAATACACAATACAGTTTTTCAATGATAATTTCATTTATTAAAGGAAAAAAGCTGTTCAAACTTGGCTGGACCAATAAAAAAAAAGTAATTGCCCCCTAAACCTAATAACTGGTTGTGCAACTCTTGCAGCAACAACTGCAATCAAGCATTTGCAGTAACTGGTAATGAGTCTTTCACATCACTGTGGATAAATCTTGGCCCACTCTTCTTTGTAGAATAGTTTAATTTTTTTTTGAGCATGAATCTGTTTAAGGATCTTAATAGGATTTATATCTGGAATGTAACATCCTAATTGACTAGGCTTAATTTTGTATTATTTGAGCCATTCAGTTGTGGACTTGCTGGTGTGTTTCGAATCATTGTCCTGCTGCCCTGTCCTTCCGGTCACAAACTGAGGGGCAGACATTCTCCTTCAGGATTTTCTTGTAAGATCGCAGAATTCATGATTTCATCAATTGCAAATCGCTCAGGTCCTCAAGCTGCAAGTGCTCAAGCTCAAGTGCTCAGCCACACTAACACCATTTTTGTGTTAGTTTTATGCCAGATATAATGGATTGCACAACTTTTATCATATCCTTCCACAGAATATTTGCTCAAAAGTCTTTTGGCAAAACAACTTGGAGATAATCAAGTTTTTTTGGAAGAACTTTTATGGTCACAATGGATGCCATTTTTACCCAGTCTCTTTCTTATTGTTTGAATCATGAAGACTGACCTTAACTGAGGCAAGTGAGGCCTGTACTGTAGTTTTTTAGATGATGTTCTGGGTTCTTTTATGAACTCCTGGATGATTGTTGTGCTCTTGGAGTAAATTTGGGTGGCCGGCAACTCCTGGTAATGATTACCCCTGTTCCAAGTTTTCTCCATGGATAATGGCTCTCACCGTGGTTCACTGGAGTTTCAAAGCCTTAGAAATGGCTTTGTAATCCTTTCCAGACTGATGCATGTCAATTATATTGTTTCTCATCTGTTCTTTAAATTGTGTTGCTTTTAGCATACTTCACTTTCATTCAGATTCATTTCTTGATTTAATAGGCAAGTGAAATTTAACTCAGCTTTCCAAAAATCACAGTTCAGTCAGGATTTAGCAAGTAGGGACAATTACTTTTTTAAATTTTACTTGGGTTATATTTGTGTAATATTAAAATTAGTTTGATGAACAGGCCAAATATTTTTGTGTGTGTAGGAGTTTGATAAAGCGGCATCTCGTCAAGTCCAGCTGCTGTTTGAGGAGATAGATGAGGAGCTGTATGAAGGAAAAGGTGGTGTGCAGCAGGATGAGTGTAAACTGTGGACATCAAGATTCCCTCATCTACGGTATACACATTCCACTATACCCACTCCTATTACTCACACACACCACTACTCTATCCATGCTCATTTCACACGCATTATCACTACACACACATGCACCATTGTGTCACATTCATTACCATATTAAGCACAGAAGCAAACACTGTACAGTATTTTGTGTAAATTAACATTACTAACTCTGTGTTGTATGTTAGGATTCTGGGAAAGCAGTTGATGAGTCCTACAGATGAAGGCTTTCAGTGGTTTTCCGTGTCATCGCAAAACAGCAGTTCGGGGACTCGCATTCAAAGCACAGGCAATGAGTGAGTGAGGATGTGTGTAAGCGATTGTATGTACACATATGCATGTACATATGTGTGTTAATTTTGTCAGCTATTTTCAATTTTAGTCTTTGTCCCTGTTAGTTCATAATATCATATTTAATCAATCTTGTCCTAATTTTGTTTAGTCAAATTTTAGTCATCTAAAAGTCTGGACATTTTATGCTAGTTTTAGGCAGAGGGACCTTTAAGTATTTTAGTCTAGTTTTAGTAATTGAAAACTTTTTAGCAATAAGAGTATTATTAATAACCCTACAGTCAATCTAGTCTAGCCAAAACCATTTTTATGGTTCTTCACAAAATGATTATCTTAACATTTAAAATGTATCTTTTCATCTGATGTTTTCAGCTAATTATATTTATTTTTAACCATCATAACATCTGCTGCATGTGCATATTTTTTTACTACAAAACAATAGGAGCAGTATGGACAATACAGTGTTTCAATACAGCTTAATGTGTTTGGCAACAGTTTAACTATAAAATAAAGTACACCACAACATAATTATGTTAACATGGTAACATAATTACCAAAAATAGGCTGTAAAAATGGATGATCTTTATAGCATGCCTTGATGCTTGATGCCTCTTCAGGTTTGTGGTATTTTTCCTAGCAATTGTGTGCCCACACTGTTTCTCTTCCGATATTTCTACACATCAGCTTTTTTTTTCTCTCCGTCAACATGAAGAAAATGTGCCCAAATATCGTCTCTTCTCTTACGTCCGAGTAATACTGCTGTCATGACGAAGAGTTAAAGATGACTGAGCTTATAACATCCCGTCACTGCTCACGCAAACTATTCATTATACGCTGCGCGCCATGACTCAGGAAATACTTCTGCTCGTGCCATTATGAATGAACGCAGCAGATTGTGACAAAAGTCATAGCACCCCATTCCCGAACAAGCCGCACGATTTGATACCTCATTCATGGGTCTTTAAGTCTATGGGACTTTTTGGGGCGGCTTGCGAAGCGAAGGACTACTATTATAATCTCACGGGCTTATTATTTTTCCTCTACTGCTTGCCGTGACGTCATGGAGCTTTCCACGTCATAGTCAAAGATACAGCTGATGTCATAGCTGATGTTGGTCTCAATGTAAAGTCTATATGTTGACGAAAATAAAGACAGATGTTTTATTAGTTTATTTTTTTAAACCATGTTTTCGACAGCAGGGGGCAATTAACCGCCCCAAAAAGTCCCATGGACTTTACATTGAGACTATGACGTGGAAAAAAAAAGTCCACACCTATCATGAATGAATGGTGAGAAGAGGGATTACAGTAACTGGGGGTTCTGTGGATGTTCACCTCGGAGCGCACTGTCGGGTTGTATTCAACAAATAGACTAAAACAAAATCAAAATCATGTTTGCTTCAGCATTGGAAACAATATTGTTTTAGGCTAACTTTTTTAAAGACTATACACTTTCGTATTCAGATTTGAGGGGTTTAATACGGATTAACAAGACCGAGCAGACGTCTCTGCCTAAAATGTATTTCGCCAGCAAAAAAAAATAGAATAAATACAAATAAAATGTTTAATGGTACCAATTAAATCAGACTTATATACATAGTTGGAGTTGATACTTTCAGTGTAATTCACAAATTTACCGAATATATTCAGATTTTGTAAAATAACGACAACCGTTTCCTTCCTAGACTTTTGTCCGCATCTAAATGAACTGAAGCTCAGCACTTCTTCTTTCCTTGTTTTAATCTGTAATATTTAAGTGAAATATATTTAGCGTATATGTCTAACTATTCCTTTTTATTTATGAACATGTGTATTACGAAGTTAAGACCTGTGTTCAGTTGTTCCCCGCACTGTGTATCTGCACGGAGAGTTTGTGTGTGCTTGTGCGCGTCTGATAGTGTTAACTAACTACCTGATTCGTGAATATGTCAACATATTTTCGTTAAAACGTAAAAATGTGTCGACATTGAGCACCATCAAAAGACATGAATGAACAAAGAAATCTATTTTTTTTGTAAATATTCTTATATGCACACGAAATGCTTTGGGCTTTTTATAATAATAATGTTTTTTTTTTGCTGTTTGTATCCAGCATTAAATAATTATTTCATCCATTATTTGACCACGGCTGGAAATAATAGCTGAAAGGTCGTTGTGAATTTATGACTGAAATAAAACTGTTATCGGGGTGCGTGAACCCCGTAGACTAAAACGAAATCATGTCTATACTCCATGTAGAGTCTGAGAATTTATTTACCATAAGCTTTGTTGTATTGTTTTTAATCACTCTATACACAACCTATGATTTTACAAATGGAATATTTTTTTATGTTACACTCTAAAAACTGCTGGGTTAAATGTTAAAGTGCTGGGTTATTTTATCTATTTATTATTATTTAATAGATTGCCTGTTAGAAATAGCCCAAATGAAATTAATCTGCTGTTTTAACCACTGCAGAGATAGTTAATCAGCGGTAGTTTTCACTAGTACTACTAATGATAATAATACTGAATGAAGAAAGTGCAGTCAAAGAAGTATCATCATTGCAGGAGAGAAGAAAATGAAGAATAAATACATATCAGTATTTAAATACGTTTATGAGCTCTGTTGCTTGCTGTCAATGGCATAAGAGAGATAACGCATTTTCGGCTTCAGTTTCAATTTTCACAGCTTCCCGCGAGCTGCCACGGAAGCGCGGAGATCCCTTTTCTCGAAACATGCGTTCTTAATGGCCAGATCTGTAAGGTGAGAAACCACAAGGGAGAATGTACTGACTCCCTCCACTACTGACTGTTACTGCTAAATGCTGTGTTTGAAGGTTTTTTTTTTTTTTTTCGACCTGCGCAAATGTGTTTTGTGTTAAAGACAGCTCGGGCAAACCTGACGAATGCCGGAGCACGCACCGTTGAGACGTTTACAGTAAATTCTGTGTAGACAGTGTTTATTTTGCTGAATATTACAAAACTGCCATGTCCCATCAAACAGTGCATCTTTAATAAGCAATATTTACAATAGAACAAACCATTAATTTGTGATTGAGACAAATAGGTTTAATTGAAATAATATTTATTAGTAGTATAAGTCAGGCTTTAGCAACCTTGGACAAATCACAATATACTTTAAGCTCTCTAGTGCGCATGAGCTCTCTCTCTCTCTCTCTCTCTCTCCCTCTCTCTCTCGCACACACACACATACACACACACAAATAGCACCTGAAATGATGATTGATGATGATGATTGAGACCTATGGGTTTAATTTGCATAACAAAAATTATTATTATTAATAGTAGTGGTAGTAGTAGTAATCCAAGACAATATAAGCTCTCTCTCTCCAACACACAGCACATGAAATTGCGTAAAACCAAATGAAACTAGGGCCAAAATATAAGCAGTAAAAATACTGTGGTTTACTCTAGGTAAACTATCCATGTCCTGTGATAACAGGCGCTAAACCTCTGAAACTTTTTAGTTGTTTTAGTATTGTTCTCAAGTGTGAATGTTTATGGGGATTTAATCTGTCTCTGCTGCCGCATCTATTCACAGTTGTGATAAGTGATTAATGCCCCATCAGATCTTTGATGGTGGAACGTTATGCAGGGATAAATTACAAAAGAAATACTGATCTGTTGTAACGATGCGGGTCCGTGCATAAACTGTTCAGAACGGGCAGATCCGCAGGCTACTACCACAGCACAAAAAATACATAACTCTCTCTCATAGGTCTTCGGTAAGGGCATAAGCCCAGAGAGGATCAAAAGTTTTATTTTTTATTCCAGAGCCCTGTCCGTTCTCCGTAAACGTCGGAGCTTTGTTTTTGTGTTTTGTTTCCTTTCAAGTTTCCTAATTAATAATCCCACGCCACCTCCAAACGGAAAGGTCTTCCCGTGCATATCATAAGCACTCTCACACACTCTTATTTCGTTAAACCCCTCTCACGCCCTGCGTAAAAGCTCTTATCATTAAAAACATCTCGTGGTGCGGCTCTCCATACTTAACATCCAACATCCGTATGGGCAGATATTTGTTCCAGATATTATGCGCCATTTAATCAATTTGTTATGCCAATTTTTGACTATCAGCGAAAAAACACATAATCAAAAATATAACGAAAACAAACCCAAGCAGAAGTTACATTTTGAGCTTTACTTTGCAACAAAATATTATCTATCAGTGTATTAAACAGAACTAGATAAAATACACCGTAATGTAAAATACATAGCCTCCATTTATATTCTGTATCTACAGCTATCGGTATAGATAAATTACAGATATTGCCGTGTCTTTAAGGATTATTAAGGATGTCTTGGAAAATATTGCAATAACTAATTTTATTTATTAAGAAATTTGTTAATTTTAAATAGCATAAACATCATGGGTTGTGTATTGAGTGATTTTAAAAATTCTGTTTTATTAATCGGTCTTATTAGATTTTTTTTACCATATCATCTATTTATGAAACTATGTTGACAATGCCTGTACAGTATATAGACATGCTGTATAAACTGCCTGAACACTGCAGTTAACTGAAGCAGTCAATGCTCCACCTGGCGAGATTATACAGCATTACAATCATCTTATTGGAAAGCGTATGGGGGCGTTTATGGGGCGGGGCACTGTTAACTGCATCATCGCGGGTGATCACATTCCGTGCACGGATCGTGCATGGACTTGTCATGGTTCGCTATGGGACCTGCCATGTTCCCGGCGGCTGTTTGACAGGGCTCCTACTGTACGTGTGCGGTTGTAAAGCAAAAGCAAGTGTCGTTAGAGAGGTTAAAGATCCATTTTCTCTCCCTCTCTCTCAGCCTGTACTGCACCTTGTGTGTGTGTTTGCGCACATGCGCCATTCAACACTGTGCCCCTCCCCTCCCTCTCTCGCCTTCACACACACTCTCTAATGGAAACACTGCTCTGTCGAGATTCTTTTCAAATGTAAAGTGCAGGTTAATTTGTTTTATTTTTTTATTTTGTTTTTGTTAGTATGCACTCACTCGAGTGTATAGATTGAGTGTATAGAGTGTAGCGATTTTCCTTGTTAATTTTCCAGATAAGGCAGTGTTTCCATTAACCATCAACGTGTGTGTGTGTGTGTGCGCGTGCGTGTGAAACACAAATAAGAGAGGAGGAAGAAAAGGGAGAAGGGAGGGTCTCATTATTCCTCTCCTCTTACTTTAGCTTCACACACACACACACACACACACACACACATGTACATATGCTGTACAAAGCACTTGTGTACACCAACACTAATGAAAACACTTATCTGTTGGGATTTTTTTTTTTTTTTCACGGGTAAAGTGCAGGTTAATTTTATTTTTACTTTATATTTTGTAGCAATAATTTTTATGCATTTATTTTTTGGGCTATGGAACGAATAATTCGAGTTTCCATTATTTCTTTTGGAAAGAATTATGCTCGCAATCCAAGGTTCCACTGTACTTCGGTTATCTTTGTGTAATATTAAACTTTGTTTGATGATCTCAATCATTTAGGAGTGACAAATATGAAAAAAAAAATAGGAAGGAGCAAATATTTTTTACAGTACTGTAGCTAAATAAGTGGTATTGAGTAATTGTGCCATTTGTTTAATCCGTTATCAAAATAGTAATTATTTGCAGCCCTAGTGTTCGTGCGTTTGTTTTTGTGCGTGTGCTTTAGTTTTTCTGTTTTTCATTACTGTATTGCTGTCGTCTTCTGCGGGTTCCAGTGTACCTTGACTAACACCACGTGTACCCGAGTGCTCACGGATTATTGTCTTGCTGTGCTGTGGTGTTTAAGGTTGCTATCCAGTTGCTGTAGACAGAGAAGTTTGTCTGCTTTGTGCATTGATTGAATAAATTTATGCATCTTCTATAGAACTTATCCTGTACAGGGTCAATCTATCTCAGGACACACACACACACACACACACACACACACACTACGGGTAATTTGGAAATGCCAGTTAGCTTTATCTTTGTCTTTGGACTGTGTGTGCACACAGACTCTAGACGGGAATCTAAGGGAGATGAAAGGCGACAGTGCTAACCATTACGCCACGGTGTAATTTTCTTTACAATAATGTATAGTAACAATAGTCAATAGTCTTAAAGCCAATAATTCACAGCAAGGCATGTCAATAAAGCACAGGATTTGCACAGTAGCCAACTTACATGTTGTGTGTGTGTGTGTGTGTGTGTGTGTGTGTGTGTGTGTGTGTGTGTGTGTGTGTGTGTGTATGTGTGTGTGTGTGTGTGTGTGTGCGCGCGCATGTGTGTATTCTCATCAGGCTGTGTGTGCAGGGACACAGTGCTGCACTGTGTATGGAGGTGACACACACTGCTGACTCCTGTAGTTCTCATGAAGACAAGTTACATAGAGTAATAGAGGAAGAAGAAGGACTGATCGAGGAATACCTGGCCTTCGACTGGAGGGATCTGTGAGTGCGTGTGTGAAGGGGAAAACATGCTAAGTAATGTGTGTGCGCGTGGGTGCGCAGAAGTGCTGTGCAGTTTTTGTCAATCAATTGAGTTAATTGAATCAGTCTGTTTTCTATTTAGAATCGATCCACACTTTAACTATTTAGGTAAAATTTTAAATGTTAAATTCTCAAAAAAAGTGCAAGCTGCTTCTATGAAGTTAAATTCTGTATCTTTTTTAAAGCAGGTAAAATTGATTTGAGACCACACTGAAGGTAAAAATCAAGCTTCAACAACCAATCAAAAACATTCATGCACAAACTTTTAAAGCTTTGTTTGCTCAAGTTGTGACACCATAATAATTGTGTCACAATTCCATCCAGTTACAGTCTTATGTAAAAGTTTAGTCACCCCTGAGTAAAATAACAGATTTAGGTGATTTTTCAATTGAAAGGATGTTAACACAGTCTCTCTTTGAAAGAAAAAAAATGCACAATATTTTCAGCAAACATTGGTGCATAGTTACTTTTTATGTCATAAATTGAACAAAGATAAAAAATAAAAACGTTATTGTGGCACTATGCAAAAGTTTGGGCACCCTACATAATCAGTACTTGGTAACACCTCCTCTGGCAGATATCACAGCTTACAAACACTTTTTATAGCCAACTAAAAGTCTTTAAATTCTTGGAACTTGGGATTTTCTCCCATTCTTTCTTGCAAATGGCTTCTAGTTCTGTAATATTCTTTGGTCGACATGAATGCACAGCTCTTCTAAGATCTACCCACAAACTTTGCACAGTGCCATAATAATGTTTTTATTTTAATTTTTGTTAAATTTATGGCACAAAAAGTAACTAAGCATAAAAAATATGCTAAAAATATTGTTCATTTTTTCCATTTCCAAGAGAGACTGTGTTAACATCTTTTCAACTAAAAAATCACCAAAATCTGTTATTTATCAAGGGATGCCTAAACATTTGCATAAGACTACATAATGGGGTTAGGACAATACCAGCCAAGAGACTGGGGAGGGTATATTCTGCCTTATTTCTGATTGGCTCATTCAACTACTCTCCACCTCTGGAGCTGCATTTAGCGGCTCACTTTGCTTCATTATTTTATGTGTTAATTTATATTGTTAACATTTTTAATTGATATATTTTTAGATTTTCAGGGACATAAGTTAAATTCTGCATTGTTTGTTTCTTAGTTTGACATTTAAATACATAATTTAAACTATATTACATAATTAATATAACGTGATACACAAATGTACTTTCTCAACATTTGTGAACATCCCAGCATTTGTATCTGGATTTATGAGAATTCCCTGATGCACTTTTTTTGAATGGCATTCCTTGCAGCCTTTCACATGTCATATGCAATAAAATCTGTTTCCTATTAATCCTGTTTTGAAAAATATTTTTTCAAAGGTAGGTCAGTCAGAATATAATATTTTTTAATGTAGATTGTTACCATAGTTATTTGATTTCAACATGATTAGATTTACCCAGATACAAGTTAATAGCATAATATTAAAGCGTTTAATATGCAGTATGTAATTATAAAAAAATAAGGTAAGGATGGTCTTCCCAAAAACTTATATTAAACAATATAGTCTAACTTACTTTTATTGTGAGTGAGCCCACTCCCTTGGATGAGAAGCAACCCCACACATGAATGGTCTCAAGATGCTTTACTGTTGGCATGACACAGGACTGATGGTAGCGCTCACCTTTTCTTCTCCGGACAAGCCTTTTTCTAGATGCCCCAAACAATCGAAAAGAGGCTTCATCCGTGAATATGACTTTGCCCCAGTCCATTCGCCATGCTTTTTGCAGAAGATCAATCTGTCCCTGATGTTTGTTTTTTTTTTGGAGAGAAGTGGCTTCTTTGCTGCCCTTCTTGACACCAGGCCATCTTCCAAAAGTCTTCACCTCTCTGTGCGTGCAGATGCGCTCACACCTGCCTGCTGCCATTCCTGAGCAAGCTCTGCACTGGTGGCACTCCGATCCCGCAGCTGAATCCTCTTTAGGAGTCGATCCTGGCGCTTGCTGGACTTTCTTGGACGCCCTGAATCCTTCTTAATAAGAATTGAACCTCTTTCCTTGAAGTTCTTGATGATCCTATAAATTGTTGATTTAGGTGCAATCTTAGTAGCCACAATATCCTTGCCTGTGAAGCCATTTTTATGCAACACAATGATGGCTGAGGTCACCATGGTTAACAATGAAAGAACAATGATTTCAAGCATCACCCTCCTTGGGTGTCAAGTCTGCCATTCTAACCCAATCAGCCTGACATAATGATCTCCAGCCTTGTGCTCATCAACATTCTCACCCGAGTTACCAAGACGATTACTGAAATGATCTCAGCAGGTCCTTTAATGACAGCAATGAAATACAGTGGAAAGTTTTTTTTGGGATTAAGTTCATTTTCATGGCAAAGAAGGACTATGCAATTCATCTGATCACTCTTCATAACATTCTGGAGTATATGCAAATTGCTATTATAAAAAACTTAAGCAGCAACTTTTCCCATTTTCAATATTTATGTAATTTTCAAAAACTTTTGGCCACGACTGTACATGTCCATTGATTTAAAGACAATCATTTAAGTAGTTTAATCATAAATACAAACAATAAAACATAAATGGTAGATTTGCATCTGATAAAGCAGCATAGCACACAAACACGTTGTGCATAGCATAGCACAAAAACTATTAAAACAACAGTTAAAGATCTTAGTAAAACAGAGACTACAACTACTGTTAAATAAAGCTACAGTTGTTTTATAATAAGTGATGTTTTGTGATGAGGAATATGAGAACTTGTGTATTGGACCGGTATCTAATAAAAAGCACCTTTTGATGCTTTTTACAGTCCTGCAGTATTCAGACTTTTAAAGGAAAGTTTGCATTTATATACTTAGAATGTATAAATTTCATTTCAATACCATAAAATTTAATTAAAATAATCTAAAGGTTTGTAAATTATGTTCCCCATCCCCAATAATCATTAGCGTATCAAAGTTTCAATATTCTTCTAATTCTGATGAACCATGGCTGCCTCAGGTATTGGTAATTCTTTAAATATGACAATCCATTTCCAAAATAGTGGTCCAGGATTGCTTCTCCCCCATGACATTGTGTGTGCAGTGGTGATGAGTGTGTCAGAATAAGAAGACATGCTGAGCAATATTTGTGTGTTTGTTTGTGCGCATGTCTGCAGTGATGATGAGTGTGTGTGTGTGAATAGGAGGACACACTCTTTGCCCCCCGTATCTCCATATCGCTGCCGGAGGGAAGCGGTGATTGACTTCCTGTTTGATGATGTGTGGAAAGAGATGATTGGCTGCATGGAGCAGCTTCTGATGAGACTGTGGGAGGGATGCAGCTCAGGTAGGTCTCTCTCTCTGTCTCTCTTACACACACACACACACACACACACACACACTTTGTATATTAAACAAGAACCTATGGCAAGTAGGCAAAAGTTTCAATCCTATTTTTAGTATTTTTCACATTCTTGTTATAACCCGAATGAGAGAGACACTGTGGCAAAAGATGAGAAGTGAAGCAGTAATATGCTCAGTGGCCTGCTATAGTGTAAGGTGTTTACAGCAGGAGCAGATTTATAAAAGATATACATTTATTTGAGCTGGGATTCTCAAGTGCAGTACTGCAGGGTGAGAGCAGCAAGAGCTGGAGTGAGTGAGTCAGACACAAAACTGCTGGAGTAATACCTAATCAGACAAACAATAACAAGCGTGCTGTAGGAAATGCCCTTTAAACTGTGTTTAGAAAACCTGAACAGTTTTAGCAACTGATCCTATGCCTGTGACTAAGCATCACAACTTCTGAGGCCCTCTGAATCTCTTTTTCTTCTTTTTTCTTTCTTTTTCCACAATATCACATTGAATAAAATTAATTAATTTCCAAATCAAGTAATGACGAATCGTTTGGTGACGTGTTTTTCCTCCAGATGAGGAGAAGAGTTCAGCATCTCTCAGTCCAGCTCATAATCAATCCCATAATCTCTCAGGGCTGAAGTCCAGCACTTCCAGTACTCTGCCACGCCTCGGTCCTGTGCCGCAGGACACTCCTAACACCTTGCACACTCTGGTTAGTACACTACAGCACTGTTGGTTAAACACCTTCATGCCTCACTCACGCGCACACACACGACTGACACATTAGGGGTTTGGGTTAGGAGTTGTGGCTGTGCATTTCTGACTGAATGAAATCTACAGACATATCAGTAAAGGGACAGTCAAATAAACAGACTGTATGTGGGGACCAGTCAGTGTGTTTTGTGTGTGCCTGTGTGTTTGTGCATGCATATGTGTGCGTACAGGTTGTGAGCCCAACTCACTTCTCCTTGAGTGCAGTGTGAGGGGAAAAGCATCAGTCCCGACCGGATCTCTGCTGCAGGCTATGTGAGCTCTGAAAACCTTCAGACTGATCCATGTTTTGTTTATTGTTATTTTGTAGTTATGTTGTATAAGATTGTTGTGTATGATTGATGTTATTGTCTTAAGATCTGAAATTATGTTGTGTAGTGTTGTTACATAGTCTTATTGTGTTGTAGTGTAGTGTTGTATGTAATGTTGGTGTCTTGTGTTATGTAATGTTGTGTAGATTGCTAAATAGTGTAGATAGATGGATCGATAGATGGATCGATAGATGGATACTTTGATCCCGAAGAAAATTCTAGAATTATTCTAGAGTGTCTAGTGTAATGTTGTGTAGTGTTCTTGTGTTATACTGGCTTTACAGTAACACACAGTGAGACAGGCGGGCGGGAGTGTGTCTCTGTGTGAGACAGACAGGTGGGCGGGAGAGTATGTCTCTGTGTGAGACAGACAGGTGGGCGGGAGAGTATGTCTCTGTGTGAGACAGACAGGTGGGCGGGAGAGTATGTCTCTGTGTGAGACAGACAGGTGGGCGGGAGAGTATGTCTCTGTGTGAGACAGACAGGTGGGCGGGAGAGTATGTCTCTGTGTGAGACAGACAGGTGGGCGGGAGAGTATGTCTCTGTGTGAGACAGACAGGTAGGCGGGAGAGTATGTCTCTGTGTGAGACAGACAGGTGGGCGGGAGAGTATGTCTCTGTGTGAGACAGACAGGTGGGCGGGAGAGTATGTCTCTGTGTGAGACAGACAGGTGGGCGGGAGAATGTGTCGCTTTGTGAGACAGGCGGGCGGGAGAATGTGTCGCTTTGTG
Organism: Clarias fuscus; assembly: GCA_030347435.1. NCBI lineage: Eukaryota > Metazoa > Chordata > Actinopteri > Siluriformes > Clariidae > Clarias > Clarias fuscus. The sequence goes on from CM059216.1 coordinate 7,559,882, forward strand.
AGACAGGCGGGCGGGAGAATGTGTCGCTTTGTGAGACAGGCGGGCGGGAGAATGTGTCGCTTTGTGAGACAGGCGGGCGGGAGAATGTGTCGCTTTGTGAGACAGGCGGGCGGGAGAATGTGTCGCTTTGTGAGACAGGCGGGCGGGAGAATGTGTCGCTTTGTGAGACAGGCGGGCGGGAGAATGTGTCGCTTTGTGAGACAGGCGGGCGGGAGAATGTGTCGCTTTGTGAGACAGGCGGGCGGGAGAATGTGTCGCTTTGTGAGACAGGCGGGCGGGAGAATGTGTCGCTTTGTGAGACAGGCGGACAGACAAGTTGCGTTACTATACTCTATATTATATGCCCTATATTATATACCCTATGTGCACCCTATGCAGACTGCGCCAGGTAGCATTGCATTTCTGGCTTCTTCTACAATTCCATTTTTTAAATTGAGTTGAATGTTGTACAAACCATCTTCTATAACTTCTTCTCTAGTTGCTGCATTGCAGCATTTTAAGTAAAACTAACTGAGGTTCAACATCGGGTAGCGCCAGAGAGTGGTGAAGAGACTCGCCACAGTGGGATAGAAAACGTACCACCAACTAGTGGTCTGGCACTATAATTGTAGACAGACACAGACACATCAATGCTCAAGTATAAAGTCTCAGTGTAGATTTGATGCCGATGTATAAATCAGGCTATACACATACACTTTGCTGACCACACACGTGCACAGACACACAATCTGCTTTCAATATTAGTCTCTTCATTAACCTTTTTCTTTTTCTCTTTTCTTTGTTTCAACTTGTCCTCTCTGTCTCTCATTCTTATTCTCCTTTTCCTGACTATACTTTCCTCTACATCTCTCCATTTTCATCCATTTTCTCCTCTTGAAGAGCACAAAGACGAGGGACTCAAAGTCGAGATGGAAATCCAAAAAGCAGAGAAAGACATCTACTGTATGTAACTGCTCTGAGTGAAGGCTCTACACACATGCGCACACACACACACACACACACACACACACACACACACACACACACACACACACACACAGAGCATCCCTGTGACTTATATTACTATAAGTTAAATTATAATAAATCTTTATAGTATATAATTTTATAATATATAAAAACTTTATAATATATAAAAAGTTATTTGTGTCCGTGTGCTTATTCCTAAACTTGCTAATTCCTTGCTGCATTTATAGACATTTAACTGTATGTTTGTCTCTCTCTGTCTCCCAGGCCAGTCGGGTGTGTGCAGGAACGGCAGCAGTGCAGCATCACACTTTGAATGAGCTGATTGTGGTCCATGGTCTTCCTCTCCAGCAGCGACACACAACTGCACAGGAGCGCACTGGACAGTAATACACACACACACACACACACACACACACACATATATATACACACACACATATATACACACACACACACACACACATATACACACATATACCCACATATATATACACACACACACACACACACACACACACACACACACACACACACACACACACACACACTGAATGCCATCTCTCTCTATCTCTATAGTGACTCAGAGGAGAGGATGTGCCTTTCTAAACCCCGCTCTCACTGCGTTCTGGAACAAAGCCCTTCCTCTTTACCCCGCCCTCCTCCATCATCACGGAGACGACCCTTGCCTCCTCGCACACTCCTCCCCCTGGCCCAGTCCAGCACAGCAGGAAACATGGAAGATGTTATCAGAGGGACACGACTGTGAGACACATCTCTCTGTCTGTTTGTTTGTCTGTCTTTCTGTCTACCCATCTGTCTATAACAGTCACTCTGTTTTCAAACACCTTTTCTTAATACTGTGTGTGTGTGTGTGTGTGTGTGTGTGTGTGTGTGTTTCAGAGCCCCAGCTAGTGATCGCCTTTCTTTTTCTGCAATGACTCTTAGTAGAAACGCACTTCTCCCCCCCATTGGAGCTACAGACAAAGAACACACACACTCTGGACATCATGTACACCTCTCTCAGGTAACACACACGCACACACAGATGTGGTGCATATTGGTACGCAAGAATTAAAGTTAAAATAGTTTGTGTGTGTGTGTGCGTAGCATCATCGAGCTCCTTCTAGTCGCGCTCATAGTGCTGTAGCAGATGAAACTGGCAGCCTGCTGGCCTTCTCCAGACCCAACACCACACACACCTTCAGGGTAAAAACATGTACACACACACACTTTTCAGTTTCAGGTGTGACTTCTAGTTTTAGACCAGACATGTGCTTCATCTTTCTTCCACTGAAGAGCCCAGTCAAGAAAACAACTGCGAGACAGAGCTTATGTCATGAGCAAGGGGAGTGATCAGTGCAGTGACTTTGTGCGCGTGTGTGTGTGTGTTTTAGTCAGATACTCCTCATCGCCGCTCTTTCACTGTTCTGGACAGCAGTGGACAGGCAAAACCAGGCAGAGCTTCTGTGGGCACAGGTACACACTTATATTCACATGTCACTTTGTGGCTCCCAAAAAAACATTTTTCTGGTCAGGTAGAGGGACTGGACTGAAATTAAGAATCAAAACCTTGTTACATATGAGAGCCTAAAAAGTCCTTCGCAAAGTCTAGTAAACTATATCTCGGAACAACATAAAAATATACGAAAGTCTGGTGCTTTGGCAGCAAAATATGAAGAAATAAGGGGTATCTCAAGACTTTTACATAGTACCGTATACAGTATTTGGAATACTGGGGTGGGGACTGGATGGGTTCAAATACAGAAAACACCCAAACAGTTACTGGTGGAATGAATCTATTGTCCTGAATAATACAAAATGCTCACAAAAAATGACTAGTGATTTCTAGTGAAGTCTTAGAATTAACAGAACAAAGCCGGCTTTGCATGTACAACATGTAAATGTCCTGCGTTTAAAATGAAATGTTCTACCATAATCAACTAAATTATAATAAAGGTGACCGTGATTGTGTCTGATACTTTGATAAGTAAAAATGGTACGTGTGATTTAGTTTCAGGAAACTTTCCATTAGAAGATGGAAACCGCTGGTGGTCACTAAAGGACTAGGTTAGAATGAGGTTAGCAAAACTTGACTTCATACGAAATCCACAAGGTCTTTGCTTTCGAATTTGGCCAATCAACCAAGTAATGAATAACCCCACCCAAATATTGCCAATTACTTCAGTTAAGTTCACACACAACAATAATAAGGAAACAACACTCAGTACAGCACGTCCATGACAAATTACTTTATACATTTACAGTATAGTGCTGAGAAAAACATTCCACTGGAATACTTAACAAGCTGCACGAAGTGTACTCTTTTATTCATGTGCATGCAAACCAAGATCATACCAATACAGTACATATATAACAACCTATCTGTCGTATTATCCTCTCCTTGTGTTTGTGTGTGTTTATAGATTCTTTGGGTATTGGTGTAACAGGGATCAGTTTGGGAATTAGCAGCTCTTCATTCCTGGACTCCTATACCACTCATACCCTTGACCACTTCCCCACTAAGGATGGGGCAGAGCCAGAAGGTAGAGCCCCACCTCCTGGTCAGTGACAGATGTTTTATCACCCCATATTTCTTCACCATTTTCATCACTTTATGGACAGGTTAATAAGTATATCTCGCTCTCTAGCTCTCCTAGGTCCCGTGTCTCTTCAGTCACACAGTAGAGGAGGCATGATGATGCGCAGCAACAGACCTTAACAGGACCTTAACAGACACGCGCACGTGGTGCGCGCGCACACAACCACACACACACACACACACACACAGAGAAAGAGCAGTTCTCAGCAGATATTTTCTATCACCTTTGTGTTATTATTGTTCTGATTATTATTATTATTGTAGTTTAAATTTCTAGAGTCCTATTTTTGTACAACTGCCAAAGACAATAATACACACATACACATACACAGTGCCATAGTGTTTTTGGCCATAGTGTTTCATACCTTTTTGGTTCCAGTGTGATATTAATGAGACTCACCCTCACTACAGGTCACATGACTTACGAGCATACTAGCGGGTTTTTAATATACTTTTTTATTGATCTTTTTTTTTTTTTTCAGGACAAAGCCTTTGTGATTAAAGCCTTAGAGCTGCAAGCCATACTATACACACAGACAACACCTTTTAATGTTTAAATGACAAAAATAATCATGTTAATTTACATTTAAATTATGAAATAAAAGTTTCTTTTCAAAACTTCATTTTGGGTATCTTTTTCACTTCCCCACTTCTCTCTGCCGTATCCAGGTTATTGCTTATCTGCTGCATCTCCTCAAGTTTTCCTCCTCCATTCCCCTCATGCATTTTTTAACTTCACCATGATATCTTGCATCTAAGTCTGTGTTGTGTTGCGTTGTGTCTGAGAGTGTTTTTATCGAATGTGTGTTGTATCTGAGATTGTGTGAGTTTTGATGCCTTCTAAAGTAACCCCTCACTCCTGAATTGCATCAATGCACACTGAGTGTATTTACACCCTGAAACAGACAGAGAGCAGCAATTCTACACTTATAATTTCTTCTTAATTTTTCACTCACTTTGTGTATGCATGTGTGACTGGGTTGAGGGTTCATTTATCCACTTCCTCAGAGAGTGCCAAAAACAGAACTACTATGTAACACCTCCAGGATTTTTCCACACTCTACTGTTCATCAAACTTCACTGTAATTAGGAATGGACATCAAAATTTAACATTACAACATGTTTATTATAATAAATACAAGATCAATAAAACAGACATTACAGACACCTTACAAAAAATGCTTTTTCTTTATTTGGGGGGTGGGGTTACTTTTTATTATTCTTATTATTTTTTTTTTTATACTATTAGCTTGAAAATGTTAAACATCTGCATTACAAGTAAACAGGAGTTAATAAGTGGGAATGAGGGAGTACAAGTAAAAAAGCAGAACAGTCCTCAGGTGCTTATCAAATGAGATGAGCTGTGGTCATCTGTTTGACAGTTCTGTTTATATAGGTGAAAAAAAATTAAGCACAAATTGGACTGAGTACAGAACTTATACTTTTATGACAACAACTGAATTGCTTTGATACCATTGACTATCCAAGTCCATTGTAATTCAGTACCAAATATTAATAAAGTGGTAAACTTAATCAGAATCAATTAACCATTAAGTACACAGCCTGCTGATTACACCACTCAGAGACTCATGTATGTTGTTTTTTGAAAGGCTTGACTATGATGTGCATTTCGTAGTAGGTGGAAAAATTTAAAAATTGTGGTTCTATTTTATTCTTCTTCTTGATTTTCACCACCTCCATGATGCAGTATAGTCTGCCATCGTCCTTCCCACTTCTGGACGTTCCCTTACTGCCAAAACCCACATTCAAAGCCAGTCACAAAATCACTTTGAGCAAGAAAACACATCTGATAACGTCATCTTAAACAACATTTTATCTCTGAATTGTCCATGTTGTGGTTTACAACTAATACAAGCTACAACCCTAACTAGCTTCTAGCACAAGGCTGAATCGCAAATTCCTCTCTAACCCATGAACAATGACTCTACTTGGTGTATGGAACAAGTAGCTACACCCTACATAGCATACTAGCTTTCCATTTTATTTGTAAAAGTTACGTACACATGATTTTATGGTAGGCGTTAAGCACAGTATATTCCATAATATCCTCTCACTTGCAACAGATGCACTGAATAATCTAACACTAACACTAGCAAACACCAACAAATCAAATTCACAAACTGCAAATTAATATCGTTATTACATTATTTTTCCATTTTCACATACTAGTTTCGAGTTACGAAGTCCACCACAACATACATACATATGAAGATAATCAGCAGAACTATTGCTAGTATACTTTTATCTGTTCGAAAAAGCAGCATCTTTTTGTAATTCTTTTGCTGTTTATTTTTATTTTTTTCTAAAATTACTAACTTGCAGCTGTGTGTGCAATCAGTGAAACAAGAGCAATTGAAATAGCTCAACACAACTAATATAACAAGTGATTTCTCCAAATTTAACACTTTTAGTGATTACTGCAGTCTCAGAATTATTCAACCCCTGAATAAAATCCCTCAAACAAATTTATAAATCAGATGTTGTCACAAACATGCCTGATGCAACCGTTACGAGAGAATTGTTGATGAAGATGTTTGACTGCATGTCAGAAATGGCCTAGAGAGTTGTCTATAAAGTTAAGAGACAATTGTCTAGCACAAACAATAACAAATATATAAAATAAATAGCAAAGGTACTAAATGTTCCAAGAAATACAGTAGGAAGCATATTTTGCAAGTTCAGAGAAAAAAGCAACATTGGTTATACTACCTGGATGTGGCAGAAAGAGGAAGCAATCACCTTCTACCCCCAAATTCCAGATTCTCTTCATGATGCAAGTGTTGGAAAATCCTCAATTGACTGCAAAGGACCTACAGAAAGATTTGGTGGCAGGAGGCACTGGAGTTTTCTCCATACTATAAGGTGCATACTGAAGGTCACAAGACATCCTCCACTTTTAACACAGGAAAACACAGGGGTGTTTCAACCTGTCCCTGCAGCAGGCTGTAGTATCTACATCCCTCAAATCCACCACTATTTGGGATTCAGCCTGTGTTAGAAGCTACATAGCTGTATAGCTTGTTATAAGCTTAAATAAAACAACACTGTGGTCTTTTGGAATTACTTAGACTCAATTATTAACAAGAGTTGTTTAAATTGACACAACATCAGATGTTTTTTCTTGCTGAAAAGTCATCTGTGGGTTGTTTTTAATGTCCATTTTAACAGCAGGTAATAGCTCTTTCCTCGGTACTGCGGTCCATATCAATCTACTTTCTCACATATTGTGACCAAAAGGTAGTGTAATTAACATTTGTTGAACATCTGAAACATGGAGTGTTACTTGTAATTGATCACTGTTACACCAATACCCAAAGAATCTATAAACACACACACAGAAATACAAGTAACACTCCATGTTCCTGGAGTTCTATAAATGTTACAGTCTATTATCACCGCTCATGGAATGCCCCTCATCCAATCAGATCGCTTGGTCGGAACTAACTGTTGTATAAACAGGTTTATATTTTTTATGATATAAAACAACTTTGAGGGTGTAAGCATGCCAGGGACTTAAAAAATAAAATAAATAACATTTTGAATGATACCCCAAGCACAAAAAACAGTGAAGACAAATTATTTTATCATGCAGAATACAATACTCTCTCTCTCTCTACCTGCCTGACAGTCTCTACCTGAGTTTCTTCCCTTCCTGTCTCCTGCAATTTCCCCATCTCTGCAGTCCTGTTTAAACTCCTATCAACCAATCATCATTACAACAGCTGAGTGCCCAGTGTGTTTTCTGTGTGTATGGTTCTCAGCAGTCTCTCCTGGTCCGCACTGTCTTACTGTTGTATTTAAGAGGAATTGCCCATCGTCTCATCAGATAAACATCAAAAGTATACAGTGTCCCTGCCTCCAGCCCACCCACTGTTTCCATAGTAATGGCACGGCGTGCATCAAGTTCCTGGAAGTATTTACAGAGCACACGTTGATCAGGAGGGCGGGACTCTGGTGATAAGCAAGGGTCTGTATCACTCTTTCGTTCATGAGGTATCACTCGGTTTTTACCTGTCTCGCTCTTTTTTTCACTATATACCTTTCTTTCTCCACCAGTCTCACTCTTTAGTCCTCGCCATGCCACTCTGGTTTGTCCTGTCTTACACCTTCGTCCACCACGTGTCACTCTGTCTCTACCATTCTCACTCTGTTGTCCATGTTGTATCACACAATCTCTATCTGGATTACTCCTTTGTATAACCTGTATCACTCTATCTCCACTTCTCTCATGATGCTCATCTGCTCTGCGTCTGTAGAGGCAGTATAGTCCTCGTTCCTCGGTTCCCATCCATGCAAGGGTTACGGAGGTGCAGGTGCGCAATGTGTTAAAACTTTTGATGTGGAGAGTGTGTGGGAGCGCAGGTGCCCCCCGGCGGTGGAATGCAGATGCTGCCTGCATTTTCACACACAAAGTCTCTTTCTCTGCTGCATGTGTGTTTCGGGCAGAGAGTTGGAGCTGGATCAGGTAGGACGAGAACCCCTGCAGCCACATCTGGATGAGTTGGTCTCCCACTTTCTGTGATGTCAGCTCATTTCCTTGGGCTGAAACTGAAACAGAGAGTGTGTGTGTAAGTGTGTGTGTATTGTTGCAACTCAGCAGTGTGAGCAGGCCATTCCTCTGTCCTCCACGTGGCTGGAAAGAGAAACTCCTTTTCTCATCTGCTCCTGAGCTCAATGTGAGCCACTGTACCTGGCCCTCTCTCAGTGAGGACACACTGTGTGTCCATGGTTCTGTGTGTGTGTGTGGCTCTGTGTGTACCTGCAGTTCTGCAGGAGTGTGTGATTCTGCATGTGTGCGTGCAAACGTTCCTGTGTATGCTGCACTAGTGCCATTTATTCTGTCAATAACAAACACATCAAAGTAATAGAGTGTGTTTGGGAGAAGCTCAGCGATAGTACAGACACTTTCTATATCTTCACAAACGCACACAAGCTTGTCAGATCTGTCCAGTTTGACCATTGCTGTTTTCTTCAACTTGATTTTCATCTCTTCTTTCTCCTCCTGGGCAGCGCAAAGGCTCCTGTAGTTGTGTTTGCGGTTTATGGTAACACAGTGCTCATACAGCCGTGTATGTGTGTTTGTGTATAGTGCTTTAGTGACAGATGGACTTGGGCTCCAGGTCAGTGTCACACTGCTCATCCCCACTCCGAGCAGGTGCACTCTGTGGTCAAAGGGCAACTCTGGAAACAACCCCCACAATGCAGGTCCTTCATGAATATATACTTGTGCATGTGTATCTTCCTGTGTTGATTTTATCCTCAGTGAGTAGACCGAGCCCAAGTGAAGCACAGGACCTTGGTAGGTGTCCACAGTGTTGCCTGCATAGGTGTGAAGTGTCTTCTCATCTGCTGATTTTCTCCACCACACTTCAGGTTCGTTCTTCTTAAAGCTCCCTGGAAATCATATGGTCCCTTATAAAACTAATCAGAGAGAGTTAATCTCACACACATCATTACATGCAGAGTGAAGCACCTTTACAGGCATCCACTCTAAAGCTAATCTGCACTGTGTTCCACATTTAACGCATCCTTGTTTTTAAGTGGAAGAAGCTGTAAAGCTAGGCTCCCCAACAACTTAACTGACCTCCTTGTCCACTCTTACTTAGATGAGGACGGCTTAATGACCATCATCTAAAGTGAAAAATATAAGACCACCATATAATATAACCAATTTCTTCTGATTGATAGTTGGCATAAGTTATAATTGTACTGTAGTGAATCCATATGTAGACATTTGCAGCCCAAAGGATGAGTGTCAGGGTTATGTAACTTGCTAATGTTCCTTCTCAAGGCATTAATGTGAAGTGTCTTAACAAGCAATTACACTTTTTAAACTCATTGGGATTTTCATCTTTACTTTTGCAGACTGAATTCTGTAAGTAAACATTTCACAATCAAAGTGCATAATTTAAATCAGCAGATCCAAATAAAGAGAATAAAATTCTTCTTGCACTCTTCACGACTTGAGAATCCAAATGCAGGATTTAAAGAGCCAAGCAACAAGAAAACTAAAAAACAGACAACAATGGACCATACGCAGTACACATACACACACACACACACACACAGTACTCTTTCTCTCTCTCTCTCTCTCTCTCTTACAGTACTGATCCTTGGCAGGTTTGTCTTTCAGTGTGGTTGCAGTCAGACTCCACTCTACGCGTCCTGAACAGGGAGAGACAGTGAGCATCAGCGTTGTCGTTTTCTTCCTCAGTGTAAAATGGAGCCTAATATAAAACCATGAACAGAAGCATGCAAATGTTTTAGCAGATGCACACTTAAGAATAAAATAAAAATAAGAATAAAAATAATAACCTCACTTTAGTATCAGTTTTTATGTAAATTGTAGTTTGTGATTTTTTTTCTTTTTTAAAGCAGCACTGGATGTTAAAATGAATGCTGAGCACATAAATAAATTATACATTCTAACATGTTAGTGTTTCCATAGTAACAGCCCATTCTCACACATGCACACATATACATAATGCAGGCGGCACCACATTCTAACTCCTGTTCTATGGAGTTTGGCCAGTTTAGCCACCTATCTTTGTCTTCAACGGCAATGATTAATAACTAATAACGTTTTCAATTCACCTAGGTCAAGAGTGTATGAGTGGTATATTTAGGTGTACAGAAAAACTGGATTATCAGACAAACGATTTATCAAAGTTCTTGCTAGGATGATGTTTTACCCTCCGCCATGTCATGTGAACTATCAATAGTTTTCACACTACTAAAGTTAGGTTAGTGCCCTAAAGCTTTTTGTAGATGATAAATTCTCATGTTATACCAAGCTCAACAGAACAAAGCAACCAAAACTAATGAGTAGAAAATGTTATTTCTTATATATTTAATGCAGCTAAGACAGACTGGGGTCATATTAACCCCAAAGAACACTGATGCATACAACATGAGAACAGAACATTGAAACCACATTATCATGTTTATTTTACGTTTACCCAGTTGTTTCCATTAAATTAGTCAAAGTCATTAAATAATAAGCCAAATGACCCAAATCATAAGAAGGTAAAGCAGATTAATATTCACAAATTTTATTGCATTTCTCATTCTGTGCAAACAGACTTCAGATACTGTACAGTATATTCACTGTCTTAGTTCCTCAGTATGCTCAGAAAATAGCCTGTTTTTACAGCCTAATTAATCAGATTGACATCTGTGTTAAAGAACACTGCAGAGATCTACAATGCCAGCAGTAGAACACTAAATGATGTCACCTGCAATGATATCCACTAACTTTGAAGCAGTGTGTGTGTGCATTTTGTTACCTTCGAGTGTGTCCTTTATTCAGGTGGACAAGTGTGTTTTTGCCTTTACTTAGCCAAGTAGTTGTATGTAAGGGGACCTCGTTTTCAGTCAAGAAACTGCAAAACGAGTGTGGGACGAGCATCAGGGCCAGACACATTCTCCACAGTACACTCATTATTATTACATCGGGTAAAGGTCTGGGGAGAGAGAGAGAGAGAGAGTGAAAGACAATGTTACATTATTAAATGTGTAATAATGTGTTTAATTTCTGTATCTACACATGTGGACAAAATTGTTGGTACCCTTCGGTCAATGAAAGAAAAACTCACAATGGTCACAGAAATAACTTTAATCTGACAAAAGTAATAATAAATAAGAATTTTATGAATGTTAACCAATGAAACTCAGACATTGCTTTTCAACCATGCTTCAACTGAATTATTTTAAAAAATGAACTCATGGAACAGGCCTGGACAAAAATGATGGTACCCCTAACTTAATAGTTTGTTGCACAACCTTTTGAGGCAATCACTGCAATCAAACGATTCCTGTAACTGTCAATGAGACTTCTGAACCTCTCTGCAGGTATTTTGGCCCACTTCTCATGAGCAAGCTGCTCCAGTTGTTTCCGGTTTGAAGGGTGCCTTTTCCAGACAGCATGTTTCAGCTCCTTCCAAAGTTGCTCAATAAGATTGAGGTCAGGGCTCATAGAAAGCCACTTTAGAATAGTCCAATGTTTTCCTCTTAGCCATTCTTGGGTGTTTTTAGCTGTGTGTTTTGGGTCATTGTCCTGTTGCAAGACCCATGACCTGCGACTGAGACCCAGCTTTCTGACACTGGCCAGCACATTTCTCTCTAGAATCCCTTGATAGTCTTGAGATTTCATTGTACCCTGCACAGATTCAAGACACCCTGTGCCAGATGCAGCAAAGTAGCCCCAGAACATAACAGAGCCTCCTCCATGTTTCACAGTAGGGACAGTGTTCTTTTCTTGATATGCTTCATTTTTCCATCTGTGAACATAGAGCTGATGTGCCTTGGCAAAAAGTTCAATTTTTGTCTCATCTGTCCATAGGACATTCTCCCAGAAGCTTTGTGGCTTGTCAACATGTAGTTTGGCATATTCCAGTCTGGCTTTTTTATGATTTGTTTTCAACAATGGTGTCCTCCTTGGTCGTCTCCCATGTAGTCCACTTTGGCTCAAACAACGACGGATGGTGCGATCTGACACTGATGTTCCTTGAGCATGAAGTTCATCTTGGATCTCTTTAGAAGTCTTTCTGGGCTCTTTTGTTACCATTCGGATTATCCGTCTCTTTGATTTGTCATCAATTTTCCTCCTGTGGCCACGTCCAGGGAGGTTGGCTACAGTCCCATGGATCTTAAATTTCTGAATAATATGTGCAACTGTAGTCACAGGAACATCTAGCTGCTTGGAAATGGTCTTATAGCCTTTACCTTTAACATGCTTGTCTATAATTGTCTTTCGAATCTCCTGAGACAACTCTTTCCTTCGCTTCCTCTGGTCCATGTTGAGTGTGGTACATACCATGTCACCAAACAACACAGTGACTACCTGGAGCCCTATATATAGGCCCACTGACTGATTACAAGATTGTAGACACCTGTGATGCTAATTAGTGGACACACCTTGAATTAACATGTCCCTTTGGTCACATCATTTTTGTCCAGGCCTGTTCCATGAGTTTATTTTTTTATGGTTGCAAAAGCAATGGCTGACTTTCATTGGTTAACATTCATAGAATTTTTTTAAATTATTACTTTTGTCAGATTAAAGTTATTTATGTGACCATTGTGAGTTTTTCTTTCATTGACTGAAGGGTACCAACAATTTTGTCCATGTGTGTACATATTTTAGCATGGTGTGTGTGTTTGTGTGTGTGTGCGTGTGTGTGTGTGTGTGTGTGTGTGTGTGTTACTTTCACTCTAATCTGTCTGCATTATGACTATAGAAGTTATAATTTTGCTCATCTTTAGTTTGTTACCAGAACCATAATCCAGGTTTTGCCAAACAATACTAACTATTGTAAAGAAAACCAGAGAGCACACAAATAGTGTAGTATGTTCTGTCACCCTGTACATGTCCTCAGCTACAGTTTACTGTCGGTTCAGGGCCAGATAGCAACACATTTTATTTCTGCAATGTGTTTTAATTGTTTTCTCAGTCTGCTCATTCACTATGGGATTTAAATTTCCAGTCATTGTATTTCTTTAGTATTTTCTATTTTGTGCATCCCTAAAGTGAAGTATTTGAAGTGGTTTCTTGTCACCTTTCTAAAAGAAAAATACCTTTTTGGTATTTTTTTAATCTGAGTGTCATGGCCCGGTTCTGACAGATCCAGGCTCTACTGTAGAACCCTGGGGCAGAGCACAAACAGGTCATCTGTTTACTGCAGGTGTACTGTGGTGTTTGGCATGGGGACATTGACGGTGGAATTTTGGGTGCTCAGGGTTGTAGTATGGACCTCTGGGTATTGAAATTGTTTGTCCAGCACATCCCTTGAGTGCTCAGTCAGATTCGGATCTGGGGAGTTTGGAGGCAGGGTTGGAGCCTTGGGCTCTTTGACTGCTGGAATCAGGCCAGGTGGGCTGGCGTTTGCTCCCCAGAGGAATAAATGAGACTTGGGTGCCTAGGATTCACTGGTGTATAGTTGATAGTTTTGTTATAAACATGTTAATGTTATTTGGTTATATGGTCTATTAGTTTAGAGTATAGGTAGTTTGAGAATTGTTTTGTGTTCAGGTTTCTTGTTGGAAGTTGTACTGACCAAAGTCAGTAAATTTTAAAACTTTACTGCAAATAAAAGCAACACTATGGATTTAACAAAGGTCAAAAGTTTTAACAAACTGTCAAAAAAATATATAAAGACTTTTTTTTTACTGTCAGAAAACACTGCTTCTACATGAATAGGATATTACTTCAGTGAACATGATTTGCTCATGTATTTTCAAAGTTGTGCAGTAAAACTGAACATCTCGCACTCCCCTGAACCTTATGACACTGGACTTGATGTGGTCATGGTACTCATTATAATATGGGACCTTTCATGACGCAGTCATGCTATTTAATAAAATGCCAATTAAAATTTACATTTTATTTGTCATGTAAACAAACATACCCAATATGATATTCAATGAAATGCTTATCTAAAATAGGAAGATAGAATAGAATACAAAGATTACATTACAATCAAAGGAAAATTGCATCAATTAAACTAAAGATAAAATAATAAAATAAAATTAAAATGTTTACTTTTAAGTTGGAATATAGAAATTTACAAAAGTTACAAAATTAAATAAACTTAAAATGCAAATATATAAAATATATAAATTAAACAGAATTTACAGAATGTGCTGTGTAATTGTAAACCGAAAGGTATTAAAAATATTAAAATATATAAGGGTAAAAATATGGTGTATGGGTATAACAGCAGTAGTGTGATTGAAACATTAAGTATAAAATGAAATGATGTGTGTGTGTGTCAGCAGCAGTGTTACTCAGTTAGTCCTCATTTAATGTGTTTTCTCCATTTAGGTTTTTAGTCTCCTCCGGATAGACATTCTAGTTGCCCACAACAACTGTGTTGTCTAGGTGGTGAGTGTGGAGGGAATCAAAGTGTTAAATGGTGAACTATAGTCAACAAAAAGCATTTTAACATAATTCCCCTTCCTAGTGTACAGATGAGAAGCAAGATGGCAGCTTAGGAGTTTTGCTCTGATTTGCAACTCTGTATTATCTTATTAGACAATTTTTTTTGCCCATTTTGTAATTATTTATTAACATAGTAAGAAAGTGGAGGGCATAAGGACTTTCCTATTTTTACAGTGACAAGATCACAAAAAGTAAAGAAAAAAAGAAAAAATCCACACATGATAAAGAAGGGGAAGAGGCTAGCATTAGTCTACAGCCGGACACCTCACTAATTTTAACTGAAATTAGGACTGTTGTTACTCTTTTAGACGGTATTGAGAGAAAAAATAGCTACCTCAGTTACAGTTCTTGAGAACTACATTTTTACAGAAAATGTTGCCAGTTTGGTTACAGCTTCACGCTGATTTCCCTACTATTGAGATTGAGAGAGCACACAAACCCCCCATACCTTCTCAGTCTATGCCAAGCGCACCACCAAGGAACAAAGTTATTGTGCGTTTCCTACGTTTCAGCTAGAAAGCAGCTAAGAAAACGGCAGTAAAAGCCTTCTTTCTGGACATTGCGCTTCTTTTCAGACTTATCTGCAGAGTTTGTGCGGAAACAGTGAGCATTTGGAAAAACACCACAACAACAGTCTTAAGGTCTATGCCAATTAAACATTGGCATAGACCTTAATGTTCTATTGTCCTCACTTGTCTGGAAATTCCAGGAAAATCCAGGAAGACTATGGTGACCAAGGTGTTTACAGAGCATATCCAGCTAGACTTTGCCGTTTACATAATGGAAAGATTATTTTATTTGACAGTGTTGAATCAGCCACTAAATCTCCAGACAAGTGAGCTTCTATATTTAAGTGGCCTAGACCTTAAGACTGTTGTTGTGGTGTTTTTCTTTCTTTAAATAATTTGAGGGTGTTTTTCCCCTAGTGAAATTAATTGAAAATAAATAGCTTTTTCAAGGTGATGCAGTTATTTGGGGAAATTAGGTTTGCACGCACAAGGCCCTT
Source organism: Clarias fuscus (assembly GCA_030347435.1). NCBI lineage: Eukaryota > Metazoa > Chordata > Actinopteri > Siluriformes > Clariidae > Clarias > Clarias fuscus. The sequence goes on from CM059216.1 coordinate 7,575,413, forward strand.
TTGACCGTATACTTTATTCCTGCATAAACGTTGATTTTTTTAATTTTATTTGTCATCTCCTATTTTTTTTACTTATTCATTGTTGTTTATGTCTTATTTAATTAATTATTAATTATTATTTATATTATTAGAGTTGGACTTAAGGTTTTATTTACAATAAGTTTTGAGAAGATCCTCTCTGACTGACTTCAAAATTTTGAAGAAGGAAAAGCTGACTATTGCACTTCTACAAGAGACACATTTGGCAGATATGGAACATTTAAACCTAAAAAATATTACATTTGTCAGGTATATTTTTTTTAAAATTATCGAATAAACAGGGAGTTGCTATACTAAAAAATGCTGGGTTGTTTCTGCAAACACATTGGTGGGTTGTTCATGCTTGGTCAAAATTCTGGGTTATTTCGGGTACTTTAAACACATTGTTGGGTTGAGTAATGCTGGGTCAAATGAGATGTAGTGGGTCATTTACAAATGAACACCTGGTTGGGTTTATTCTTTATTTCTCCAAACGGCAGCCTGCAAAGTGTTTTAAATATTATTGTTATTGTGTCACAAAGTGTACTTTTAAGAGTAGTTTAAGCGAGAATGTATGTGTGTACAGCTCAAAACATGAATCGGTTATTAAAGATAGCGTCTATTTTAAAAATTCCCTGAATGATTTCAGAGATTTGAGATCCAGGCAATCCTACGATGCTCCGCGCTCATGTAGCCGCCCAATATAGCCTAAACTGTTAGGAACCTCCGCTAGAGGTCACTGTTCATGTCTGTCTGTCTCTGTAGTTCATGTTGGTTGACTCAGTTTCCCAGAAGGCACCTCAGTCAGGTGATGAGTGCTCACCTGGACTGAGGTGCCTCATTAAAGTTTCTATAAATAGCAGTTTGTTCTGGGAAACTGGGTCGAGCATTGTTTGTCTGTTTGGTATGTTTGTCAGTAGGTTTGTCTGTTTGGTTTGTTATGTTTGTATTTGTAACTACCGTCATGTGGGCATTCCTTTTGTTTGGTTCTTGTTTCTTTAAGTTTATACTTTGGTTTGTTTTGTAGCCTTTGTTTGTCTAGGGCTCTACTGTTTGTTCTCCTTATGTTCCTTGTGTTGATGGATTCATGGAGCTGCCCTGTTTCATGTTTAGCTAGGCTGTCTCCTCCTGTGTCCTGTGTAAGTACTGTTCTGTCTTCTGGTTTAATTCTTTGTTTAGTTTTGTGTAGCCACATGCAGGCCTAGCCGCTAGCAGGGTTAGCCGCTAGTAGGCCTTAATTGCTAGTAGGGTTAGCCTCCTGTAGGCTAGCCTCTAGGGGGATTGACTGCTAGTGGTTCTGGTCGCTAGTAGGTTAGCTGCTAGTTTGGAGTAGCCTCATGTGTGCTTTGCCTTTGTGTCCAGTTCCCCACCATTAGGTCAGTACTAACCCGGTTAGCCACTAACCCCTTTAGATACTAACCTGGTTAGGTCAGCATCCAGTGTCCCCAGCGTTCCATGTAGCTACTAACCCAACTAACCACTAACCCAGCCTGTTCCATCTCTTGTCCCGTCTCCAGTCTGTCCCGTCTCCAGTCTGTCCCGTCTCCAGTCTGTCCCGTCTCTAGTTCCCCTATGTGTCTTAGTTAGCTTCAGCTCCATGTTTCCTCATCCCCAGCTCTGTCGGTTTCCTGTGCCAGTTCCTGGTTTCCTGTGCCAGTTCCTGGTTTCCTGTGCCAGTTCCTGGTTTCCTGTGCCAGTTCCTGGTTTCCTGTGCCAGTTCTTGTCCCTGTGTTGACGCGCCGTTCCCTGTGTTAGCGCGCCGTCCCTGTTTTTCCTGAGCCCTAGTTTTAGTTTACGTTTGTTTTGGTTCCTTTGTTTGTTTGTGTTTTAAGTTTTGTTAAATAAAGACTTTCTGTTTCAACAACCCCTCTGCCTTCATGCCTACCTATATGCCCAAGGCAACTACATCAGCCGGGTCTAGCCAGCACCACCAGCTAGACCCATGACATAAACTTGGCAGAAACTTCTGAAAATGATCGCTGGCTGTGGTGTAGTTGTGGTAGGAGCAAGCTAATTTCCATGTTAATTCGCTTTAATAATTAATTATGATATGGGGGTGAGAGTTCATGTTTTAATATTCTGTGCCAACAGTCGGCTATAGTGTATTTTATGATTAAAGTGCGTTTGTAGCACACACAAATAAAAAAAAAATTTAACTAAATTTACTAAATGTAATCTTAAATGTAATTTTAGGTAAATTACTAGTAATCTTCACTAAAGCTGTGTGTGTGGAAAGTCTCTGGGCATATTTTATAATATTTAATAGGTGTCAGAGGAAGCTATTGGGATATGTTTAATAACAGTTTTAATATGTCTTCTGTTTCTGTCTGTTAAAAAAACAACTGGTTGTGTGTTATTCTGACCCAGCAGTTGGTTTATTCTTTGGAGAACTTTCTGGATTCTTCACTTCTGACTGGATCATGCTCAGAGCACTCAGTATTTTATGGTAAGTTAATTTAAATTTTTACTTTTTTTTTAGTAACTTGTGGTAGGAGCAAGCATATTTTATTGTTTAAAATAAATGCTTTGATATTAATATTGTGTATTGTTTTCCCATTCTGTTTTGATATTCAAAAAATGAGAGCATCATGGTTGTCATAGTTTAAAACAAGCTTTTTCTTTATCCTTATGAAATATTATTATAAGTTGTAAATTCACCATTAAATATCATATTCATCGTGTTTGTTGAGAATTTGAAAAGGGGTGAATGTTTTGTATTAAATCCAGATGAAGCACCGTATCCTGTTATCCCTCACATGTTAAATAGTGAGGTAAATTAGTCAGAAATATACACTAAATTCATGTTCACGTTATGTATTTTTGTGTATTGACAAGAGAAAAAATGTTTTGCATAAAATGCATATGTAGCTGTACGTCCTTAACAAAAATGCTCAACGTAAATTTTAGTTATATTGCAACACTAAGTGATGCTGTATAATCCATAGGTGGACCAACATGATGTGGATGATATCTGCAAAATATGGAGATGACTGGAGGATTGTTCCATGTTTTGTTCCTTGGGGATGATACAAGAGGGACCTGACAGATCTTTTCCATTGTTGGAGGCATTGGAAATATTGATACAGACTCTTTGGTGAAGGCTGTTTTTTTTTTTTGGTCATTGATGTTAAGCAATGTCTTCTCACCTGGGAGTTTCTCCAGCATACTGTAGATCAGATTGATGAACACGAGTACTCATCTTGTGTCATTATATTTTTGAGGACAACAGTTTTTTCAGTCAACATTTAATCAATAATATTTTGAAAAGTTTTATCATTTTTGTTTTTAATGTCATTTTTGAAGGAAATGAAATAGTAATAGTTAAGTAACAGATGGGAAATATTTGTCATGTGGGCATTATAAGATTTTTATTGAATACTTCTATATAAAAAGTTTTTAAACATTGTATTAAATGCAAAAAAATGCAATTCAAATCAGATTTACAGAGGCCTCTTGTTTTATTTATTTTACAGTACATTTATTTTATATTTAACAAATGGTCCCCTTGAGATTATATGGTTTTGTCTGACATTTTTGTCAAAATTAAGTTATTCACATTTTCTTATTCTGTGACAATCTATTTACATTATGTGAAGTTGTGTACATTTTGTGTCTTTTTTGAAAATAAAAAAATCAAATGGAATGTGTTAACCCAGCAAGAGTGTTAATTTTACCCACTGGTTGGGTCAAATAAAATAACCTAGCACTTTAACATTTAACCCAGCTAGAGTGTCAGTTTAACCCACTGGTTGGGTCAGATGAACAACCCAGAATTCTGGGTTAAATGGTACAACCCAGCGCGCGTTCTGTCCAATAGTGACCCAGCAGCTGGGTTATGGTTGGGTTGTTTTTTAACCCAGCAGTTTTTAGAGTGATTTTGATTCATAAAAACATTCCTTTCATCTTAGAGCAGAATGAGCAGGAACTGAAAGGCAAATTCTTTAATCACCAGTCACATCTTGGGGAAACCCTGAACTGTTTTGAATGTGTATGCCCCAAATGAGGACAGTCCTGACAGTCCTCATCAAAGATGGTCCCATTGTTTAATCATCATTGAAAAGGTCTTTGGATTATGACTGAGGATGGATGTATCATGGATAATAAAATGGAGAGGTCGTCTTCTAAAAATCATGTGTCGGGTAGGTTTGGTGGATGTATGGAGAGAACTACATCCAGGCGTCAAAGACTATACCTTCTACTCTCCTCCAAATAATTCTGATTCTGAATTAGACTATCTAAGATCGTGTGAAATTGGTCCAGTGGTTCTTCCTGATAATAATCTTGTTTATTTTGGTTTAACAGAATTTTCAACCCCAAAGTCATATTATTGGCAATTTAATAGTACTCCCCTTACTGACAATTTTTTTGTCCCAATATTCCAATTATCCCAATATTGGCAGGATGATGAATTTTGTCCAGTAAATAGCGTCACTAAATAAAGCATTAGGCCACCTTAAGAGGCCACATTATTTCTTTTACTACTTTGCATAAAAAACAAATGGCTGAAAATAGGAAAAAATAGAAGAAGAGGTTAAAAAATTGGAAAAATTGGCTTCATAAAACCTTCACCCACACAAAACAACTAGAATCTTCTAACCAGTGTCAGATCTAAATTGAACCTGGACTACTCAGAACATGTACAAAGAGACTCACTAAACAGTCAGTGCACACCAGTCACCTCGTCTACTCTTCATTTTCTATCATTCTCCTGATTCATCATCTCTTCAAAGTATTTGTTCCATCTTCTCATCAACCTCTTGGCACCTGTCAGTACATTTCCATCCCTATCTTTATCACTCTAACCTGCTGCACATCCTTCCCATCTCTGTCTCTCTGCCTCGGCAACCTGTACAGATTCACTTCTCCTATTTAGATGATATAATCATCTTTTTTAACCTATTTTTTGGTATAATCACTTACAGCAATGATTGGCAGGGGGAGATGCGACACCTGGGGGCTTTCCTGAGGGGGCTCACATGAACAGAGCTTCAACTGGGGTCATGGAAATGTATGTCCACCCTGAATTGCAGGAAGGTGGACGTGGTTGAATAACAGCTGTGAAATGAGAATCACTGTTACCTGTGAACTGTTAAATAACCAGTAAGCATTTGCAACCATCAAAAATATTTAAGGTGTTTTCAAACCCAAAACTGTCTCTCTAGCATGCCTAAAGATGGACAGAAAGAGAGTGAGACTGGAAGTGAGACATTTTCCATCTCATGATTAAAAGATGTAAAAGTAAAAATAAAAAACAAAACATTTCCTTTAATTCAGAAAGAATGATTCATTTGAGGATAAAATATAGTTCTGTTTTATCTTACATTCGGTCAGTTAAAGCTGAAGTGTCTGTAATCTAATTTTATCATCTTCGCTAAATCCTATATATAAACCCTAACCCTGTTTTTTTCTGGTTTATTTTTTAAGAAATCAACAGGCATGTATCTTTGCACTTCTTTCAATTAATCCTATTTCTCTCAATTTTCTCTGCATAATGTTTTTTTATGGATTAATATCTACATCTGCAGATGTACCCTTCGGTCAATGAAAGAAAAACTCACAATGGTCACATAAATAACTTTAATCTGACAAAAGTAATAATTAAAAAAAATTCTATGAATGTTAACCAATGAAAGTCAGACATTGCTTTTTAACCATGCTTCAACAGAATTATAAAAAAAATAAACTCATGGAACAGGCCTGGACAAAAATTATGGTATCCCTAGAAAATACTGAAAATAATGTGACCAAAGGGACATGTTAATTCAAGGTGTGTCCACTAATTAGCATCACAGGTGTCTACAATCTTGTAATCAGTCAGTGGGCCTATATATAGGGCTCCAGGTAGTCACTGTGTTGTTTGGTGACATGGTATGTACCACACTCAACATGGACCAGAGGAAGCGAAGGAAAGAGTTGTCTCAGGAGATTCGAAAGAAAATTATAGACAAGCACGTTAAAGGTAAAGGCTATAAGACCATTTCCAAGCAGATAGATGTTCCTGTGACTACAGTTGCACATATTATTCAGAAATTTAAGATCCATGGGACTGTAGCCAACCTCCCTGGACGTGGCCACAGGAGGAAAATTGATGACAAATCAAAGAGACGGATAATCCGAATGGTAACAAAAGAGCCCAGAAAGACTTCTAAAGAGATCCAAGGTGAACTTCATGCTCAAGGAACATCAGTGTCAGATCGCACCATCCGTCGTTGTTTGAGCCAAAGTGGACTACATGGGAGACGACCAAGGAGGACACCATTGTTGAAAACAAATCATAAAAAAGCCAGACTGGAATATGCCAAACTACATGTTGACAAGCCACAAAGTTTCTGGGAGAATGTCCTATGGACAGATGAGACAAAAATGGAACTTTTTGCCAAGGCACATCAGCTCTATGTTCACAGAAGGAAAAATGAAGCATATCAAGAAAAGAACACTGTCCCTACTGTGAAACATGGAGGAGGCTCTGTTATGTTCTGGGGCTGCTTTGCTGCATCTGGCACAGGGTGTCTTGAATCTGTGCAGGGTACAATGAAATCTCAAGACTATCAAGGGATTCTAGAAAGAAATGTGCTGGCCAGTGTCAGAAAGCTGGGTCTCAGTCGCAGGTCATGGGTCTTGCAACAGGACAATGACCCAAAACACACAGCTAAAAACACCCAAGAATGGCTAAGAGGAAAACATTGGACTATTCTAAAGTGGCCTTCTATGAGCCCTGACCTCAATGCTATTGAGCATCTTTGGAAGGAGCTGAAACATGCTGTCTGGAAAAGGCACCCTTCAAACCGGAAACAACTGGAGCAGCTTGCTCATGAGAAGTGGGCCAAAATACCTGCAGAGAGGTGCAGAAGTCTCATTGACAGTTACAGGAATCGTTTGATTGCAGTGATTGCCTCAAAAGGTTGTGCAACAAACTATTAAGTTAGGGGTACCATCATTTTTGTCCAGGCCTGTTCCATGAGTTCATTTTTTTTAAATAATTCCGTTGAAGCATGGTTGAAAAGCAATGTCTGACTTTCATTGGTTAACATTCATAGAATCCTTATTTATTATTACTTTTGTCAGATTAAAGTTATTTATGTGACCATTGTGAGTTCTTCTTTCATTGACTGAAGGGTACCAACAATATTGTCCACGTGTGTAAAAATTGAATAAAAAAGGGCTGTTTTTAATTTTTTCTATAGCTCACAGAACAGTTTGTTGTGATCACAAACTCTGAGCATCTCTTCAGGTGTTGCTTTGTCAAGGTTTTTGTCTCAAGAGGTGAAGATGAAACTTCAGAAAGTCCCCCAACAACACAAAGAGCCATCACCACAGAAATGACCTAACAGATGAGGTTAGTGGGATATAGAAAAACCACTCTTTCTCTCTCTCTCTCTCTCTCTCTCTCTCTCTCTCTCACACACACACACACCTTTTACACAGAGGTTAGTGTGAGATAAAGAGATGGATAAATCATGCGATTCTCTTCCAAGTGTGTATACACTCCATAATTAACTCTCTCTCTCTCTCTCTCTCTCTCTCACTCACTCACACTCACAAGCACATGCAAACACAAGAGATCCATCTGTGATTTAAAACTCTCTTCTTTTTTACTCTGCATTTGTATAAATCTTGCCCATTCCTTCCTCTTACTCTCTCTCCATCATTTTGTTTACTCTGCTCAGGCTTCCTTTACTTTCCATTCTCTCTCTCTCTCTCTCTCTCTCTCTCTCTCTCTCTCTCTTTCTGTGACGTTGAGTAACAGAATAGTTTCACTGTGCCCCCAAAGATCAACTGAGCTGGAGGTTAAGAAAAAAAAAGAAAAACAAAATAAATGTGGATGATACCATGTCTTCCTGTTACTGTCTGTTTCTCAAAATCAAACCGATTTTTACACACACACACGCACACACACACACAAAGACTTACCTCAGATAGGACGTAATAGAAATCCAGGATCCCCCCAAAAAGTGAACTGTTCTCTGTCTTTCTCCTTTCCTGTCTGTCTTCCTGTATCTTTTCTTCCAGCCTAGATCAGAGCTTCATATGAACACACACATCTGTGATCTGATCGTTGTGTGTGTGTGAGGAGAGAGAGCGAGAGAGAGAGCGCTTGTGTCATGAGCAGGGGGAGTGAGCAGTAAGTGTGAGAATGTGTATGTGTGAGTAAAGGGACAGGAGGTCTCTGGCGGGGGGGGGGGGGGGGGGTGATGTGGCAGATTGTGTGTGAGAGGAAAGAAAGAGGGGGTGGTTGGGTTTGTAGATGGTTTTGTGTGTGTTTGTGTGTGTGTGTGTGTCTGTGTGTGTGTATGAGGGCATGTATTAATTAAATGAATGTATTCAGAATCCTTAAAGCATACATTAATTATTCTCTTAGCAAGATTACATTTGCTAAAATGTGTGATTAAAATATACATAATTTATTTACGCAAATCCAACATTTTGAGCTTTATGATAAAACATTAACTACAACTTTAGAACTTTACAACTTTAACTTTAGCTGACTAATGTCATTAGGTTAACAATGAAATTTTATTCAAAATTTAAGACTGTTAATCAGGGTTAATGATGTTGTAGACCTTGTTGTTTATGGGCCTTTTTATTTCACAGTGCTGTGTTCAGCACAGTTTCAGCACAACACAATGTGCACAGTTTCTTCAGCATTATGTACTGTGTCAGACAGAGATACACACTCCATCATCACTAAATTTCTCCTGTCAGATATCAGTTCTGTTTTTTTCATCCACAGATTTTTTTACACTTCTTTCATGCTTTAAAATGGCTCCTATAACAAGCTAATTCTAAACAAGAAATAGTAGCAAAAGCGGTTGCATCCAATAAAACACATGGGGGGGGGGGGGGGGCGCAAGTGTATGCTCTATAGGTCAAGTACTAGTTTTCTCTGTAATATTGAATGTGTGTGTAAGGCTGACTCCTCCCCTCTCGGCTCAGTACACTGTTACCTCTCCATTTTCTCCCACACCATCTCCATCCCGCTGTTCAGAGAAAGGCCATCTGCACTCTTTGTGTGTGCGTGTGTACATGTGCTCATGCATGCAGTATGTTAACACTGTGCTAAAACTCCATTCCATAAGCTGTTCTTATGAATTAAGAATTAATTTAATTATTTTTATGTTAATAATGTTTTTTTTTTCTTTATGATTTGGGATATCTGGGTCAGATCCCACAGGATGTAAACCTGTAGTCTTTTTAATTAGGACTGTTGAATAGTCCTTGTCATGTTTGACACAGAAAATATTCAGTGTTTACACTTGTAAAACCAGAAAACAGCTACATGATAGCATGAACATCTATAATATATTGAATATGGATTATGGAGAATATTTATAAAATATATAGACCATAAGTTAGATTTAAAAGGAAGAAGAATGTCAGAGATAAGTTTTAGCTGAATTAAGAGAGGAAGAGTTATTGCTTGATATGTCCGCCGTACCTTGATACATTTACCGGTCCGGGCCTGATGTCTGAAGATCTCTGTTTATTCTCAGCAAAGAGAGCACGTTTAAAGCGGTGCTGTGACCGAACATCAAAAGAACCAGTCATTAACATATCAGTCATAGAAAGACCCAGAGACAGACAGGTGATAGGAAATACATTTGCATTCTCCTGGTTAAACAAAAGGGTCCTAGCGGACAAGAGCTGTTTGGATGTACATTTGTCTGGATACAGGATATAGAAGGTGTTACCACATAAGGAGTCAGGGAGCACAGGAAGCACAGACACAGGATTCTTATTACATTATTATATTGTGGGAATTTTTTGTCTTCCACCTATTGATGTTGCCTTAATACAGATTATTAAACATGTACTTAAATTTAGTAAAAAGAATTAAAGAAAGACTTCTCACTCAATGCAGATCTGGATGAAGTAAGGATTTATTGCAGCAATAAAACCAAAGTGACCCAGCTTAGCAATGCCTAGATTGGAAGTCCAAGCAATACCAAAAAGCAGGCTCATCCTTATCACCCCCTCCTTTATATGCTTTTCCACTTCTGGCAGATGATCAACCCATTATAATCCAACTTTTTCCCATAAATTCTCCTATTATAATTACAGTTTTTATATCTTGTTTTATTATGTCATATACCTCGTCATCTGACTCCGCATTATGCTCATATTATTTCCCATTATACTTTATTTTCATTATAAATTATTTTCCATTATCTTTACACTTTTTCTTTCTTTATTTTTTAAAAATATTGGGGCGTTGCCTATTTTTGCTATACTTCTCTTGGTTTTCCGGTTTGTTCTTCAGTTCTCAAGAGACCGACCATGGGTAAGCATCTCCCTCGTATGGTTTCTTTCACTATTTGTCTCATTTTTCCTCTTTTTGGTATTTGATACATTCTTACCTTAATTTTACAGCTAATCGCAACTGCTCAAACACTGACTACATCCCTCTGGATGACTCAGACAGCCAAGGCAGTCCGGATTATGCTACTTCTGAGGATTACAACCCTATTGAGCCTGTTATGGACCGGGCCTCGGTGAGTTCTATTCAAGAAGAACCTGAGTCCGCTGGATCCTTGATGCAATATCTATGGGAGAAAGGCCTCACTTATTTTAAGAAGAGTGACTCCAAGCCTGGTCCTTCTAAAAGACTGCGTTTGGAGGCAGGTAGTCCTCCTCAATCTTTTAGACCCGTAAGGTCCAGCACTTCAGGCCATCCATCCAAAGGCCTAATTTTTATGTTACGTTTTTGATTTTAAGGTGTCTGTTGGTACCCAAATGGATTTTCCTCCCGTGTCTATGCCACTTTTGAATCATGGTCATTCTAGTTTTATTCCTCTTACTGATCTTCCCATTGGTGTTGTGCTGGCTCATAGAAGATTTGTGATATTTCTCTTCTGTTGTTAATGTTACAGGCCCCCTATGCTATTTTACTTTTATGTTGGCCATATATTTTGTATTCTTCTATATGCATTTATTTTATGTTTTATGTACACCTTATTTCTTGTGTCTTCTTCATTAAACATGCCATGCATACCAGCGTCTGTGTGTCTCCTAATTATTTATGTTTTATCCTTGGTTCTTATACACACGGGTATCTGTATGTCTTCTGGTTATGTGATTTATTGCCTTCAGCGTGCCCTCCCTATCATGTTCGCTTGCCTTTAGTGTCTGGTGAGCATGTATTCCCTGTCATGTTCATTTTCCCATGAATCTGCTAATTATTGTAAATTGCGTTTTCCCATTCCAGGAATTCTTGCTTTTACTTTCCCCATCTATTCATCATACACCTGAGTTATTAAGTGCAGTTTTATCTGTATTTCTGGGTTCACATGGTACACTGAGTATCACTATCTCTTTACTGTTTATGTTTTACACCCTGACTTACAGTGCCTGCTTTTCTTATCTCTTTCGCTTTTCCCAGTATCCTGTGCATGGGTCCTTCTTTTTGCTTACTTCTGCATACCGATCTTCTACTGATGCATGGGTCCTTTTTTCTGCTTACTTCTCTCCGCTTACTTTTTATCCTTTGCCATTTAATATAGTATTGTTTTTCACTAAGGTTAATATTATGTTGATTAATATTATCATATTGTTACATTGCTTCACCATACAAATATATTTTACTAAAATATGCTTACATATTTCCCCCTCTGCGACTTTTAAGTCGCATAAAAGAAAGAAAATTTTCTTTTCAGAATAAGTACTCTATCATCTACCTTACATATTTCCCCTATCCCTGCCAAGAAGGGAAGCTTGAGTACATAACAAGTACATGATTGAGGAGTACACAAGGGATGAGCATACATGTTTGAGTATACGTTTCGTGAGTATATATATATATACATTCGATAAGTACATTTATGATGAGTATATTTTTGCTGAATACATATTTGCTGAGTCCAGAGGTGGGCAAAAAAACCCTCCAGACAGCCAATTCAGAAGGAAAAATTCCCACCTTGCCAGCTTTTTTGTGCTCGACAGTGCATTCACCACTTGGACTGCATGCCTACTCTACTCAAACAGGACCAAAGGAAAGTTATTGTCAAAAAAAAGCCATTAAAGCTGTTCAAACAGTGAATTTGGGTCCCTGTAAAACATGGACAGGGTGTCAAGGCTTTCACCCTCATCATCGTCCATTGATTTGCGATCTTCATCTGTGTACTCAAGTATAAACAGGTCCTCACTGTTCAACAGTAATGATAGCGAGACTTGGTGTGGTCCGCTTCTTTTCAGCCAAAGAAAATCAAACCATTCCCTGGTTGATGGAAGACTTTCCAGTGCACGTTGCTGCGATGGTGATGTATCTGTCCATAAAATGTCATCCCCTAAAAGTACCTTGGTTACGATCTTTGTCACCTTCATATAGACACAATCAATATTAACCAGCCCGCATGACCCCCTTGTGGCTCCATCCCCCTCAGGTTCAACTGCACTGCAGAGGCCTAACTCCAGGTGTCGTCCAAGCTGATACGAAGTTGTATTCACACAAAGTCCTCGGCATACATCTAGGTCAAATGTCTCCTGTGCCTTTAACCGTATCCATTTGAAGTCTCCTGTCACTACATTAGCCATAGTGATGAATTTTCTTGGCCATCCAGGACGTATTGGATACCAGTTGACCAGATCATGTCTCAGTGCTTCCCATCGTTTCTTTGGGGTGCGGTCCACAATATGTCTCCATACACCACAGCAGGCTGCACAGGAAATCTTCCTCTGTGGATCAGGTACTGGTGGCATCTCAGGTATTGGTTCCATCCTGTGACACATAGGTGTACAGCAGAAACAAGAGACATACAAGAACAAGATACAAAACATTCTAGTGCTACTTCTTCTAATATAGTTATTTAAAGCATAGGATACAGTTAGTCAGGATATAGACTTTAATCATTTAAAGCTTGAGTTAAATAATAGATTAAACTGCTTGGGTACAATATGCCATTATTCTAGGCCATTTTAGTATACATGTGATTAATATGGATACAGTCATTGGTTTCTCATGCAATGCAGTGTCACTGTTCATTCATCTGCATGTAGACAGATTCTCCTTCGACGTCCTCATCTGTCATCATCGGCCCGTGATGTTCTACAACAACTATGTATTGTCCCACCATCTTCTGAATGCTTGCTTTAGCCAGGGGAATGACGCAGCATGACAAAATGAGTAGAGTTCCTAGTACTATCAGGACGATTGTTCCTAACTTTATAAGTAGCCCATACCAATTCGAAGGATTTAGCCAGTCAAACCAAGAAGTCCATGCATTATTCCTTTGCACGTCTTGAGTGATTCTAACATGCTCGTCTCTCATTCGCTGCCTAGATCTTAAAATCTTAGTTATATTACCATCTGGACCGGTATGTCGTGGTATATAAGTGCAGCACTCTTCTCCAATTAAGGCGCATACCCCTCGCTGAGGTGCCAACATTGTGTCCAGGACGAATCTATTCTGCGTAGTCATTAATGTATTTTTATCCAGTTGTTCCTGTACCAGTCTCATGACCCCAAAAGTATGATTCCAAAATCTTTGCTGATTTTAATAGAGCAAGTTATTCCATCTTGCATTTTTCGAAACTTGCACCCATGGCAAGAATACTGTCGTAAAAATTACTCCTACCCTGTTTATAACCTCATGTTTAGTTGGTACCCCAAGTGGAATACCATCCCAGGTCACTGATAGTCCTCCATCTCTATCAAACTCTTCCCATACCAGTAGTTCTTCTAGGCCAATCTTTTTCACAAATTTTTCGTCTCTTGTGCTTACCATGTAATCCTATGACCAGTAAGTCTCCTTCCAATAACATTGGAGCACAGCACCCATCCCAGTTATTTGGCAAAGTTTGTCTAACTGTTGTTCCACCACAGTACCAGAATATATCTGCTAACGGGGCTGTACCAGGGCTCAAATCAGGTTGTCGCATCTTTACTGTCTCACTACATGACACATTGTCCATGTCGTCATCACACAGGTGTCGCATTTCTATGGAAAATCCTGCTGCCGGCTGTGTTTCATTGCAACTCGGTGACAGATTTTCTATTTCCATACTTCCATTTGAGCATATGCATAGCAGGTAGGTCTGCTGGCTGGATGTTATTTCTCGTTGGCCAGCGTCTAGCGTTTCTGCAGGATGATATGTGCACTTACTCGTAGTCTGCATCCATTCTGGACCATAATGTAATGCAGCTGAGTGTAGTAGGCAGCTGATGGGACACAATTGTGAGGCACTATGTGCTGGATCATTTATGCACTCCTCCATACCTTGCGTTGCTATCATATGTTGAGGTTTATTACTTCTTTCATGGCACACAATGCAGTCCTTTTCAGTTAGGGTCTCCGCTATGAATCTCAACCATTGGAAAAACATGTCGTTCTTCCATCTCATGTCAACTTCTGTTTGATTTTTGGGTGACTCCTTTATCAATTGTGGAATTATCATTACATATGCTGTTGTTTCTTCATCTGATATTCTGGGTTGGTTGGGTGCCTCTCCTGTTCTGTCCCACATTGACAATCTGTCTGTCCTTCTTGCTCTAGTCAATGGTCCATTCTGATTTATTTCTCTTGCTCCCGATGGCTCTGCTGTCAATTAAATCATTAAATCATCAGAAACATTATTATTATAAGTACAGGTCTTCTTAAGCCTTTTAGGGGGCAGTAAATAAGTGGTTTCTCCATTTGGATCACAGCGGCGGCACGTGGGATTATGTCCAAATAGTCTACACAATATATTTCTCGGGGTATTTTTAGTGGTGTATGTTTTTTCAACTGTGGTTACTACAAGTACAGATAGAAGAAGACACTGGATCATATCTGATCCAGTGTCTTCTTCTATCTGCGCTGCCTCGAGTCGGGTTCGTTTGTGTTCTCGCTGTCTAACTTGGGCTCTTGTTCTGTGGGATGGTCCAGCATGTTCCGCTTCTGCTTCTTCGTTGTCTAGCTCAGCTTCCCAATCTTGAATATCTTCTTGGGGCCACTCCGGCCAATAGCCTTGTTCTCCTTCTGGTTCTTCTATCCACGGCAGTCCTTCAGTGCGTTCATACGGATCTGGTGCTTGTTGTCTGGGCCTTTCGTTGTCCTCCTTGGATTCTGGTTGAAGGTTTG
Organism: Clarias fuscus; assembly: GCA_030347435.1. Lineage (NCBI taxonomy): Eukaryota > Metazoa > Chordata > Actinopteri > Siluriformes > Clariidae > Clarias > Clarias fuscus. Next base: position 7,590,484 of record CM059216.1, read on the forward strand.
AAAGTCCCGCTTGTGGAGATTCTTCAGTGTCCTCCTGTGGTATCCTATCCCTTACCTGGTCAGGATTTGGCGCCTTGCAACAATGATTTAGATGGTACCATACGTCTTTTCCTTTAACTTTCACAGCAGTTGGAGTTGCCAATACCACCTTGTGAGGTCCTTCTCTTCTAGCTTGATTCCACCTTCTTCTGAACACTCGGAGAAATACCCAATCACCAGGTTGTACCATTCTCTCGTCTGCCTCCTCTGCGTCTTCTGCGTCGTTAACTGTCTTCTGCCTTGTGCTGTCATTTAATGTGGCTCCCTTTACGTGTTGTAAAATAACTTTGTGTATTTCAGATGAGTGTTTTACATAATGATCAAGCTCACTCTGAAGTTGCGCAAGTGTAGGGCCTTTATAGGGCTCACGAACAAATGACGTGAGCCAGTAAGCATCATCTCATGTGGTTTTAGATGAGTGTTTCTGTTAATTTGCGATCTCATGCACAGGCTAACGGCAGGGCTTGGAACCAATTCATTCTTGTATCGGCACATATTTTGGCCAATTTCATTTTTAAAATCCCATTTGCTCTTTCTACCATCCCCTGAGATTGGGGGTGGTAAACACATCCAAATCTATGCTTGATATTTAACCATTGCGTTACTCTCTGTACTATGTTGTTCGCAAAGTACCTCCCATTGTCTGAACTGATCGTGTCCGGAATTCCAAACCTTGGTATTACTTCCCTACACAGAAACTTTGCCACTGCTGTTGCATCTTCCTTAGCTGTTGCTACGGCTTCTACCCATCTATCCACTACTACCAAGATGTACCATTTCCCTTGTATTGGGGTTCCCCCATGTCTACATAATCAAACATTATATGCCTGATTGGCCCGTCCGGTTCTGGGATATGCCCTATTGGTGACGTGAAATGCTTCCTATTGTTAAATCTAGCACAAAAGTCACAAAACTGTGATAGCGTTCAATGAACCATTGGACCTAGATAGGGCAACCATCATACCTTTTGGATTCTCCTTATTACTTCCCCTCTTGCTACATGATCATTACCATAAGCTTGTCTTATCAAGGTTATGAGAAAACTTTGTGGAGCTACAAAATGGCCGTCTGCACTCCGCCATACATTAGTATCGTCATCTTTTCTTGCTCCTCTTGCAGCCCATTTACGGATTTCCTCTCCTGACGCTGTGGCCTGCATGTCTGCTAATGAAGATAGATCTGGTGCGGGAGGTGCATAATCTTCAGGTATAAGTAACCTTTCCTCTGACTCCAGACTGGAGCCTGGTTCCTCATCAGGATCAATGTTTGACTCAGATGAACTAGGTTCATTATCTGCTTGTGGACTAGGTTCTGTTTGTGTTGTTGATTCTGGCATCATGTTTGCTTGATTCACTGCTGCTTTCTTTGCTGCTTCATCTGCTGCTTTGTTTCCATCACTAACAAGTGTACCATCCTTTCTGTGTGCTGTACATTTGACTATAGCTAGTCTAGACGGTAGTTTAATTGAGCTTAACAGTTATGCTATTGCCTCTCCATGTACAACTGATGTTCCGTCAGCTCTTTTGTAACCTCTTTGTGCCCATATGGGTCCATACAAATGGCATATTCCATATGCGTAAGCTGAATCAGTATATATTGTACAGGCCTTCCCTTCTGCTAGCTTACAAGCTTCAGTTAAGGCGAGCAACTCGGCTAACTGGGCAGAACAGGGTTGCGGCACATGTTCTGTCTGCATAATTTTGAAACTTCCTCCTTCTAGAGCCGGCGTTACTATAGCACAGCCTGCTTTATTGCTGTCTCCATCTCTGAAACATGACCCATCTACAAAAAATATACAGTCTGGTTGTGACAGAGGTTGATTCTCTAAATCTTGGCGTGTTTTTAGATGTTCTGCTGACACCAGGTGGCAGTAGTGAGGATCGCCCTCAGCTGGATCATCAGGCGATCTGCTGGATTTACTGTCTGGCACCTTCGTATAGTTAGTTCAGGTGAAGCGACTATTACATCATATCCCGTTCTTCTGGCATTCGTAATCACAAATGATGGACTGGTGAGGAGTGCGTGTAATGCATGAGTGGTATACAGCGTTACTGGATGTCCCATAGTAATTGATGCCGTTTTTTGATAAGCAAATGCTGCTGCTGCCGCCACCCCTCGGTAGCAGGGAGGCATACCTTTTTCTATATTATCCAGCGCTGTACTGTAATATGCAATTGGCTGTTTGCTAGGGCCTTGCTGTTGAGTCAGAACGCCTGTGGCAAAACCACCATGCTCTGAGACATAAAGATGGAAAGGTTTATTGTACTCTGGACTGGCTAACGCTGGTGCGGTAAAAAGCTAATTCTTTAACTGCTCAAAGGCCTCCAGCGCCTCAGGTGTCCATTCTAATACTGCACTACTTTTCATTTGTCCAGCTGTCTTGATCAGTACTCGTAGAGGTGCCGTTTTCATCGCGAAATCGCAAATCCAGTCTCTGCTGAATCCAACCATACCTAGGAAGGACAGCATTTCTTTTACATTCCGTGGCTTAGGGGCTTTCAGTATCGCTTCAATATGTTCTAGAGAGATGTGTCTAGATGTTCCCGTCAGCACTCGACCTAAATACTCTACCTCCTGTCTACAAAACTGTAGTTTTTTTTTATTATGTCCATTTTCAGCTAGTACGGTCAGGACTCTTAATAAATCTGCTTCACGTTGTTCTCTGGTTGGACTGCAAATCAGTAAATCATCACAGTACTGAATTAAAGTGCTTTTGATGTTTATTGATGCCAGGTCTTGAGTTAATACTTGATTAAATATTGATGGGCTTTCGCAGTAAGCTTGAGGAAGACGATTGTAGGTCAACTGTTGTCCTTTATATGTGAAGTCTTGTGATACTGGATGTAGCGGAATACTAAAAAAATGCTGAACATAAGTCTATGACCGTGTACCACTGTGTGTCCTCTGGTATATTGGACAGTAGGATGTGAGGATCAGGTACCACGGGTAATTCTGCTTCTACAATTTGATTATGCTCGTAAGTCATGCACAAGTCTCCATTTGTCTGAGTTTGTTTGGGCTCCCTGACAGGAAATATGGGAGTGTTACAATGGCTTTTGGTGGGTTTCAATACTCCAGCCATTAACCCTTTGGAGTCTGAGGGTGTTTTGGGGCCCTGAAAAAGTTTTGACATGTCCTGACATTTGTATATTTTTCTGTTACTTATAAACATATAAATGTCTAAAGGCTCACTACACTGTATTCAGCACAAACTGCAGCATGCATGTACAAGTTTGTACTTTGGAGAAAATAACAGTTATGCGTGATTATTGAAAACAACAAAAAAAATCACTGAAATAAGTACACAAAACACATTCATAACATTTGCTTACAATACTTTTTTTTTTGTTACCTGGATCTTATAGTCTAGAGTTTTTACTTCAAAATGATGTGATAATCATCTTGATCACTCATTCACAGAAAACAATATATTCATTTACATTTTCTAAGACACTTTTTGTTTTGGAAAGGCCGTATGCGAGGAGGCGTGAATGATCATGAAGAATGCTCTACTTCACACCAGAGAAGACAAAGACCCAAATAATGATCTGCATAAATACCCCTTTCAGTCAGGTCTGTGACAGAGGGAAGTGCTACAAGAAAATTATTTGAGGACAAATACATATTTCTTTGTTTGTAGTTTATTTAGAATAAATCAAGATTCTCTTGCAAGAATCTCAGGAACAGTTCAAGATAAATAAAATGTGTAAAAACAGACATTCAGGGTAAAATAATGCAAACAAAAGCAGTGAATGATACAAAAACCCCTACAAAAACATACATTCATGGTAAAACTGCAACGAGAACAGAACAAAATAAAGTGAAAAAATACATTCGGTGAGAAAAGTGCTCCAAGATAAAAAAATAAAAAAATAAAAATAAAAAACTGAAACAGACATTCAAAGCAAAATGGTGCAAACAGGAACAGTCCAAGATAAAATGGGTGTATGGTGTCTACAGTCACACATCCCTGTGCCACTCTTGAAAGCAGTTCCTGTTCAACTGAAGATCAGAGGAACGTTGCATGCCTGGCATCTCCAAGGTGTTTTTTGCCACTTGTCATGCACTGCTTTGCAATGCACACACAACCTACGACCAGCAGTGGCAGCATCTCTGGCATCTGAGGTCAGCACAGCTTTTTGGTGCTACTTCCTGTGAGACACCACAAAGCTCTGATCAGTTGTTCCATAAACTCTTTATGGGACAGGTTACCATATAGTTCTTTATGCACAATGAAAGCACTGGTGGCAGCAATGTCCAAGAAGTGTAAAAAAAATCTTCTTGTACCACTTCATTGTTTTGTGCTGTGTGGTGTAGTACTGTAAGAGCTGATCAGTACTGCAAGAGCCCCCCATGTGCTGGTTGTATGCAGTCACAGGTGCAGGGCATGGAAATGTCTTTGTAGTCCATGTACCTTGTAATTTCACTCTCCTCTGCACAGTGTCTCCTGTATATGCAGAATGGATGGTAGAACAGACTGATACGTCTCGGGTGTCCATCCACTTCACAAATACAAGAGGTCCATTTCGAATCCACCTGACGGATCCCCTGGCAGACTTTTTAGAGAGTTAATTATCTGCATTCCGAGGGCAGTCCTTCCTGTTGTCTCTGTAAGTCCCACATGCACCAAACTTCATGGTAAGCATGAAGTTTGGAACTTTGGACTTGTGTCTTGGACTTGGATTTCTTCTGGGATGATAGATAGCTTTGCAAGCATGACGGATAGTGTCCATAAGTTGTCTAACTCTGAACAGACGATCATGTTCGGATGTGCCCCTCTTCCTGTCATTCTCCTTGTCTGCATCTGGGTGACTCATGTGCACATTCCAAGAAATTGTCCGGTATCTGTCCCTTGACATGACGGTAGCTGGAAAAGGTACTGTCAAAATACTGCTCTGTCTCCGGTAGTCTGTGATAGAGGACAACTTCACCATGGCCATGTAAAATAGGAGTCCAATGTAGTGGTACATCTCAGTGATGCTGACGTCTGTCCATTTATATTTGCGTCCCTTCGTAGTTGCCTTGGCAGCCTGAGCATTGGTGTTGTGGCAAAGAGTTGACACAGCGTTCTCTGAAAAAAAAAAAACAGTTTGAAGAGACTCATGGGAGAATAGGAGTCAGCAGACGGCAGGTGAGGTCCAGGTTCCCGTGCGGGCAGGAATCGCAGAGTCTGTGGAACCGTGTCGTCATCAGTCTGTGTTTTCTATGATTTTGTCTGCATCTTCCCTGCTTGTTTGCCTCAGTTTTCACTGTCACAACAAACAAACAAAAAAAAAACAAAAAAAAAATCATGAGCATGCTGGTCACACAATAAAAGAAACTAATGTACATCATCATCATATACACACATACATACATACATACATACATACATATACTCACACACACACACACACACACACACACACACACACATATGTGTGTGTGTGTGTGTGTGCACTTACTCAGTATGATTCTTGATTGCCTTCAAAACTGAACGTCGCTTGTGTGTCCCGGTGCGAGGTGCTGGTGAAGGCAAAGGTGATGCAGACACATTTCTAAAAAAAAAAAAAAATAAAAAACTCTTAGCCTGTATTGTTCCAAGTAAACAAACAAAATTATACAGAGAGGCCCCAAAAATGCATATTGATATCTTTGGACACTACTCTGCTGACATAATTCAATCAAGTTTTAAAAAGAGCATAGATCAACTGTCAGTGTGTATACACTTTTGTGCCCCTCTGTATGTGTTGATGGTCAATAGGCTGGACAAATATCTGTTGATGGGCCACAGACCATGTAGTACATCTCAAACATTTACACCCGATACATTAGCATAATGCCATGCACCGGCATGCTTTACATACACATTTAACACATTCTAAACATTTACACCTGAGCAGATATTGTAAATATCTGCTAAACTAAAGCTATTGATTTTCATGCTAACCTAAACCATGTAAGTGACATTGAAAGACAAAGTTTCACATAAACTGGCATAAGCTAGCCGACGTGAGGAAAAATATTATATTAGCTTTATATTATCAGAATAAGAGAGACTTAATAACTTACCCATTGTCACAACAGACTACTTGAAAATCCTCTGCTGAATCTATTCTCTCTTCAAAATGCTCCCGTTCGTCGTCGGAGTTGTAATCTTCGTCTGAGGAAAAGGTAAATTCTTCCTCACTGTCCAAAATCATCTGAAGAGCTTCCTCTGCTGTGTAGCGTGCCATCTTCCAAACATGCAGAAAACTCACTGAATCTGTGTGGAAACTCTGTGTGTTCAAGCCGGGCTGTGCTTTTTCAAGCTGGTGTCCGGGGGGCGTGGCCTTGTCTGTAGATTACCCGAACTGTTTTCCGTGTGAATAGCGTGTGGGCGCGTCCTGCCTCAGTTCATTATCGGATAATGAAGTGCAAGAGAAATTCTGTGCCTCTCCTTAGTTTCTCATGGATTACATAAACTGAGAATGTTTGTTGAGAATATAAGCATAATTTAAAAGTAGACCCTTTAAGCTTTCTATAGATATATTTCTCATGTCTGTGTGTGCAGTATTCACGGAGTTTCAGTTCATTTTAACGACGTGTTTTTTAATTTTTTTCGCGGAGACTGAGACGGCTGAAAGCGCACCCTGTTTATTTTCTTTATTTTACAAAAGCACAATGTTTTGTGGATATTGTGAGTGTTCATCAATAAAAATAGACCCTTTACAGATTCAAATGATGTAATACACTTATGTGTAGGAAAAAAAATGACAGAGCATTTTAAATTCTATTCATGGTTACCAGAAAAAAATGCAAGTGGACCCGCTGGCGAGTCCGCCGACTCCAAAGTCCTTCTATAGTAGGTTTTATCCCTGCTATGGCTTGAGGTGTCAAAGGACATTGTCTTTGATACGGCAATTTTGCATTTGGTCTTATTTTTATTAGGGCTTGTCCTCCGGACTTAACTAATCCTATAATAATCTGTGGAATGCTTTGTCCATAGTTTTTCTGGGATAGTGGCCTTCCTCTAATGCTAATTCCCTCTCATCTATCTGTCCTACCACTTCAACTGGCATTTGTGTGTGTGATGACAACAGAATGTTACACATCCCCCTCTGAGGGTGTGTTGTCAACAGAGTGTTCCCATCTACCTCTGTGTGTGTAGCCCTCATTCTATCTATTCCTGAAAATATTATTTTAAAAAATCTTCGATCTTGTGATATATGTACAGATGGATTAATGGTTTGTTCCCACCCAGTTACTTCTGCTGCTTGCTTGACCATTAGTCCTAATTCTTTAGACTGTGTGTTTTCCCCCACCAGTAAAGAGATGTTGGGTGCTGTACTTGATGCCAATGTTCCATCTGTTCAGTTAGGTGTACAGTGATGGCTGCTCCTGGGGCACCCACAATTATGTCTCCTAGTATCACATCCATGACAGTGTTCTCCATTACATCTGACCATAATTGTGCATATTCTTCATCCTGACTTTCTTGATCGTAGTACATGGTACAGTGCAATGGCAAGGTTACTCTTTTGTACTCTGGTCGTCGTTGTATAATCCATTCTTCCCATAACCTCTGTGCATGTTGAGCTCCTTTGCCTGTGCACAACACCCAGTATACTGTATCTGGGTTGTTGTGTTTTTTAGTAGTCTGTAAGAACTGCCCTATTGTCACATATAGCCATATACACAATATGTTATAGTATTGCATTGAATTTTAGCCTTGAGCTTACACAGCAGATCTCTTCCCAGTAAGTAAACTGGTTTTGTGGGTGAAAACAGTAAAGGTGCAGTTATAGTGGTGTCTTCTAACGTTATTATCTGGGGCGCTGTAAAGTGCAATACCTGTGAAGCCGATGGTTTTTATCATACTGCCTGAGAGAGGGAGCTTTGAGCCTTTCAATCCTATACATGAGTAAGTTGCACCCGTGTCAATCATAAATGGAATTGGCTGCGCATTAATTTATAGACTCCATTACGGTTGGTTCTTGTTGTGGATGCAGTGTTGAGACATACTGCATCTGCTCCCCCTCTGGCCTCTCTGGGCCTCGTCAATTCCAGTTCTGAGGTCCCATCCAGGGACCTGTCCATTAAGGTTGAGGTTGTCCTTGTGCTCGTGCTCCAGCAGGTTGTCTTGGGCCAGGAGGTCCCATGTTTCCTCGAGGTGCCTGGCCTGCACCATATGGCCCTTGAAATTGAAGTCCATTTTGAACGCCCCTGATCCTCCGCAGTGCCAGCATAGCATGTCTTGAGTGTTTGGATCCATCTGCCCTGGGGCGTTCATTCGGAATTGTTGTCTTCTTGGTTGCTGTTGATATGGTCCTCTTTGTCCCCTGCCGCCAAAAGGCCTAGGGCCCTGTCCTTGCCACCTCATAGGTGGGTTTTGTCCTTGCTGGTTTCCTAGGTATACATAAGTTGGAGGGGCTTGGATTGCCACTGGTTGTTGCATTTGCTGTACTGGTCCAGCAGGGGGTGCTGCTGCTTCCGGTACCATCACAGCTGCTTGAACTTGACTTTCTCCTCTTTCTTTCTCTTTTTTCTTTGCCGCTGCTAGTTCTCCCAGCTGTATCTTGTGTAATTGGGTGGCAATTGACTCAGCAGCTTCCTTGGCCACCTTTCTCTTCTTCCGATGCTGGTCCACGTAATGTACAATGTGTGCCTGTAACGTGTCCCATGGCAGTGTGTTCAATCCTACCAATCCTTCTAGGGGCTGTCTGGACTTCTTGAGGCATGCACTTTTTCAGCATCATTCGGAACAGGCTCTTACTCATGTCTGTCTGGTCCCATGAGCCTCCTGTCTCTTCTCTCCACTTGGTTTGGAAGTCGAATTTTACAACATTCTCGTTTTCTCCCACTGCTATTAATTCCAGTTTTCCTGGATCCATTTTGGTGGGATAAGCCTTCCACAGGGCGTTCCATATCTTGTTCCTATGTGGACCAAATGCTAGGCTGTCCCCTGCATCTTGTCCTGCTAATGTTAGCAACTTGGCGTTGTCTAGTATTTCCATGGTTTTCACTTTCCCAATCGTTTGTGCCAAAATGGCTTTTATGTCTCCAACGGCTAGGAGGTGTCCAGTGGTTTTCTACTTAAACTGTGTTATCCATCTTTGAGGTCCATAACACAAGTCTGGAAGTTAATTAATCAGGCCTGTCATATCCATGAATGACCATGGCACATATTGATACTGGTTTCCTTTTGACACAAGTGGGTATTGTGAAGCTTCAGGGTGTTCCTCTGGGTCTTCTTCTTCCTCTTCACAGTGTTCAACATGCCTTTGTCGCCTGTACTTGTTTCCATAAGGAAGTGTTAGTTGGTATGGTACCTGGTTGAAAGTTTCTTCACACGGGTAGATCTTCTTACCCCGCCTGGTTTTGTTTGGGCCTCTTTTGTTTTCTTTAAGGCGTCCTCTAATTCTCTGTCAAATTGTTCCCTCAGCCGATTGATCTTTTCTACAGCCTCGTTATTATAGGCATCTCTTTCGGCTGTATTAGGAGCTTCATGTTGATATTCATTGCTACATACTTGTCTTCTTTCCCTAGGGTATGCTTGGCTAGTACGTTTAGACACACTCCTTTTTCTGTCCTTCTTCTTGCAGTGCTTTCAGGTTCAACGAACATGTACCGCTTTACTCTTCTTTCCACTGCCTTTTGTTGATTACCTTCACTCCTCTCACCTTCCTCAGTTTCTGGGTGATCTGTGTCAGACTCAGGAGGTGATGATAGGAGTGACTCTTTGGGACTTTTGTTTTGAGATTTGTTTTGCTTCTTTTTCCTGGTTTCTCTTCTTCTTCTTTCTCCGGGGGATATTTCACTTCGGTACGGTTCATTACCCATTCTGCAGGTGGGACTTGTTGCTCACCTCTGCGCCCTTGTATTTCAAACAGATATTGCTCATTCTGTTCTTCCAATCTTCTCATATCTCTCTGTAGTTTTTCAATTTCTCTTGACTTGCATGGCTCTGTCCTTGTCCCATCACTCCATTCTTCTTCATTTTCGCTACTGTGCCTGGGTGCTGTTGCTTCTTGTCTTTCGGCTTGTCTGTTCATCCACTCAGTGTCACATGGTGTTACTGTAATTTATCCCTTCACATGTCCTTCAAATCCCCAGGTTCCTTTATCATGCTCATGCAGTTCCTGTATGGGATACATTCCTCTATCCATCTGTTGCAGGTGTTCCTCAGTGTATGGTGGTGGTCTCTCTAACTCCAGGTTTGTGTCATCATTTCTTTCCTTTTGATTTTTTCCTTTCTTCTCCTCACTTCCGTCTGACTTCTGATCATCTTTTTTTGTGTCTTGTCTCTCTTTTTAATTTTTCTCCTTTTCCTTTTTGAACCATTCAACAATCTCTAACTTTTGTTCTTGTCAGAGAGCCAGCAGGGGGCGCGATGGATCCACGCGCAGATTGTGAGTGCTTGTGTATGACTGAGCCGGAAGAGTGGTGACAGTAAAGACAAGCTAAGAGTTTAGCTCCGCGCTGCGGTGTGAGCAGGAGAAGTATGGCTGGAATGCGGAAGTGCACAGAGCCGGCGCGAGCGAGGCGCGATCCGATGTATATGCCGGTGTGTGAAACCTGATCCTCGCGGTGAAGCGGGAGCGTGCAGAGCCGACGTGGGAAGAGAGAGCTGCGTGAGCCGGTTGGAGTAGGCAGCGCGAGCTCGGCGCGGAGCGAGGATAAAACGTGGTCGTAAACAGGCGAGGGTCGAAGCCGGGGAGGAGAGAGAAAGTCCGTGATCCAAGCTCGTGGTCGATAACAGGTAATCCAAAAACTAGAATCCAAAGGGCGAGAGACAAAGACGTGGTCGGAGAAACAAAACGAGGTCGATAACTAGGCAGACTATGACGAGAAGAAATGCTGGTATATTGGGCTGGTGAGGCACACAATAAACTGGCGACCTGGTGGTGGCAGAGCGTGGTTTAAATAGGCATGACAGGTGATCACTGATGGCGTACAGGTGTGTGGAGAGCAGAGAGTGAGGCGGTGGGGTGTAAGAAGTGGTTGAGAGTGTGGAATGGGAGTTCTCAGGTGATCATGACGGTGCTGTGGCTTGACGTGTCGTGACAGTACCCTCCCCTCTATGGACGCCTCCAGGCGTTCTCGCGGGTGCTTTGGGGTGAAGTCTGTGGAAGTCAGTTATTAGAGAACGGTCTAGGATGAATTTGGCGGGTACCCAGCTTCTCTCTTCTGGACCATAGCCCTCCCAGTCTACTAGGTACTGTAGGCCACGCCCGCGGCGGCGAGACTTGAGGAGCTTATGAACAGTGAGGGTGGGGGAGGCTGGGGGGTGTAGACAGTGGGCAAGGAACCAGGCGGCGAATCTGAGAGACATGGAAGGTGGGGTTAATCCGACGCATGGAGAGGGGTAGAGAGAGTCGTACAGAGCATGGATTAATAACGCGGTTGATTGTGAAGGGGCCGACGAACCTTGGAGAGAGCTTCCTTGAAGTGGTCTTGAGGGGAAGGTCACGTGTGGATAGCATGACCCTTTGGCCGATGCGATAACGGGGGGCTGACGACCGGTGGCGGTTAGCCTGGCGCTGGAAGGTGCTTACTGTGCGTAAGAGCTGCTTGCGGGCCCGTTGCCATGTCCTTCTGCAACGGCGGATGAAGGTTAGGGCTGAGGGAACAGCTACCTCCTCTTCCTGGGTGGAAAAAAGGGGTGGTTGATAACCCAGACAGCAGTGGAAGGGAGACATGCCTGTAGAGGAAGTAGGAAGCGAGTTGTAGGCATACTCAACCCAGGGGAGGAAGCGGCTCCAGGAGGATGGGTCCTGAGAGGCCATGCACCGTAGGGATTTCTCAAGTTCCTGGTTCATCCGTTCCGTTTGGCCATTGGTCTGAGTTTGAAACCCAGATGAGAGACTGGGACTGGCGCCAATGAGAGTGCAAAAGGCCTTCCAGAACTGGGCAGAAAACTGGGGGCCTCTGTCCGAAACAATGTCGTTGGGGAGTCCATGAATTCGGAACACATGGTTAATCAGGAGTTCAGCCGTTTCTTTAGCAGATGGAAGCTTGGGTAGTGGAATGAAATGAGCAGCTTTAGAAAAGCGATCCACAATGGTCAAGATGCAGGTATGATTGTGTGATGGTGGTAGTCCAGTGACAAAGTCGATGGAAATGTGGGACCAGGGGCGGTGAGGGATGGGGAGAGGTCTCAGTAGACCCTCAGGAGGTCGATTTGAGTTCTTATTCCTGGAACAGACATCGCAGGAAGCTACAAAATCCTTGACGTCGTCCTTGATGGTGGGCCACCAGAAACGTTGGTTAAGGAGGAAGAGAGTGCGTGTCACCCCAGGGTGGCAGGCCAATCTGGAACTGTGGGCCCAGTCCAACACCTGGGGGCGAACAGAGGCGGGAACGAAGAGCTTGTTGGGGGGAACGACACTTGGGCCTGGTTCTCGTTCGAGAGTCCGTTGGACAAGGTGCTCCACATCGAGACGGGTCGTTGCCACGAGGCAATAAGGGGGGAGAATCGTCTCAGGCATGGATATGTCCTGGGGCGTGGAGAACTGTCGAGAGAGGGCATCAGGCTTGACATTTTTAGACCCAGGGCGGTATGATAATGTAAACTGGAACCGAGAGAAGAACAGTGACCATCGTGCCTGACGTGAATTAAGCCTCTTCGCTGTCTTCAGGTACTCCAAGTTCCGGTGGTCAGTCCAAACAAGGAAGGGGTGTTTTGCCCCCTCTAACCAATGTCTCCACTCCTCGAGCGCCAGCTTGACCGCCAGGAGTTCACGATCCCCTATGCCATAGTTCCGTTCTGGGGGAGTGAGACGGCGGGAGAAAAAGGAGCAAGGGTGAAGTTTGTTATCCTCAGGGGATCTCTGTGACAAGACAGCCCCTACTCCTGTCTCGGATGCATCCACTTCCACGACAAACTGGAGGAGAGGGTCGGGAAAAATGAGGACAGGTGCCGTGGTGAAGCGGCGCTTAAGTTCCTTGAACGCCTTATCGGCCAGTGAGTTCCATCGGAACACGGTTTTGGATGAGGTGAGTGTCGTGAGTGGGGCCGCCACCGTGCTATAGTTTCGAATGAAGCGGCGGTAAAAGTTAGCGAACCCCAGGAACCGTTGGAGTTCACGCCTTGAAGATGGTGTCGGCCAGTCGGTGACTGCCTTGACCTTGGTGGGGTCCATCTGGATGCCTGCAGGGGAAATGGAGTAACCCAAGAAAGAGGTGGAGGTGCAATGGAACTCGCACTTTTCTGCTTTGACGTAAAGTTTATTTTCTAATAGCCGTTGCAAGACCTGACGTACATGACATTTGTGTTCCTTTGCAGAGCGTGAGAATATTAGGATGTCATCCAGATATGCAAAAACAAAGACGTTGAGAAAATCCCTGAGGACGTCATTAATGAGGGCCTGAAACACAGCCGGCGCATTGGTCAAGCCAAACGGAACTACGAGATATTCGTAATGGCCGGTGGGGGTGTTAAAGGCAGTCTTCCACTCATCACCTTCCCGTATCCTGACCAGATGATAGGCGTTCCTTAAGTCTAGCTTGGTGAAGACATGGGCATCCTGGAGGAGTTCGAAGGCCGATGACATTAGCGGTTTATTAAATTATCATTTAATCCTCTATAATCAATGCAAGGTCTGAGGGACTTATCTTTTTTTTCAACGAAAAAGAATCCTGCTCCCGCTGGTGATGATGATGTACGGATAATCCCTGCTGCAAGTGACTCATTGATGTACTGTTCCATGGCCTCTCTCTCAGGTTGAGAGAGGGAGTAGAGTCGCCCCTTGGGTGGAGAGGTGCCAGGAAGGAGGTCAATTGCGCAGTCATAGGGGCGGTGAGGAGGTAGGGAAATAGCCCGTGACTTACTGAACACTAGTCGTAGGTCATGATATTCAGTGGGGACCGTGGATAAATCGGGGATATCTTCTTGTGGCGAAGGCGAGGTACGGCCCATAAGAGCAGAGTGTAAGCATGAGGAGAGGCAGGCGGGGCTCCAATCAAGGACGCTCCTTTTAACCCAATCAATGTGGGGGTTATGTAGTCTTAGCCAAGGGAGCCCCAACACGATGGGTGCATGAGTGTTTTGAATGGTTAGGAACGTGATGGTTTCAGTGTGATTGCCTGAAAACTGTAACGTAATGGGGATAGTGCGATGAGTAATGGGAGTTAGTCTGCTACCATCAAGGGCCTGAACAGTGAAAGGTTGGTGTAGGGGTGTGAGAGGAATTTGAAACTTGGACACAGTAGAGGAGGAAATTAAGTTCTGGTCGGCCCCGGAATCCACTAAGGCATAAGTGGCATAAGATTGATCGTCATGAGTCAAAGTCACTGAAAAACATGATCGTTGGTCCGGGGAAGAACTAGAAGCTGGGCCCCCCTGTATTCCCAGAATTACGGAGGGGGCCTGACCTTTTAATGGGCAGGAACGTACAGCGTGACCAGCCTGACCGCAGTAGAAGCAGGCGCCATCGTCTCTGCAGCGCTGGCGTTCCTTCGGTGAGATACGTGTATGGCCTATCTGCATGGGTTCAGGGGGTGCCTCAGGGGTGACTAAGGCCGGTACCGAGGTGCATGGTGTAAGACATGACTGCCGTTCCGATTGCCGAATCCGCTTGCGGCCGTCCAAACGTGTTGCTATGTCAATGAGTCCATGCAGGTCCGATGGGAGCTCTCGAGCCGCGAGCTCGTCTTTAATTGGGTCTGAAAGCCCATGCAGGAAGCAGTCAAAAAGGGCCTTTTCATCCCAGTCGCACGAGGGGGCCAGAGTCCGAAAATCGATGGCATAATCCGAGACAGAACGTACTCCCTGGCGCAACTGAAGTATTTGGCTTGCTGCCTGATGCCCTGTGAAGGATCGATCAAAAACCCTCCTCATTTCATCAGTAAAAGTCTTATAAGTGAAGCAGCATGGAACTTGGGCATCCCACAGAGCGGTTCCCCACTCTCTTGCCTTTCCAGTAAGGAGGGTGATGATATAGGCGACCTTAGAACGCTCTGTGGGAAATGATGTGGACTGTAGCTCCAGAACGAGGGAACATTGAGATAGAAAGGAACGACACGTGGCTGGATTCCCATCATAGGTCGGTGGAGCAGGGAGGCGTGGTTCCTGTGCTGGGGAGAGCATTGGAGGAGGAAGTTGAGGAGAAACTGCAGGAGGTGGCTGATTTCGAATCTGAACAGAAAGAGATTGCAGGGTTTCTGTGATGGTTTGAAGTGTGTTGGTTATCTGTGTGATTTCCTGCTGATGTGTGCCTAGGAGGGCTCCTTGGCTCTCTAATGCCCCCCTCAGGCGAGCTGCCTCTGCTGGATCCATTCCTTTTGGCCAGTTTATTCTGTCAGAGAGCCGGCAGGAGGCGCGATGGATCCACGCGCAGATTGTGAGTGCTTGTGTATGACTGAGCCGGAAGAGTGGTGACAGTAAAGACAAGACTTGAGTTTAGCTCCGCGCTGCGGTGTGAGCAGGAGAAGTATGGCTGGAATGCGGAAGTGCACAGAGCCGGCGCGAGCGAGGCGCGATCCGATGTATATGCCGATGTGTGAAACCTGATCCTCGCGGTGAAGCGGGAGCGTGCAGAGCCGACGCGGGAAGAGAGAGCTGCGTGAGCCGGTTGGAGTAGGCAGCGCGAGCTCGGCGCGGAGCGAGGATAAAACGTGGTCGTAAACAGGCGAGGGTCGAAGCCGGGGAGGAGAGAGAAAGTCCGTGATCCAAGCTCGTGGTCGATAACAGGTAATCCAAAAACTAGAATCCAAAGGGCGAGAGACAAAGACGTGGTTGGAGAAACAAAACGAGGTCGATAACTAGGCAGACTATGACGAGAAGAAATGCTGGTATATTGGGCTGGTGAGGCACACAATAAACTGGCGACCTGGTGGTGGCAGAGCGTGGTTTAAATAGGCATGACAGGTGATCACTGATGGCGTACAGGTGTGTGGAGAGCAGAGAGTGAGGCGGTGGGGTGTAAGAAGTGGTTGAGAGTGTGGAATGGGAGTTCTCAGGTGATCATGACGGTGCTGTGGCTTGACGTGTCGTGACAGTTCTAGTTTCATCCTTTCCTTGCTATTCTTTCCTCTGATTGTATGTCTAAGCATTTCCTTTATTTCCTTGCAACATTCCTCCTTGAAGGTTCCTTCTCTGGGCCATTGCAATTCTCCCGACGTCCTGTCATTTTACCATGCATTTTCTGATATATTTTTCATCTTCTTTATGTTTGGCTATAATTATTTCCGCAGGTGTCATTGGCTTTGGCCATGCGTTCTTTCCGTGGTAGAATATCTTCTGTCCTAGGTTATGACTAGGATAGTTATGCTTCTTTTCTCTTTTATTTATTAGAGTTCTTTTATTATTTACTTTATGATTGCTGCCGATTTCCAGTAACTGCTTTTTCTTTATGTATTTTTTAAGCATTAATTGTCCATCAATGTCATAATCAGAGGCGTAACAATTTTGTCAAGGGTCTGAAGAATTATTCTTCCGTCAGGGCCCACAGGTATAAGTGTGAATTCACTATTATTACCAATCTTCCACACACGACACAGCACTAGCGGACCAGCTCCGGCTTCGTTTAGTAAATATCATATACTATATATATATCCAATAAACGTGGGAGATTTTTGTCTTCCACCTATTGATGTTGCCTTAATACAGGTTATTAAACATGTACTTAAATTTAGTAAAAAGAATCAAGGAAAGACTTCTCACTCAATGCAGATCTGGATTAAGTAAGACAGGATTTATTGCAGCAATAAAACTAAAGTGAGCTTCTTGGCAATGCCTAGATTGTAAGTCCAAGCACTACCAAAAAGCAGACTGAATTCTACTGAGATATTCATGCCTTTTTATACAGTTTTCAAGAGGAGGGGCTCATCCTTATCACCCCCTCCTTTGTATGTTTTTCCACTTGTGGCAGATGATCAACCCATTATAAACTTTTTCCCATAAATTCTCCTATCATAATTACAGTTTTTATATCTTGTTTTATTACGTCATGTACCTCGTCATCTCATATTATTTCCCATTATACTTTATTTTCCTTATAAATTATTTTCCATTAAGTTGACACTTTTTCTTTCTTTCTTTTTTTAAAATAAAAAAATGGTTTTCCGGTTTGTTCTCCGGTTCTTAAGAGACCATGGGTAAGCATCTCCCTCGGTTTCTTTCACTATTTGTCACATTTTTCCTCTTTTTGGTATTTTATACATTCTTACCTTAATTTTACAGCTAATCGCAACTGCTCAAACACTGACTACATCCCTCTGGATGACTCAGACAGCCAAGGCAGTCCGGATTATGCTCCTTCTGAGGATTACAACCCTACTGAGCCTGTTATGGACCGGGCCTCTGTGAGTTCTATTCAAGAAGAACCTGAGTCCTCTGTATCCTTGATGCAATATCTACGGGAGAAAGGCCTCACTTATTTTGAGAAGAGTGACTCCAAGCCTGGTCCTTCTTAAAGCCTGCGTTTGGAGGCAGGTAGTCCTCCTCAATCTTTTAGACCCGTAAGGCCGGAGTCCAGCACTCCAGCGCCATCCATCCCAAGGGCTAATTTTTATGTTATGTTTTTGATTTTAAGGTGTCTGTTGGTACCCAAATGGATTTTCCTCCCATGTCTATGCCACTTTTGAATCGTGGTCATTCTACTTTTATTCCTCTTACTGATCTTCCCATCGGTGTTGTGCTGGCTCATAGAAGGTTTGATGTGTGATATTTCTCTTCTGTTGTTAATGTTACAGGCCCACTATGCTATTTTACTTTTATGTTGGGCCATATATTTTATATTCTACTATATGCTTTTATTAACTATGTTTTATGTACACATTATTTCTTGTGTCTTCTTCATTAAACATGCCATGCATACCAGCGTCCAGAGTGCAACCAGAGTGCAAACATAAATCTTGAATGCGCAAAAGTGAGTTTCGGTGCGCAAAAACAAGAGAGAGTAGACCAACCTTGGAAATTAGACCAACCTTTCACTTAAAGTATATTTTCCTATAATATATTTTTGGAAAGTGTACTATGATACAATTATTTAAAAGTATGTTTAAAGTTTAATTCCAAAACTTGGAAAAAGCATGATGTAAGTATACTTTTTATATATTAACTGATGGTACAACTTTTTAAAAATTATTTGCAATGTACTATTGAAGATTTCAATATATTTGTAATACACTAAAGTATTTTGTTTTTCACTGTGGTATGTCTTCTGGTTATGTGATTTATTGCCTTCAGCGTGCCCTCTGTTCGCTTGCCTTTAGCGTCTGGTGAGCATGTATTCCCTGTCATGTTCGTTTTCCCATGCATCTGCCAATTATTGTAAATTGTCCTTTTTTCTGCTTACTTCTGCATACCGATCTTCTCTCCGCTTACTTTTTATCCTTTGTCATTTAATATAATATTGTTTTTCACTAAGGTTAATATTATGTTGATTAATATTATCATATTGTTACATTGCTTGCAAATATATTTTACTAAAATCTTTTTTTTTTTTTCTTTTTTTTTTGGCCTCTGTCGGTCAGTGTTGACCATGGATGACGTATCCTCGTTCTTCTTATCTTGGGATATGTCTGATTGTCTGAGACAGCGTCGTTTATGGCTGAAAAGGCCAATACGGGAAAGGCATTTTTTGCCTCAGAAGTCACATCTGTAGGTGGTTTCCTAGCTGTCGTTGTTCCACACCTTCCGGCGAGCTCGCTTGTCTTCTGACGCACGCATCATGCTCTTTTCACCTGACTTGAGTTGTTCGGCCAGGGTGCCCCTCCACTTCAGGTGGTCTGCTGCGAGATCTTCCCAGGACTGTGTTTATGTCGAGGTAGAAGCTGCCTTCCCGATCCTCTTTTCAAGCTTGGCATCCAGGGCGAGGTTATCGGTGATGGTGGAGCTCAAGTAAGTGAACTGGTGGACGACATCAGGCTGGTAGTCGTCTACTGTGATAACTGGCGGATTGGCAGTGTCTTGGCTGAGGACGTTTGTTTTCTTCAAACTTATAGTCAGACCAAAGGCTTTGCAGGCCATGGAAAAACGGGACATCTGCGACTGTAGTTCTTCCTCTATGTGTGTGGTGATTGCAGCATCGTCAGCAAATAGCATGTCTCTGATCAGTGAGATTGAATAGCTTGCTGTCTTATCTGGTAGAAGGTAGATTCCTTCTTTTGCTGAACCGAAAGCATGTCTTAGTAGCAGCGCAAAGAAGATTCCAAACAATGTGGGGGCAAGAATGCAACCTTGCTTGACGCCACTGCTAATGCTGAAAGGCTCGGAGCATCTGCCGTTCCCTTCATGTCTGTGTGGAAGGATTCAATCAGACTCTGCATTTTTGGTGGACAGCCGATCTTGGTCTCTGCTGACCAGGTCAAAGGCTTTGGTGAGGTCAATGAAGGAGATGTATAGGGGCATCTGCTGTTCTCTACACTTCTCCTGGAGTTGTCGGAGGAAGAAAACCATGTCTACGGTTGACCGTTCTGCGTGAAAGCCACACTGTGACTCTGGGTAAACACGTTCAGCCAGCTTGTGCAGTCGGGCCAATATGACCTTAGCAAATACTTTGCCGACGACGCTAAGAAGGGAGATGCCCCTGTAGTTGTTGCAATCACTTCTCTCGCCCTTATTTTTGTAGAGGGTGGCAATCTTGGCATCCCTCATATCCTGCGGTACAGCCCCTTCTTTCCAGCAATGACAGGACTTTGTGAAGGGGGTGCAGTAGGGAATACTTGCAATGTTTCAGCAGGTCTAGAGGGATCCCATCACTGCCAGGGGCTTTTCCTGAGACCATTCTATCGACTGCTTTGCTGAGCTCTTCTACTGTTGGCTCTGCGTCAAGTTCTTCCATGGTTGGCAGGCAGGCAATGGCATCTAGTGCCGCGGAGGTCACTGTGTTCTGTCTGGAGTAGAGGTCAGAGTAGTGTTCCACCCATCTCTCCATCTTTTGTTTTTGTTATTGGAGATTACTTCCCCTTTAGATGGCTTTAGGGGTGCCGTTTTGCACTGGGTAGGGCCTAGCGCTTTTTTAATGCCGTCATACATACTAAAATACGCTTACAATATCTTACAATATTATAATTTTTACACTATTTTCAAATGTTCTGCTTGATTTGGTGAAATTACCTTCAGTAATTTCTATTAGTTTTTAACTATTATTTTTAACTTGAACTGTAGATAAATAGTGATGCCCTTGGTTAGTTTGGATTAATTGTCTTTATGTTTTTTGTGTGGAGAAGAATTTAAGAAATTCAATTAAATTTTTCAAGTCAATTTTATTTATATAGTAAGCACTATATATATATAAAATTGACTTGAAAAATTTAATTGAATTTCTTAAATTCTTCTCCACTGTTCTCCATTTCCACATTTTCCACTGTTCTCCATTTCTTAAATTCGTTTCCACTGTTCAGCACGTGGAAAAGAGGTGGCAAGGAAAAACTCCTTGAGATGGCAATAGGAAGAAGCCTTGAGAGGAACCAGACTCAACAGGGAACCCATCCTCATTTGGGTGATAACGGATAACAGAAATTATATAATGACGTGATGTGTGTTAGGTTGTTGGAAGTTCAGTATAACAGAAGTTGTCCAAGTTATCATGGAGTCCAGTTCTGCACAGGGATGAGTCAGCAGGTGCAGAGGACAGATGGGGGTTTACCAACTACTGTAGTAATGCATTACAATAGTCCAGTCTGGAGGTCATGAATGCATGAACCAGCTTTTCTGCATCAGATATGGATAGAATGTTTCTAAACTTGGTAATATTTCTAATGTGGAAAAAGGCTATTTTTGTAATATTGGAAATATGATTTTCAAAGAATAAGTTACTGTCGAGCTGGTAGTAATAGTACATCCTTCTAAATGCAAGCTGAATTGTGAGAGCTGTTGTGTACTGGTTTTTGGGGCCAATAAGTAATATCTCTGTCTTATCTGAATTTAGTAAGAGAAAATGGTAGGATGTGGTTTTGGAGGCTCCTGAGGATAATTGTTAAAATTGTTATTAAATTGCGCTTTCCAGTTAATTTTACTGTTATTTACTGTCCAGTAAAAACACCAAAACCAGTCACAACTGAGGCCTAATCCACAGTCACGGCCTCACCTTCGCGTGATTCGCCGCCGCGCGCTGACTTCACTATAAGATTGACACGGGTGCGCTGAAGCTCGAGATTCTGTCCTGTCGTGATATTTTTAAGGTGGAACGACATGCTGCATTGGGGGACAACTTGTCCACAATTAAATCGGAATTACAGGCTGTAAAAACATAACTGGCTAATGATAAGGCCGCCATCAATGCCGGACTGTCTGCGCTAAAGAGTACCGTAGGTGAGATGGAGCGCTCGCTCTCTGATTGTACCGATGACATTAGATGACATTACTGCAATGCAAAGTAAGATACAACGTCTCACTGAATATTTAGTTAATCTGGATAATAAATGTGCATAGCTGCGTTGCTTAAAAAGGCACTCAGCTTGGAGAAGGAGCCTACTTTGGACAGATCTCACCGCACTCTGCAGCCTGTACCAAAACCTGGTGAACTACCCCGAGCCGTTGTGGCCAGATTTCACTACCCCACACCACCCCCCCCCCTCCCCCCACTCAAGCTCTTAGGTTGTCTTAGGAACCAAACATTTAACTTATGCCAATATATGTATCATTATGCATGTTTGGTCAATGTATGAGGGGTGATCCTAGGAGTATTCACCTCTACAGTTTTGTTTATTTTTTATTGCTGTTGTTTTTCTCTCCTCTCTTTTCTTCTTCTTCTTCTTTCAAGATGGTAATCGTTTATCTATACATTCTTTTTGTTTGTTTTTTCCCTTCTACATTGGGCTCACTCTACGAGTCGTGGTCACAGTCACTGTGAGAGCGACTTTTGTTTTAGTTAGGTTATTTTGCTGTCTGGTGGGGGGAGGGGGGTGTCATCCTTCTGGCTCTTTGCAAATCTTTATCATTTTATATTTTTTTGGATAAATGGCTAGTTCCTCTGTAGGCCCAAGTTTAGCTGGGAGTAGTACACCTATCCATTTTCTTAGCTGGAACATCAGAGGTATTGGTAACCCTATTACAGTTTTTCTCGATTGCTTAAACACAATTCTTGAAACTATGCCTCGTACTCTCAAAACACTAAACACAAATCTATAACATCTCAACCAATTTCCCAAACATCGTATTTTCAGGTCAAAATGAAGCTCTACACTCAATACCATTCACTCTTGCTGAAAAACAAACTTTGCCCACAGACATCACACACAAAGCCTCAAAAACACGCACACTACAATAGTCATAAATTAAAAACAATATTTCCAAAACTGGCAAGTTATGTTGCTTGTGGTTCTTCCCCTAAAAAACTTTTTCACATGATGAACACAAATGGTGCAACCTATGTAACGAGATGCATACGGGGGAACTACAAATCCCATCAGCCCTAGCATTAGGTTGTATTGAAATGTGATGTGGGGAACTACAAATCCTATCCTTAATGTTATAAAAGGGAGTGATGGGATTTGCCCTTCCACTTCTACCATTTTGTTTTTTGCGGCAGATTTAAGGTCGTGTTAGCTTTGCCTTTTGTATAGCGGCAATATGCAAGCAGATTCCTGATGGAGTATTGAGTGTTGCATATATGATGCATCAGTTTGGAGGTAGTAGTTTTTATTCTTTGACCATGTGGTTATGTATTTAACACATTTTTATTAATGTTATTTTGTTTGTTTTTAGTACTCTGGTTGGATGGTCACCTGTGTATTACAAACCTGAATAACGGATGGTATTGTTTGTTTTTATTTTTTTAAAGGAGTCATAAAAGTAAGTTTTAAATGTTATTTAAACATGTTAATAATGGGTTGTGTTTTTCCTTACAGGTATGCCTATTACCGTTTATTTTGCCGTTTATTTTGGCATTTTTGTTGTTTGTTTTAGTGTTTATTTTGTGTTTTGTTTAGTGTGTTACTACGTGGGGGGTATTCCAGAAAGCAGGTTATGTCACATACCCGGGTAAGTTTAAGAGTAAGTTATTGGATAACCTCAACTTTCGGTTCCAAAAACGGAGGTAACTTTCTGGGTATGTATGTAACCATAACAACTTACTCTCTGAAGATAACCTACTCGGTAGCAGGTTATGTTCCAGGGTAAGTTTGTTTTAGAAGTTTATTGAGCATGACGTGCGCTTTTGATGATGATCCTGTGGATGTGGAGACACAAATTATATGAGTTTTTTTCGCCGGGAGAGACTTTTTGAATGATTATTTGAAAGAGTGTTATCGGGTTTTAAGGGAATCGTTAATTTACTTAACACATCTCTTGAAACCGCATATTGCAAATGTTACAAACCACGGGTCTGCGCTTAGAAAACATTCTGTACATACAGTAGCACTTCAGTTATTTGCGTCAGGGCATTTTTGTACAATGTAGAGCATGTGGGAAAGGTGTGTGTAGAGCCGTTCACACAGTACGTCTGGTACTTAAACACTTCTTACACATGTTTGTACAGTTCCCTGGCCATAAACCTCTGCATGTTATTAAAGAGGAATTCCACAGAGTGGCAGGTTTGTCCTTTGTAGTAAAATCTATGACGCATATTTATTATTTATTATTTATAGTCGTACTATATATATGGTGGGCCAAAAGTAGGGTTACAGTTAACACTTAAACATTTTTTCTTTATTAGAAATTTAGACTTTTATTTACATATATTATAAATTTTTACATTGATGATTTAATCTCTCAACCCTACTTTTGGGTATATATATATATATTCTGTCAGTAGCGGACGGTCAATACGCGACGCAGGGGCGCCGCCCCCCTTAAAGTTAGGCAGAGGAGAATGCTACTTTAACATGTAATTATTTAACATAATAATTACTCATTTTAATAATGAAATAAAGTCATTTAGTCACAATATTCCGCTGTATTTCTTAATATAATTTATTTGCAATAAAAAAAAATCTAAACTGTATTACGTACATTTGTGCTCGTGTACGCGGGGCGCCGGACAAACGAGTGTCTATGTAGGCACGTAAATCTTTGAAAAGCATGTGACCTGAGGCTGAGTTCTGATTGGATCTTTTTAAATCATCCTTCGGGCGCAGCACTGTGCGCCCTGAACCCTCTCACATTTGTTCTAGGCGAATCATATTGTTTTTAAATATTTGGGCTCATGTGATTGGACGAGTCTTCCAGTACTTCTTATGGCAAGCGGAGCTGTTGACTTGATGCGATGTGAGTCATGCCTTTATTTTATGCTAGTAGTAATGATCACCGCATAATCACCTGATAAAATAGGTATGATAAATACCTATTTACAGGCGAGTATTAAAAGTTTAATTTAAATTTTGTTTGCGCCCCCCCAAATTTTTTTGCACCAGCCGCCACTGTATTCTGTCCTCTGCATGTGTGTCTGACATGCATATACAGATAGCTAAACATTGAGAAGAGATGATGGAAAGCTTCATTGAGGGTTTTACACAACTGAAAGAAGATGAGAGAAGCACACGAGCGCTCTGCTGCAAAATGGTTGCCTGCTTTATGAGTCCTTTTGTTTGCACGCACAACAAATGAAGTTTTGTCAAACTAAGTTCTAATTAAACCTGTGTCCCTCGAGGGGGGAGAAAAAAGGTAATGAAAGACTTGGCGTAACACTCCCCGTCTGGTATTAAATGTAATACCAATCTTATTTCTCAACAAGAAATAAGATTGGTATTCACAACAAGTGAATATACATTCACAGGGCAATTTAAGACATAAGCAAAACAACCTCAGTAACAGGTCGGAAGAAAGTTTTAGCAATGCCACTTTTAGTGACTTTCAGTACCAGTTTCCTGATTTTGCTATCTGCCATCTGTGATAGCTTTGGTGACCAGAGCAGAACTGATTTGAAGAAGCATGGAGTCCAGAATCCGCCTTGAGGGTCCAATCATTCTCTCCCACTCTCCTCCCATGTGAAACGAATGAGGTAGTTTGAAGATCCATTTGCAACCACCTTCAGTCAGGTTTTTTTATCACACTGGAATCTTTCGAAGAGATCACAAGATCATCAACTCTATCAGTTCGATATGGATGGCTCTAACTGATAAACATGTGAAAATCACTGCCCATTTTTTACTGTAAGCATGACCTCCACGGGTACAGCGTGCCGACACATTCCAAGGACCGAAAACGTCTAAGCCAATGTTAGTGAAGGGTGGCTCCATGCTGACGCGATCAAAAGGAAGGACTGCCATCTTCTGTTCGGCTGTTTTACCTCTTTGTTTGCGACAAGTGATGCACTTCCGAAGGATACTACTTATGCGTCTCTTTGCTCCAACTATCCAAAAGCCTCCAGAACGGATTGCTCCTTCAGTAAGGATACGACCTTGATGATTCACTTTGTAATGGTAATGATTCATCAAGGGGGCTGTTAAGTGACTGTGGGTGTTTTTCGTCGCTGAGAAGCGTGGACTGTTCTAGTCTACCTCCAATTCTTAAGAGTCCATCGTGCAGAACCGGGTCCAGCCTCTTGAGAGAACTTTGCTTG
Organism: Clarias fuscus; assembly: GCA_030347435.1. NCBI lineage: Eukaryota > Metazoa > Chordata > Actinopteri > Siluriformes > Clariidae > Clarias > Clarias fuscus. Next base: position 7,615,932 of record CM059216.1, read on the forward strand.
GAAATGGGCTTTCCATCCTCCAGATGAGCTATTTCTCCTTTGCAAGCTTCCCTCTGTTCACATCTGATGATGGCACTTTCAGCTTGAGCCAGTAACTCAGGTGTGTGGGAGTTCTTACAACGGTGCCAGCCATGATATTGTCTTTCTTTGTTTTTGAAAGACTGAACGATGTGAATGAGCATAGATATGGCTCTTCTTAAGGACATCCAGGATGAAAACCTTTCGAAGCGGTGAGAACCAAGGTCAGATTCAGAGTTTAAATAGGTAGTGGTATGTGTCCATACTTCTACGTCTGTATCTGGATCAATAAGATTGTAGGGAGCTTCTTCAGCAAAGGATAGATTCTGGATGTTGCAGAAATGAGGGACCGGTAAGCCAATTTGTTTCAATCAGACGGGATGCAGTTACTGGTCTAGTAGCAACATCAGCATGGTTTTGCAAGGTAGGAACGTACCGCCACTGCTCTGGAAGAGTGAATCAGGGTGATCAGGGTGATCAAACCTACTGAGTCCTGAGTTTATCTAGCTATTTCACTCATACCTGACGAGAGAATGATACCTATGGCAGGTTAGCAGGGGTATGTAGAGGGAATGATAGCGTGCTAGGCATTTTAGGCTGACTTACTTGGCATAGTTTGGGAGTAGACATGCGAGTCAACTTGTCACTGTCTTGTGGAACATGGTTTGTAGCAGTTCAGATAGTATTACAACCCGTTCACAATCACGAGAGTCATGCTCCGCTTTAACGAGAGGAAGATGACGAAAGCTTGCTCCAGAAAGACTGTCCACATAGTCCTCTGTGCGCTTTTCTACTGTCTCCTCTGGATACACTGCATCAGCAATTGCTGTGTCAATTACTCCTGACTCTATCTCTGCTGCGGCTGCTTCCAGAATTTCAGCCTCTCATGCTGTTGCTGCAACCTCCTTTTTATGCTGTAGAGATAAAAGTTCAGTCTCCAGTTTAGCCTTTTCTAGCAGTACCTCAGCCTCTCTCTCGACAAAGGTAGTACGTGCTTTCATTGCTTCAGCTTCAGCCCTCGCTCTTGTTGCTGCCATGCTTGCTGTGGATGATCTTGAGCTTCTGGAAGATGAAGATACCACTGACCTGGTTTCTAATTGACTGAGTGAGACGTTCAGTGTCTGTTGTTGCTCTTTTTTAAGTTTTCTCTGTAGCATCCATCTTGTGTCGACTGTGGTGTCTGAAGTAACTGAATGGCTGTTCTTCTTGTGAATGCTGTGCACAACCCGTTGTGATGATGCTTTTTCACTATTCTGTCCTCTGCATGTGTGTCTGGCATGCATATACAGATAGCTAAACATTGAGAGGAGATGATGGGTTGACTTCAATGACCACTCAGGTAAGATCAGGTAAGTATTCTCTTTACTTGACTTTGTTACGTTCTTTCCCTTTTTCTTTCTCTCTTATTTTGTGAAACTGCAAATCAATACAAAAAGAAGATGCTTACTTAGAGGTAAACAAAATACAATGATTCATTACACAATTTTTACATTAATATCCGTGAAACACAGCAATGATAGTTATAGCGATCTCTGAGAACACAATACTGTACATGTGAAAACGCTAGAGTGTCTCCAAGATATGTTTAAACAAGATGCAAACACAAGGTATATAAACAATGAATACAAATTATGACTTACTTACCTTCATTGAGGGTTTTACATAACTGAAAGAAGATGAGAGAAGCACATGAGCTCCCTGCTGCAAAATGGTTGCCTGCTTTATGAGTCCTTTTGTTAGCATGCACAACAAATAAAGTTTTGTCAAACTAAGTTCTAATTAAACTTGTGTGAAACAGCACCCTCTAGGGGAGAGAAAAAGGTAATGAAAGACTTGGCGTAACAATATGCACACACACACACACATATATGACTTTCTATTTCATGGTTTCCTAATGTAATTGGGTGCACTGATGACACCCACATTCCTATTAAAGCTCCTTCAATAAATGAGGGAGACTATGTTGGAAATCGATTCATAGCATCAATGTACAACAACTTTATTTTTTGCCTTGTTAAAATCATTCGTTCATCAGTCCAGAGAGGGCATGCCACATCATAGTGGCTTGTGTTGTGCTTCACAACATTGCCACTATAAGAGGAGAGAGCCACCCTCCTTGTATTGAGGAAGATGGCCCAGAGGAACCCCTACAGATTTTTGCACACAACAGAGATGGAAAACTTTTGAGAGACAGGATTTGTAAAATACTTTCATTAAATTGTTTGCAATGGTCTGCTGTGCAATTTATTCCTTTATTTCCTGAAAAACAGTGAAAGTAAAATGAAAAAATGTGTGTGTGTGTGTGTGTGTGTGTGTGTGTGTGTGTGTGTTTTACATTGCTTTATATACACAACACTTTTAACATGCAACAGATTAATATTCACACATTCATTAAAGTTCTCACCTTAAAGCGATGCTCCAGTAATTCAATTTCTAGTGTTGCTTTTTTAATGGATAGCCTTTTCTCTTCCATTTGAAGCTGTAGAAGGTCCATCTCCATGTCACTTTTTCTTATTTGTTTTTGAAGATGGATCTTATACAGCTCCTTTGCTGATAACTAGGAAGGCAAAAATAATTAAATAAATGACAATCTGTCAGACAATGAAATTAAAATATGGACAACTGCACACAAGCTCTTGCACTGCTTAGATCGTGCATTGGAGGTTGAAGGACCTTCATCTGTGAGAAAATCCGCAGGTATGTACTGTGAAAGAACAATGACAGTTTTAACAGTCAAAAGGATGCGGAAATGGTGTTTAATTAATTTGCATGAAACTGTAAACCCAATTAAGTTGGCAAAACTCAAAAAGTTTGAGGTAATCAGTTACATACATTTTTAAAGTAATGATGTTTCCAATTTTAAGTAAACAGAACTATAATTTTTTTTTCTTTTTGCAAATCAAATAAATTGTTGCTACAGTTGTTGGGAATCGAACCCAGGCCTTTCGCTTGGAAGGTGAGACACTTACCACTGAGTTACTATTGCTCTATAGAGTTTAAGTTGGTGGAACTTTAAGGTGACAGTTACTGTTACTTACGATTACTTAAAATATAAAAATTTGTTCAGCTAACTTGAAAAGTGTAATCAACTCAAAACAAAAAAAAACAAACTCAAACAAAAAGTTCTGAATACTCAAAAAGGTCTATTAATTTGACCTAATTGCAATTATTTAAGTTAACAGTACTCAGTGTGTTTAATTACGTTGAGCATTAGGGTTTACAGTGTATAATAAAAGGGAAGCCGATGTCAAATTTGCAATTTAATACACTCAAGCATTTACTCTGTCGGTTATTTTTTGCCAAGCCAACTCTCTTTCTTTAGTCGATGCAGCCATATTGCTTTTTTTTCATTATTATTGGCTTGAATTCTTCATACAGTATGCTGCATTAAAACCTCCAACTCCGCCTATGTGAAGAATGCGCTCTCTTTTTTTTCACTTTGATTTTCCATTTTGACTCGTGAAATCGGCGATCCATTGAAAATGTCTTTATGTATGCACCGTGCACATGCATTAACTCTGGGTAACCAGTAAGAGGTTGATTAAACTTACTTTTCTCAGGGGTTTTGGAACCGACATACTCATGGTATGCGGGTTTGGGGTAAATCAATCCAGTGGTTATGATTTACCAAATGATAAGTTAACCCAGCTTTCTGGAATACCCCCCTGATGGTTGATGTATGTATTTTGGTTAATTTATTTGGTCCATGGGTCTGCCCTTGTGGCTTAGTAAGCCTGTGAAGCTTAGTTATCTTCTGTATATGAACTCTGTATAAGGTGTTTTATGTATATATTTATTTTTTTCCCAAACCGGTTGTAGAGGTGTGGCCGCCATTTTTTTTTGTTGTTGGGTGTGGGAGGGTTTTTTTCTTAACTGATTATGGATAGGGAGTTAGGGTAGAAAATTATTTTATTTCTGTTTTCCTTTGCAGGGAAGTAAGAGCTTTTTTTTCCCATTTTTTTTTCTGTTTGTTGTTTTGGCCTTGGTCTACCCTAAAGTTTACACCAGTTATCTTGTAAATATAATGCTTCCTTTGATATATAATTTACACTCTACTACGTGTGTTTCTTCCTTGAGTTTGAAACAGTACCACACTCTTTCTCCAGCTTACAATCACTCACCCTTGATATCGCTGTGCGGCCCAACCCTAGACTGGGTTGTAACAGAATTGGGGGCTCATCCGGGATCCAGCTAAAAGTTAGAAAGTACTCGTCTTCTCTTTTCTGCATGTTCCTCAGGTTTGTGGTCTGTTAGTGTGAAAAAAATGGCATTCGACCTTACTGTTTACGTTTTGTCCAAATCTGGAGGACTTTGATAAGTGTAGGAAGGACGATCTGCTTTTGATAGCAGATTTCTTTGGTTCCAAGGCTAGCTGCAAAGAAAGACGTTAAAGCGGCATTGTATCAGGCACTAGTGGCTTTGCCAAGTCTTACCTGAACGAGAGAGGCATCCGGGTGTCGCCACCCCGCCCCTTCGAGTTACGGGTGTTACAGACGGTGCTGCAGAGCTTGGAGAGCGGTCAGGGGGTGGTGTAGGCTCAAGGTGCACCAGCAATTAGTAAAGAATTAACCAGCAACGGGGCCTCCGAGTGGTGCAGTGGTAAAGTGCTCACCCTATCATCCGGAGATCATGAGTTCAATTTCAGGGTGATGCTGTAGCCTCTCTAGAGAGAGCTAATTGGCTGAGCTCTCTCAGTGGGGAGGGATGAGAGGTACTTAGTGCTTTCACATTAATTATGGCTCTACAGCCAATCAGGGGTGTCTGTGAGCTTATGCGAGTGGAAGGAGCAGATAGCACTGTCCTTCGAGTGTGTTACGCCGCCCCCAACGGTGAGTGAGCAAGCAATTCGAAAAGATGCGGTCGGCTGGAGTAACTCGGTTCGGAGGAAACATGATAGACTTCGGCCCTCCCGCCTGAGTGGTAGTAGTAGCCTTAAGGTGGGAGCTCCCTAGTGATGGGGAGGAAATCAGGGAAAGTAAAAAAAAAGAATGCAGCAGCAAGTATGTATGAAGGATAAAACCATAGTACAGGAGAGAAGGTCGGAGTACACGGTTGTCATAACTTCTCTATACTCCGCTCACTGGCTTAAAACTTTGGGAGAGCAATCTTCTGACAGCGGTATTCCAGCTTCTCTCTCTGTCGTGCCTCATGAATCAAAAGGTCTCTGGTACCGATTTACATGGAGAATGACCAGCCAAGGTCTCCGGCCTGAAGTGGGTTTGGATGCAGGTATACATTCCAAACAACTCGCACAAAAATTTGGAAAAGAACTCGATAGGGAGTTCAGCTTCAGTAGTTTCTGGAAGGCCTAGGATAAGCAGATTTTGTCTCCTGCTTCAGCCTTCTAGGTCTACAACTTTGGCCATTAACTTGGAGTTGTTCTCCCGAAGACCGGGGCAGATGTTTTCCAATTCGCTTACACGCTGGCTCAGGTCATCCATAGCAAGTTTTAATGAGGGTAAGCGCTGGTCATGGTCCTCCACTTTATTTGAAACTAAACTAGACCAAATTCAAGCCAATCTAAACGAGGATTTAAATTCAGCTGCTAACGCGTCACTGTTTTTATCTAACAGCGCAGAAATAGCCTTTACTGTTAGAGTGGTCGCAGTGTCATCTTTTTCCTGACTTTAACACTTTTAGTAGCCATTGTAAGTGAAAAATAGATGACCGTGGGGTAGAGTATAAAGTTATTCAGGGACAAATAAAGGAGTGAAGAAATTTAGAATTGTTGAAGCATCTACCTACCACGTCTTCTCCATGTGGCTGCTAACCGGAAGTCCCCACTTTTACATACTATTTTTCTAGCAGTTTTTATTTAACTATTTGGATAATGAATTTTAAGCTAATAAGTAGAAAATTTTAATATTGCTTCATATTTTGATGTGGAAAATATTTTGTTCATAGAGTGTAATACAATACAAAAACATGTGGGAGTTCTCTATCAGTTAAGTTTACTGTGAGATTAAGAGATTAAGAATTCCTTTGATTCCCTTGAATCAAATTGTCCCTTGAACAATTATATACCTTCAATTCAGTTGTATCTTAAAGGGTAAAAAAATTGTATCATCAGAGGTCTTTTCCGTGCCATTAAGGGTGTATTTATCAAAAAGGTACAAAACTGTTCTTCGAGGAACATTATTTGTACAACTGTGTACTGTGCACATGGGGATAAATGAAGCAGTATGTACAGCTAATGAAAAGAACTACACTTTACTGTATTTTTTTATTTTGTTAATTTCTTATTTTATTAAGGTGTTCCTGTTTTTAGTTTTTCTAATTCTTTTTTTCTTAGTTAACAATATGCAAGGTTTTATAATGATTCTGATCTAACCCAAGTCTCCTTCTGCCTCTCTCCAACCATCTCTCTCCATCTTTCTCTCATGCGCACACACTCTCCTCATCTCTCTCTCCCCCGTTTCTGCCTCCTGTTTTTTCTTTTCATCATGCTGAGTTTGTTGTATGATATTAATTATTTATTTGTTATGAACCATAAAGGAGAAACAGAAGAACAAGGGATGACAGAATGAGAGCAGGCTGTAGATACTCTGAATTATGTACCTTCAAATAATCTGTGTGTGTGTGTGTGTGTGTGTGTGTGTGTGTGTGTGTGTGTGTGTGTGTGTGTGTGTGTGTGTGTGTGTCCTTAATTTAACCAGAATTTCATGAGAGGTAGTGTGTGTCTCCCATGTTGGGCAGAATGAATCTTTCTTTTCTTCTTTCTCACATAACTCATCATTTTTAACATTTCAGAATTGCTTCATCTCTCTCATGCTGCTATTTATCTGTCTCTCTCCTCTCTGATCAAACATTTCTTTATCTCTCTATCTAATTTTTTATGTGGTTAATTTAAGGTTATTGCTATCTCCTTGCCTCCCATCCTCAGTCCTGTTACGACTGAAGTGGTAATTGTGTGTTTGATGAATGATGCATAAAGTATATTCTGCATTTCAATTTAATGCATGCAGCAACTGAACGTTCATTACAGAGTTTATTACACTCTGACTGTAAACAAGCAATGACCTAGGGGACCTCAGAATTGATGCAGGCTGAGCTGAGAGAAAAAAATAAAGAAGAGTAAGAGAAGCAATGAAGTTAGAGGCAAAAAGGCAAAAAAAAAATTTTTACAATTTTTTACAGGAGCGTGGTCGGAATGCGGAAGCGTAGGTCAAATACTGGGAGATCAGTCAACGTAGCGTCTAAGCCAAACCATAAAGCAAGATCCGTAGTCAAAAGAGGAAGCGTTAAATTGGTAACCGGAAAATCACACAGCGAAGCGGGGGCGTGGGAAAGGACACATGACGGCAAAAAGAAAACATGGGCACATGGAGAGTGACAGCGTGGGAAAAAAATGCTTAATTGGCATGAGGTGACACGACGTAACCGGGACACGTGGAATATGGAATTGATCCGCCACATAGTTGAGGGGAGCAAGAGCTTAACAGCGCATGGGTTGACTATCTTCATGATGGTGAATGGACCAAGGTAGCGAGGAGAAAGTTTACGGCAAATGGTTTTTAGGGGGATGTCTCTGGCAGCGAGCATGACTCTCTGCCCCACCCTGTACTTGGGAGCCTGAGAGCGTTTGAAGCTGGTGCTCCCCTAGGTCTCGAGAGAAGATCAGTATGTCATCCAGATAGACGAACACAGATGAATTCAAGAAATCCCGGAGTACGTCGTTGATGAGGGCCTGAAAGACGGCCGGGGCATTGGTCAGGCCGAAAGGCACCACCAGGTACTCATAGTGTCCTGTTGGGGTGTTAAAAGCAGTCTTCCATTCGTCACCCTCCCGGATTCGGGCGAGGTGGTATGCAATTGCGTAGGTCTAGTTTAGTATAAATCTTAACTCCCTGGAGGAGTTCAAAGGCGGTCGCCATTAATTGAAGGGGATATCGGTTCTTCACCGTGATCTCATTAAGGCCTCTATAATCGATGCACGGACGAAGGGAACCATCTTTTTTACCCACAAAAAAGAATCCAGCCCCCGCCGGGGAGGAGGAAGGGCGAATGATCCCCGCCGCAAAGGATTCCGTGATGTAGTGATTCATTGCCTCCCGTTCCCTGGGCGACAGAGAGTATAAACGGCCCTTGTGAGGCATGGTGCCTGGGAGCAGGTGGATGGCGCAGTCATATGGTCAGGGGGGGGGGGGCAGAGAGACAGCACGGGATTTACTGAAGACCTCCTTGAGATCATGGTAATCTGAAAGGACATTGGTGAGATCTGGTGGTTCCTCCACAGACGCAGGACTGAGACAAGACGTGGCTGCAGCTTTCAAGCAGGTAGTAGCACATGACGGGTTCCAAGCTACGATTGTGTTCCGGATCCAATCGATTTGTGGGTTGTGGGTTGGGTTAGGCCTAGGACAACAATGGCATGTGATCCCTCCATCATAAACAGTGAAGTCTGCTCTAAATGATTGCCCGAGACTCTTAGGCCGACGAGGGGAGTTCTGTGGGTGATGGATGGGAGTGAGCTACCGTTGAGTGCCTGAACCTTAAGGTGGGTCTCCAAGGAGAGAGCGGGGATTCCTAGAGCCTTGGCTGAAGCCGCGTTGATCAATCAATGCTTGAACCAGGTGGGTTTGTTGCTCGTGGATGAGGAGGACAGGAAGCAGACAGCGTTCGTCTGGGATTTTTCCTGGAGTCACACCTTCCAGTCCTCCAAGCTGGACTAGAGAGCGCCTCCTCTTTACAGGACAGTTCTTGAGTTGATGACAAGATCTCCCACAGTAGAAGCAGGCACCCTCCACTCGGTGGTGGCGTTCTTCAAGGGAGATACGGGTTCTGTCCAGTCGCATGGGTCCCTCCTGAAGGTTAGTTCATGGGGAGGGGGTTGGTGGGAGGTCTCTGGGTGGTGAGAGTCTGGCTGACCTTCGAAGGCGCAGACGTGAAACCACTCGGCCAGCTAGATCCATGAGCTCTTGGAGTGACGAGGGAAGTTCGTGGGAGATTAGCACGTCCTGGAGTGTCTCAGTCAGTCCTTCGAAAAAGGTGTCACTCAGGGCCCGACCATTCCACCCACTGGAGAGAGCTAGGGTCTGGAACTCAATGGCGTAGTCATAGGCTGAGTGTGAGCCTTGGCGGAGCTTTAACAACTTGTGACCTGCCTCCCTGCTGTGACATGAGCGATCGAACACCCTCCTCATCTACTTAGCAAAATCTTTGTATTATCCTGAGAGGAGAGTTATCACATAAGCGACCTTTGAGCATTCAGTGGAAAATGTGGATGGCTGGAGCTCAAATATCAGCCTGCACTGAGAGAGGAAGGATCGACAGGTGCCTGGATCTCCTTCATAGGTGGGAGGGGAGGGGGCTGTGGTTCTCGTGGCATGCAGGAGCCCCCACTTTGCACTGGAGAGAGTTGGAGCCGTTGGAGCTGGGTCGTGACGTCAGCGAGGGTTAGCTTTGTGTTGAGCAGCTCCTGCTGGTGAGCTCCGAGAAGTGCACCTTGACTCTCCAGCGCCGATTTCATGCGGTCAGCTGGATTATTCCGCGGGGCGGAGCGGAATGAGGTGAATCCAAGCACAGATGAGCGACAGCAACGTTAAACAGGAGCGCGGTCGGAATGCGGAAGCGTCGGTCAAATACCGGGAGATCAGTCAACGTAGCGTCTAAGCCAAACCGTTAAGCGAGAGCTGTAGTCAAAAGAGGAAGCGTTAAATCGGTAACTGGGAAATCACACAGCGAGACGACAATCCACAACACGTTAACCAAAAGCCGTAGTCAAAACGAGGAAGTGCGAGATCAAAGCCGGGAAATCAAACAGCGAGGCGACAAATCCAAAACGGAGGGCGAGAGACATGAAACGAGAAAACGAAACTACTTGGCAACGTGAAGACCGCAAAAACAAAACGCGAGAAAATCGAAGCAGAAGACATTCAATAATCCAGCGAATTTAAGCAGCGCGCAGCGCATGCTTAAATCACTGCAGTAATCAATGGAGGATGAGAGACAGGTGAGCAGAAGAGGCGGAAGCGGGGGCGTGGAAAAGGACACATGACGGCAAAAAGAAAACATGGGCACATGGGAAAAAACAGACTGACAGGCGTGGATCATGACACATACATATGTTACCTACAGTAGGTATTTGTTTCAAAAGTTTTATGTTGTGAAAAAAGTGAGATTAGGAGATGTGTTTCTTATTCCTTAATTTGCTTTTTTGTAAAGATATTAATGCTATTCATTTATTTTATTACATTTATTTCATTTATTTTATTATTTGAAAATGTCAGAATTTGTACCTTATTTCATAATTTTGTCTGGCTGCTTACATTTTTCTATAAAAATAAAAAAATTTAACGATTGAAACAGTTACTCAATACTTGAGTAGTCTTTTCACCAAATACTTTTTTACTCTTACTTGAGTAATATTTTGGATGACTACGTTTTACTTCTGCTTGAGTAATATTATTTTGAAGTACAACTACTTACTTGAGTACATTTTTTGGCTACTCTACCCACCTCTGCATTTTACACGTACACACTTATTGAAATTTGTTGTCATGATTCATGTCCTGTTTGGCATTTTTTTCCCCATGCTGTCACCTTCCCCATGTGCTTTTGTTTTCCTAGCCACTCTGTGTCCTTTCCCATGCCTCCGTTTCCGCCCCGTCTGCACATCTGTCTCTCATCCCCAGCAGATGTCATGAATGCTGATGTCATAACTGTGTGATGATTGTCTCGTTCTTTTAAGGATTATTTATTCATTTCTTTTTTTATCTATGTTTAAACATCTGGATCTTCTAGATCTTATTGACCTCAACTCAGCAGGAGGTCAGATTTTTTAGGTCATTTGCAAAATCGACTCAATGGACACACACAAAAACTCTCATACATATTTCTTGTTTTTATTTTAAATGACTGCAGGGCCAACTTCTTGGCTTTCATCTTCAGAGAGAGCTTCTTGGTGGACTACCAGACCTGGGTATGTGCCATATGAGTATGTATGAGTATGTGCCGGCCTGAGACCCACAAGTGTTCCTCGTCTGAGCGTGCATGCGGGAGCCCCATTGTGATGTTGGTGGCAATGTGCTTGCCAGTGTGCTACACAAGACCGGCTGGAGCGAGCTTGAGGTGGGGTTTATCTTCATCGACGAGAGAGTGACTGGTGGTACGCAACCAAAATTAATTCTCATTGTATATTAAATGGCCCGATGTACTTCTTGGCTTCCACCTTTAGCGAAAGGTTCTTTAGGAACTTCCAGACCCACAGTCCTGGGGGAGGTGCTAGGCCTTGGGCTCTTGCTCTGAGAACATGGGTAATCCGTGGCCAAATTGGCTGCAGGAAACAGATCACACAATCCTAGGTTCTTTTTGGTGATGAGGGTGGCAGATTTTGGCCCTACCTCTTTGAGAATACCTCCGATAAGTCCACTTGTTTGTGGGGAAAGTGGTTGTGGGTAGTTCGGAAAGCTCAGACTCTATGTGCTTGACAAGATGTCAGGAGTTACCCATGCATTTCCACAAACTTACTGCAGTCTACTATGGAACACTCGCTACCTACAGCCCTTCAGCCTTGTTCATGTGCTATTAATTTAAAGTAAAGCCTTTATTTGTCACATATACATTACAGTACAGTGAAATTACTTCTTCGCATATCCGAGTATAACTGGGGTCAGAGTGCAGGGTCAGCCATGATACAGCACCCCTGGAGCAAATAGGGTTAAGGGCTATACTCAAGGGCCCAACAATACCAACCTGGCTAAGCTGGGAATCGGACCGCCAATCTTCCAATCAGTAACTCAGTGCCTTAGCCCTCTGAGCCACCACTGCCCCTTTATGGGTGCTTATCATTCTTTGCAGATCCTAGCAAAGGTCGTGGCAGACAGTAGCAATAAGCTGAGCTGCCATGGAGTTCCAGGAATTCCTACTGTAGTCTAGCATGGTATGACATCTACTGTATTATGTCTCCCTAGATGTGAAAGGCCTAGTTACAGGTTCGTGTTATTGAATAACCGGCCAGTGTTTACAGATGATGATTCAGGAAAACTGGTTCTGAAGTATATGAAAACCTGGCCAATCGAAACCATCTCTTCTCTTCATGACTGTTTTGAGAACACTGACTGGAACATGTTTAGTAAAGCTGCAACTTACGGTGACTTCACTGACTTGGAGGAGTACACAACATCAGTGACCAGCTACATCAAGTGCACTGATGGCGTCAGTGTCTCCAAGAACATCATCTCACGACCAACTAGAAACCGTGGATTACTGCAGAGGTGCGTTCACTTCTGAAGACCCAAGAGTCCGCCATCAGAGCGGGGGACAAGGTGGCCCTAAGAACAGCAAGGGCCAAACTTTTCTGGGCCATCAGAGAAGAACAGCTCCTACTCTTGGTTCGACATGCAGAATGACGTGACGGTGAGGAAGACCTAACCTCCTCCCAACGACCAGCTGATGTGAGGAAAACTCTGCGCAGAGTAGTGTTAATTTTGTCAGATATTTTAAATTTTAGTTTTAGTCCCGGAATAAATGTCCATGATAGTTTTTATCATATTAAGTCAATCTTATCCTATTTTTATTTAGTCAGGTTTTAGTCGATTAAAAGTCTGGACATTTTAGTCTAGTTTTAGCCAGAGGAACCCATAAGTGTTTTAGTCTAGTTTTAGTCAAAGGAACCTTTAAGATTTTTTGTGTAGTCAATGAAAACGTAATTTTAGCAATAAGATTATTATTAATTAATCCTACAGTTAATCTAGTCTAGCCAAAACCCATTTTTAAAAGTTTTTTTTTCACAAAATAATTATCTTAACATTTTAAAATGTATCTTTTCATCTGATGTTTTCAGCTAATTATATTTCTTTCTAACCGTCACAACAACTGCTGCATGCCCATGTTTTTTTTTTTTTTTTTTTTAACTATAAAACAATAGGAGCAGTATGGACAGTGTTTTGAAACTTGACAAAACTTGCATTTACACACTTGGATTGTTGTAGCTCCTATAGGTCACAATCATTTGCTAACCTATTAGATTAATGATTTTGGCATCGGTTTAACTATAAAATAAAATTAAATAAAATACATCACAACATAATGATTATCATGTGGTAATATCATTACCACAGGGAGGCTGTAAAACTGGATAATTTTTATGGTATACCTTGATGCGTCTCTTAATCGTGTGCCCACACTGTTTCCCCCTCAGATATTACTAAATGTCGGGGTTTTTTTCTCTGGTTTGATATAAAGAAAATGTATGAGGCGCCGTATACGGCTAAGTCAAACTTCACTCATGCGCACACACATGAAACATACACATATATATACATATATTGAACAGTCACACATACATACATACATACCTGTATATATTACTAACTGCTCAAACAACTATATATGAAATGCGCGTGCGCACACACACCAATGAGACGCACACAAATTCGCCGTGCACACAGTTTATATGTGTGTTTGAGTGAAATTTGATGTGCCGTATATGGCGCCTCATTAAAATGGGCCCAAATATCATCTATTCTTTTTGGCTCGAGTAATACTGCTTTGAAGGTGAAGAGTAAAAAATGACTTCACTGCATGCGCAAACTACTCCTGATACGCCGTGTGTCGTGACTCGGGAAACACTACCATAGTGAATGAAAACCATATTGCAGTGGATTTGGATGGAAATTAAATGTTGATGAAAATAAAGACAGATGTTTTATTCGTTTTTCTTTTTTAAACCACAATTTAGTCTCGTCTTTTTTCGTCAACGATATTGCATGTTGATTTTGTCACTGTCACTGTTTATTTATATGCATCACGTCTTGTCATCGTCGCGTCTTAGTCCCAGGAAAAAGTGTGGTCAACAAATTTTCTTGGTCATTATTCTCACACTGACATCTTCAAAATCTCTGTAAACTAGGATTGAGCCGTAGTTCCCACGTGCTTCAAGTCTACCACAATCATCCACGTTGCAAAGTTTTGTGTGTCCTGCCTCAATGCCCACCGTCCTATTGCACTCACACCCATCATCATCAAGTGCTTCGAGCGGCTAGTCATGAGACACAACAAGACCCTGTTGCACTCCTCACTAGACCCACTGCAGATTTTAGTTCAGCATTCAATACTATCGTCCCTCAACACCTGACCAGGAAGCTGAGCCTGAACGCCTCCCTCTGTAAATGGATCCTGGACGTTCTGACCAGAATCCCTCAGTCAGAGCGGATCACCACACTGAGTACTGTGGCTCAGTCCCCTGCTGTTCACACTGCTGACTTACAACAGTGTAGCAACACACAGTTCCAACCACATCATCAAGTTTGCTGATGACATGACCATGGTGGGTCTCATCAGCAAGAACGATGAGTTAGCATACAGAGAGGAGGTACAGAGGCTAACAGACTGGTGTGGGTACAACAACCTGTATCTGAACGTGGCTAAAACAAAAGAGATGATTGTTGACCTCAGGAGGACAAGGAGCAACCACTCTCCTCTAAGCATCAATGGCTCCTCTGTGGAGTTTGACCATCTGGAGGAGAAGCTCACCTCGTCCCTCAACAGCAGCTCCTTGCACAAAAAAGGCCAAAAATGTCTTTTCTTCCTGAGAAGGCTGAGGAAGGCCCAGCTTCCACCACGATTGTCACCACTTTCTATAGAGGGCCTATCAAGAGCATCCTGAGCAGTTGCATCACTGTCTGGTTTGGGAATTGTGCCATTTTCGAAAGGAGAGAGACGAGAAAACAAAGAAACAAATGAACTGGGAAACGTGAAAACATAGAAATTAAACTCTCACATGCGATGACAGCACATGCTTAAACGTTGGGTGTGTTCTTAGCACTCTAATAGCTCAGGAAAGCAGTTCTCTCACACAATTAATACATAGTGATGTTAAAACATACAAAACCTTGCATTCATTCATTTTTATATTCATTTTTTCAGGCTCAGAATGTGAAACTGAATAACAAAAAAGTTGTTTTTCAACATGTATGCAAGAATGCTTGAATGTGTTGGAAATTACCATTTCTTTGACTTTTAGGTGCCTGATGCTGAGAAAGCGTTTGCCCTGTTCTTAGCACTGTACGAGCTAAGGAAAGCAGTTCTCACACAACTAATGCATGGTGATGTAAAACAGACAAAATGAGTGTATATATTGTGTAAATGTTGTATAGTGCATTTTCCAGGCCCAAAATGTGGAAAAAAAATTAAAAATATGGTTTTCAACATGTATGCTAAAATGCATGAATGTGTTTGAGATGATCATTGCTTTGACTTTTAGGCTGCTGGGCCTGTGATAAAGCGTTTGCCGTGTTGTTAGCGCTGTTATGCTCAGGAAAGCATTTTCTCATGCATGGTCATTTTTCCATGCATGGTCATGGAAAATATACAAAACAAGTTTATATGCATTTTTCAGGCTCAAAATGTCAACGAAAAAGTTGTTTTACAACATTCATGCAAGATTGGTTGAATGTGTTAGAAATTACCATTCCTTTGACTTTTAGGCTGCTGATGCTGAAATAAACCTGCTGCTCCTGAAACAGCGCGTATAATGCTTCATATTCTCCTATCTTCAAATAGAATGACATTTTGAAAGACTTTTTAAAAAAAATTTAACATTATTTGTGTTGTGAATAAGGAAACATTCAAACATATTGTTTAATCCAATTTCTTTTGACATGATCTTCATGATCTGCTGGTGTTACTCTGGCTAGATCTGGCGGATGTTGTTGCCGTGGGCATATAGGGCAGGCATAAACGCAGAGGGGTTCATAAACAGAGTCTTTTATTTAAACACAAACATTGAAAAACAAAAGGAACCAAAACAAACAAACTATAACTCAGGGCAAACATGCTCTTAGCAGCAGACACAGGAACTCTTCAAGCTAACATGGGGCTCTTTAAGCAAACATACACGATAAGAGCTTACACCAGGTTAGAGCCAGAACACAGGGACAAAGAGCTGACACAGGGAGACATGGAGCTGGGGCCAGAGACGGGGCCCAGAGACGGGTCTCTTGAAAACACAGAATATTGATATACTGGATAACCAGGTTAATAAGTAAGGGAGTTAGTGGCTAACCGGGTTAGTTCTGACCTACTAAGGAACCGGAACACAAGAGGCAAGGCACACATGAGGCTATTCCAAATTAACGGCTAACCTACTAGCGACCAAAACCACTAGCAGTCAATCCCACTGGGGGCTAACCCCACTGGGGGCTAAGGCCTAAGCACTCATGTGGCTACACACATCTAAACAGACAAAGGAAGCTACAAACAAAGAACTAAACAAGAAGACCGACACTAGGGACACACAGAACAGTACTTACACAGGTACTTACAACTAAACACGAAACAGGACAGCTCCATGAATCCACTAACACCAGGAACATACAGAAAACCAATACTAGAGCCTTCTTGAAAACAAAGTTTAAACAATATAACTAAAATATAAAACTCAAAGAACTTAAAACAAAACCAAAAAGGACTGCCCACCTGACAAAACAATCAAACAATGCTCGACCTAGTTTCCCAGAACAAACTGCTGTTTATAGAATCTTTAATGAACTACCTCGGTTCAGGTGAGCACTCTCATCACCTGGCCAAGGTGCCTTCTGGGAAATTGAGTCGATCAACAAAAACTACAAAACAGACAGACATACAAGCAGTGCCCTCTAGTGGTGGTCCCTTACACATGTTTTTGTTTTGAATGTTTAAATTGTTTAATACATTTGTCCTTTAAGTGATAAGTTCTTTGACCCTTGCGCAAAGCAGGCGAATTCTTCGTATTGTTCAATCATAATGATGATTATAATAGATTAATTTTTGTTTTAAATCAAATTAAAATTTGATTTGTCATATACACAATATGATATTCAGAGAAAAGCTTTTACAACTGGACATGACCTAAACATAAAAAAATGAAAATAGAGTATTCAAACAAAGAATATGAATATAATAATAAAGAAATGAGTATGAAAAAGAATATATTCACATATATATGAAATGATATAAATATAGAAAACAACTTTTAGTTGTTTATACTTTACAGTTTGATATGTGTTGACATACAGTAAACAATGTGCAACAATGTCAAAAATAACGTCATAAAAGTTGTCATTCATCAAATGCTCAAATGTATCACTTTGTGTCCCCCTTTCACTCCTTTGCTGTTGATACGCATGCATTTCTGAAGGTAATGCTATATTAAATTCCCAGAAAGCGTGACAAGCTTACGTTGATTAAGTCCCTGCCATTTGTCCACACAGCCTGTCGGTACTACTGATTGGATAATCTTGTAATTAATGGATAATGCAGATGTGCACTGCCTCTTCCTACAACCCGGAGACGCCAGAGAAAAGTGGGGGAAAAAAGATTTTAGGGGCCAGGACACGACTGAGGCCTTTTTGAATACCTCCTGGGGTTTCAAAAAGTCCTGTCTGGGGATTGCTACACCCAACATCCCAGCAATGGGCGTGCCTTTTTGTCTAGGTTTAGGCGTTCACATGCTTTCACATGTGGGCTTTTTATTTGGGAGCAAGTTCAAGTTCAAGTAGGCTTTTATTGTCATTTCAACCATATACAGTACAGTTTAGTACACAGTAAACAACGTTCCTCCAGGACCAAGGTCCTACATACAAAATGAATTCACAACATAAGTGAATAAAAACTAACTAGCAACTAAGAAACCTAAGTAGCTAACTAGCTGAGACAAGATTGACATTTTTAAGTTAACGGAAAGTTCTATACAAAAGAGACAACATAAGGTGCTCATGCAAATGTGCAAACAAGAGTGACAAGGAGACAGAATGACACATATCAATACTTTGTGGCGATTATGTAATGAGGTAATGAGTTGAGGTAGTGGGAGGAGAAACAGTAAACAGGACAAGTCAAGTCAAGTCAAGTCAATTTTATTTATATAGCGCTTTTAACAATTGACATTGTCGCAAAGCAGCTTTACACAATAAAAAGAAGTAAGTTTTTATGCAATGTATATGAATCAAAATGACAAGATTGTCCCCGATGAGCAAGCCGAGGGCGACGGTGGCAAGGAAAAACTCCCTGAGATGGTAATAGGAAGAAACCTTGAGAGGAACCAGACTCAACAGGGAACCCATCCTCATCTGGGTGATAACGGATAGCAGGAATTGCTCAGCATAATAATGTGTAAGACTGGAAGTTCAGTATAACAGGAGATGTTTTAAAATTAAAATGAGTCCAGTTTGTTCCCGGAGGCTCAGGTAGACTGTAGGGGATTCCGGTCCTGAGTTATCGAACAACTGAAGTCACAGGTCCCCAGAGCATCACTCGATGACAGGACAGTCTTCATGGAAACCATCCCCAGCCACCATACGAATCCAGGCAGACCACACGGGGCATCCATGCGACGAGATCTCCAACCAGAAGCAGGACTCCAGGATGGGTTAGACGGCTCCAGAGGGCAGAGGGGTCTGGATCACTGGCAACTCAGGAGCGAAACATGTATAGCTCGACAGAGAGACAGAGAGAGGGAAAGAAGAGGGGGAGAGCGAGAGAGGAGAGAGCAGAAAAGGAGAGAACAGAAAATAAGGAGAGATGGCAGTTAGGTATGGTCACAGTCAACATGTATAGGTGAATGTATATTTAGTGCAAAGTGCAAGCAGAGACTCCGGCAGGACTAACCATAACAGCATAACTAAAAGGGAGAGCCAGAAGGAAACACAAACATGAGGGCTCCCTGAGATGTAAAGCAACCAATCACCTCACCGTCAACAAACCTGAGTGAACAATGAGAGTGGGGAGGACAGCATCTAAACATACCAGTTCACCAGAATACTCTACGTCTATGAGTCCCCCAGATCTGCTCCTTTACCTAAGGTTAATCTATTTACAAAAATGCTTGGCTAAATAAATAGGTTTTTAGCCTAGACTTAAACACTGAGACTGTGTCTGAGTCCCGAACATTAATAGGAAGACTATTCCATAACTTTGGGGCTTTGTAAGAAAAAGCTCTGCCCCCTGCTGTAGTTTTAATAATACGTGGTACTGACAGGCAGCCTGCATTCTTTGATCGAAGTAGGCGTGGCGGATCGTAAGACACTAACAGTTCACTCAAATACTGTGGCACGAGACCATTTAGTGCTTTAAATGTCAAAAGTAGTATCTTAAAATCGATGCGAAATTTCACAGGGAGCCAATGCAGTGTAGATAAGATAGGGGTGATGTGCTCGTATTTTCTGGTTTTAGTGAGGACTCTCGCTGCTGCATTCTGTACTAACTGAAGTTGTTTATACACCTAATTGAACAACCAGACAGTAAGGCGTTACAATAGTCCAACCTAGACGTGATAAAAGCATGAACTAGTTTTTCTGCATCATTTAGTGACAATATGTTTCTTATCTTGGCAATATTTCTAAGGTGAAAGAAAGCTATCCTGGTGATATTATCTACATGAGCTTCAAACGAAAGGCTGGAATCTATAATCACAGCGAGGTCTTTTACTGTTGCACTTGATGGAACAGAAAGGCCATCTAAAGTTACAGTGTGATCAGAAAGCTTACTTCTAGCTACTTGTGGTCCTATGACCAGAACTTCTGTCTTATCAGGATTAAGCAGAAGAGAATTAATTAACATCCAATCTCGTATGTCCTGCACACACTGCTCGATTTTAGCAAACTGGTTTTTCTCATCTGGTTTTGCTGAGACATATAATTGTGTGTCATCAGCATAACAATGAAAACTAATACCATGTTTACGAATTATGTTGCCCAGAGGAAGCATGCAAAGGGAAAAAATCAGTGGGCCTAAAACTGGTGAGGAAAGTGCTAGAACGAAAATACGATTGCGACTTGTTTTCGGGGATTCACTTTGCTTTTAATTCGTTGTTAACTCTCGTGTTTGCGCCGTAGTGAGTCTTAAAAACTATTAGTATCACGTGGATGTAGAGGTGACGTGTTGAGTATTTGTGCGATAGGTGTTTAGTCTTGAGCTCAGCTCTCACTCAGAGGATTTCATCAGCCGTCTCTCACCACACGATCTATCCCGCTAATCTCAGAGGCGTTGTTTAGATTTAGATTCTTGTTACTATTTAGATGGCAAGCTTCCCAGATTTTGTCAACGAAAATGAAATAGCTAAAGCTAAGTTCATTGGGGTTCGTTTGAAGTAACAGCAAAGATCAAATAGTTTTGTGCAAATAACAAGTAATGGATATTGTGTTAAAGAGCAATTACAGGTTGGTGTGAACAATTTTGACATGGTCAAGGAGCTGCTGTTGAGGGACCAGGTGAGGTTCTCCTCCAGATGGTCAATCTCCACAGAGGGGCCGTTGAGTCAACAACAACCATCTCTTTTGTTTTAGCACCTTTCAGATACAGGTTGTTATACCTACACCAGTCCATTAGCCTCTGTACTTCCTCTCTTTATGCTGACTCGTTGTTCTTGCTGATGAGACCAACCATGATCGTGTCATCAGCAAACTTGATGATGTTGTTGGAAATTTGTGTTGCTACACGGTCATAAGTCTGCAGTAAGAACAGGAGTGGACTGAGCCACAATACTCAATACTCAGTGTTGTGGGAGGTGCAGTTCCCGATCCGCGAGTATGTGAGTGCAACAGTACAGTGGTCATTGAGACAGGACACAGAAGATTTCTTTGGAATGGGGATGATGGTGGTAGACCTGAAGCACGTGGGAACTATGGCACAATCCTAGCTCAGAGAGATGTTGAAGATGTCGGTGAGAATAATGACAAATAATATTCTTTGATGACATTTTTTCCTAGAATTAAGACAAGACGATGACGAGACGTCACGGATATCATTGAACATTGACAGTGACAAAATCAGCATGCAATATTGTTTGGCCGAAAAAAGACGAGACTAAATTGTGGTTTTAAAAAAAACCTAATAAAACATCTGTCTTTATTTAAATCAAACTTCACTCAAATACACACACAAATTGTGTGTACGAAGAGTTTGTATGTGTGTCTCATAGGTGTGTGCGCACGCACGCATTTCATTTGTACTTGTTTGAGCAGTTAGTAATATAGACCAAAAGTTTGAACACACCTTCTCATTCAAAGAGTTTGAATTTGTATTATGGTAAGAAAAAAGCAGCTAAGTAAAGAAAAACGAGTGGCCATCATTACTTTAAGAAATGAAGGTCAGTCAGTCCGAAAAATTGGGAAAACTTTGAAAGTGTCCCCAAGTGCAGTCACAAAAACCATCAAGCGCTACAAAGAAACTGGCTCACATGCGGACCGGCCCAGGAAAGGAAGACCAAGAGTCACCTCTGCTGTGGAGGATAAGTTCATCCGAGTCACCAGCCTCAGAAATAGCAGGTTAACCCTGCGTTCACACCGAACGCGGCAAGAGCGTCAAAAGTTCGCTCTCGCCGCCCTGCCGCTGACGCCTGTCGCCGCGCTTTGCCGCTCTGACGTAGACCGAATGCCTTTCTTGTATTTAAAGGTGCCGCAAAGCAATCAAGCTTGTTGATCTTGGAGACTGACCAAAATGGGGAAGATAACAAGAAATTGATTGATAGAAAGAACTGTATTGTAGAAATAAACAAATTATAAGGCATTTGTATGGTGTGGCTTCTGTTCATTGTGAATTGCTAGTCTAATTTAATATTTTTTTTATTATTATATTATATTTCATATTATATTTAAACACCAACAATTTCAAACACCTTTGTCCACGCATCATTTTTTTAAAATTAATGTCCCTGTACACAAACAGGTACATGTCATAAATAACCGGGAAACCCGCTACCCCAATAATTAACTTCTCCTCCATTTTGCTTGGGAACTAATGGCGCCGGAACAAAAGTTTACAGGACTGCGTTCCGCGGAATCCGCTCAAGCGGAGGACCTCTACTTTTTTATTGGTTGCCGCTCAACCGCGTCATAGCTCATTACCATAAAGTTGAGCTGATTTCAACTCCGTTCGCCGCTCTCACCGCGCCGTGCCGCCCTTTGTCGCGCTTCGCCGCCCCTCGCCGCCGGCTCCCATTGAAAATGAATGACTTCCGGCGGCTTTGACGCCTTCGCCGCGTTCGGTGTGAACGCAGTTAACAGCAGCTCAGATCAGAGACCAGGTCAATGCCACAAAGAGTTCTAGCAGCAGACACATCTCTAGAACAACTGTTAAGAGGAGACTGTGTGAATCAGGCCTTCATGGTAGAATATCTGCTAGGAAACCACTGCTAAGGACAGGCAACAAGCAGAAGAGACTTGTTTGGGCTAAAGAACAGTTAGTGTTTGTGCGCATGTGTGTGAGTATATGTGTGTGTGTAGTATGTGTATGTGAGTTTGTGGATGTCGTGTGTGCCTATGTCTGTGTGTGAAAGTGTGTGTGTGTGTGTGCGTGTGTGTGTATGTGTGTGAGTGTGGGGTGTGTTTAGGATATTTATGTAAAGTTTGTGTATTGTGTGAGTGTCTTTAAGTAATTACAGCGTAATTTGTGGAGTTCTTGTCTGTGCAGTGTATGTGTGTTGGATTTTTTTTAAAGATGTATGTGTCGTGTGTGAGTGTGTGTGTTTGGAGACATTTTTGTCTGGTGTGTTCAGAGAAGGGCGAATGGCTGTCTGATATGCTAGGTGGTGAGCGTTCCATAGTAGGCAGCGGTACATTTGTGAAAATGGGTGGGTTACTCGTGCCATCTTGTCAAGCAGATAGAATCATAGGGTCTGAGCTATCTCATCCACCTGTAGCACTGCCACATAAGTGGCAATTGTATAGAGGGGTAAGTAAGCCGGTTTAATAGGAAAGAAGCTGCAGCACCTTATGCAATGTGCCCCCTTTGGTTTATTTGCCTGTATGTATTTAATGTGTATTGGTTCCCGCTCCTACTCTCGCGAGACTGCGTTGCCGGGCGGCATGGTAAGAAGGTGATGCACGTGGTTAAAGCCGGCCCGGGAAAGCATGCAGAGGAGAGAGAGTTATGGAGATACAACGCGCTGAATATATTATTTACACGGAGTTGCACACGAAACTGACGAAGGCTGTTCCTTGCGGGTTTGTCTTACCATCAGGATTAACACCGACTGGACTGCTTCGAGTCAGTACTCCCACTCCGACATCGGCCTCCCTGTTGTTTACCATAATTTCCGGTGAGACTGATCCGTCTCCCTCATACACTCTCACATTTTACACATTCTCCCACTTATCAGTTTTCATTGTATATATTTTGTAAATATTGTTTTCTTTATTGGTTTTGTTGGTTGGTGCACCTTTTTTGTTTCATTATTGTATAATACACGTTTGGTTTGTTTGAATTGGTCTTGGGTTATTCTTGTTTACTGGTTTTTAAGGCAAGCCGACACGAAGACAAAGATCTCTCTTTTTGTGTAGCATCAGGTAAGGGCAAACTATCTGAGCGTTACATAGTGGTGGCCCATACGGGGATCTTTTTTTGTGTGTCGCGTGTGTTTTGATACTAATGAGCAGGATAAAAGTCGATGTTAGTTTGGTAAACATGGCTGACGCAAGCAGGCTAAAATATGTACTGGCTAATAAGGCTGCTGTCGATTGTTCAGTAGGTCCTTCAGTACCATCTTTAAAGTCGTTGTACATGTTTAATAGTCATACTGATGATAATGATTGTGTGACTGGGAGGGCTGTGGTACAATCTTTACAGAATGATGTGGATAAATGTAAAGTGGATTTACTGGCTCTTTCTAATAATGTTAACACATTAGAGATTGCTTTTAAAGATGCCACTAACAGTAATATAAACAGGGAAATTAGTTTTCGGCAGGCGGTGGACGCTAGCTTAGCAGGGTTGGAGAACTACGTCCAAGAGGCCCTGGAAAAGCTGGAGAAGGCTATTACAGAATGTCTTCTGCGGAGAGACGCCATGTGGGAGAAACAGCTGAAGAAGCTGCATCTCATTAGCTGTCTTACTCTCCGCCGCCCACCGACCTGTTCCCCTATACCACCCACTTCTGCACAGCCCCCGCCTAGCACTCCAGTCACGGCAACCCAGAAAAAGGTACAACTCCAGGAAGCCAGGTCACCGCTGAGGTTCGTCCGTCAATTACAGTTCACCCATCCGAGCTGCATTCATCATCAGAGCTACGTCCGCCTGTCCTCCTCAACCACTCATCGGCAGGGAGACTCCATAAAGACTGCGGACAACGCAGAGGAAGAGCTGAAGGACGGCATGCTTAACAACAGGAACCCCAGCGTGACTGATGGTCTCAGACCCACAGGGAGCGCAGTGAAACATAAGGAGAAGGGGGGATTGAACACGGAAAGGAGCGGCGTAGCAGACAAAGGTGACGGGCAGAAGTTGAAGGCTCTGCACCGCAAGGAGGAGGTGAAGAAAGACCATGAACATTCTTTGACCTCACGCCAAGCTGGATTTTTGAGCGAGCAGCCTATATCTTCAGCCTGTCATTCTTACTACGCGAAAGCCCCAAAGCCGAATCCTCCACCACATCCCACATTATCCTCTGACCTGCCCTGTGAACTGGGGGAGATTGCACAAGCCCAGCAGGATGACAGCCGCATAGCTCAACTGGCTGCTGGGGAGTACCAGGGGAAAATGCAAACCCAGAGGAGCTCCTTTGTACATCACCGGGGGGCGCTATATTGAAGAGCGACGGTGAAGCAAGGGAAAAGCTCCAAGTGGTAATCCTGCAGTCATTAATCCATAAGATCATACACCATTACCATACCCTCCATAAGGCGGACACAGGGGGAGACTAAAAACCCTGTTGCGGCTGTTAGATGAAGTCTGGTGGCCCTCCGCGCGAAAGGACGTATGGCAATACATCACCACCTGTAATGTCTGCCAGAAGACCAACAACAGCAGTAAGTGGACCAGTGACAACCGGAGTTCTGCTATGCTCTTAGCTCCGCCCATCATTAAACCCCGGGGTCAACATCAGCGCAGCTAGCTATCGCGGGGCGAGCCACTCAAGGGACCACTGGCGCAATGCACTGACTGACCACCCACTCCAGACAAAGCAACAACTTCTTTCTGTCTTAACCCATGAGACACAGCGGAGGAAGAAACACAACAACAAAGACGTCAGAAAGCCGAACAAACCAGTTCCAGCATTTCCCGGTGGTACAGAGTGCTCGTGCTACTGGGCGAACTGGTTTGGCCAAACGACGCTCCCAGTCTCCTCTGCACATCAAAAATTTTCTGCTAAGCTAGCACCCAAGTGGGGGGATCCAGCAGCAATTAAAAATTATAAAAGGGCCAATAAAGTACACAATCATAGGGCAACCCACAAAAACCTGTAATGAGATGTGTTTTTTTTTTAAGTGTTAAGACAGACACTCTCCTCATACGCCGAAAGCTGGGGGGTGGGGGGGGGGATGCGTCTATGTAACACTGCCACATAATGGTCAATTGTATAGAGGGGTAAGTAAGCCGGCTAAATGTGAAAGAAGCTGCAGCACCTTCTGCAATGTGCCCCTTTCGGTTTATTTGCCTGTATGTATTTAATGTGTATTGGTTCCCGCTCCTACTCTCACAAAACTGCGTTGCCGGGCGGCACGGGAAGAAGGTGACGCACGTGGTCACATGACCCGGACATAAAGCCGGTCCGGGAAAGCATGCAGAGGAGAGAGAGTTATGGAGATACAGCGCGCTGAATATATTATTTACACGGAGTTGCACACGACTGACAAAGGCTGTTCCTTGCGGGTTTGTCTTACCATTTCATTATTGTATAATACACGCTTGGTTTGTTTGAATTGGTCTTGGGTTTGTTATTCTTGTTCACTGGTTTTTAAGGCACGTCAACACGAAGACAAAGATCTCTCTTTTTGTGTAGCATCAGGTAAGGGCAAACTATCTGAGCATTACACACCAACAACCCCCTTCCCCAGTGTCTCACAAACAGCTGGACTTATAGGAGGTATTCTCAAAGAGGTAGGGACTCCCACAAAGAACCTAGGATTGCGTGATCAATTTGCTCCCTGCAGCCAGGTTGGCTACCATCTACTCACGTTCCCAGAGCAAGCCCCCAAGACCCAGAGCCTCACCTAAAACAATGGGTCTAGAAGTTCCCCAAGAACCTGCTGCTAAAGGTTGATGTCAAAAATGTACATCGGTACATCAGGCCATCAGGCATTTTTGGTAGCGTAATTCCTGTCACTCCCCGGTTAATGAAGATAAACACCTCCAGCTTGCTCATGCCAGTCCTTTGCAGCACTCTTACAGGACTATCACCATCAATATCACAGGGGGGACCCCGCATGCATGGTAAGTCGAGGAAGACACATACTATACCCCGGTCTGGTTGTCCAGCGAGGAGCTCTCTGAAGATGAAGGCCAAGAAGTTGGCCCAATGCGGCTTTGAAAAATAAAAAGAATAAATATAATTACAAGCAATGCAACCACGGGGGGCACAATCTAGTGTCTCTTGTGCCAGTCCCAAGTCTGAATAAATGCAGAGGGTTGTGTCAAGAAGGGCATCCAACGTAAAACATTTGCCAAATCAATGATGTGAATCACAAATATAATTTCCATAGCAGATCGGTCGCAGCCCAGGTTAACAACGACGGCCACCAGTGTTGTTGACCTACAGGCTGCTGGTGGAAATTAGGCTACTGTTGGTCGAAAAAGGAGAGGAGAAAGGCGTGTTCAAAAGCAGACAGAGAAAAACGAGAGGCATGAGTTTAGGAGTGTTAGTAGGGACTTTGAATTTTGGGACTGTGACAGGGAAGGCAAGAGAGTTGGTTGACATGATGCAGAGAAGGAAGGTGGACATACTGTGTGTCCAGGAGACAAGGTGGAAAGGTTTCAAGAATAGAAGCTTAGGATCAAGGTTCAAATTGTTTTACCATGGTTCTGTACAAGTTGGCGAATCAGAGAGATAAAGATGGGAAGTATGTGCAGCATGTTAGACTGATTAAAGATAAAGATGGAAATGTACTGACAGATGCCAGTAGGGTGATGGGAAGAGTAGAAGAGGTGAGTGTTGTGGAGCAGGAAGTAACCAATATTAGTAAGAGTGAGGTGAGGAGGGCATTACAGAGGATGAAGAGTGGAAAGGCTGTTGGTCCTGATGACATACCAGTGGATGAATGGAAGTGCTTAGGAGAGGTTGCAGTAGAGTTTCTAACTAGTTTGTTTAACAATATCTTGGAGAATGAGAGAATTCCAGAGGAATGGAGGAGAAGTGTATTGGTGCCGATTTTTAAGAACAACGGAGATGTGCATATGTGCAGGTTAGATGTGGCAATTACAGAGGCATAAAGCTGATGAGCCATACAATGCACCTTTTTAGAAAGAGTAGTGGAAGCTAGGTTAAGGGCAGAGGTGAGCATTTGTGAACAACAATATGGTTTCATTCCTAGAAAGAGTACAACAGATGCAGTGTTTGCTTTGAGGATGCTGATGGAGAAGTACAGAGAAGATACTATAGGGTTGCATTGTATCTTTGTGGATTTAGAGAAAGCATACCACAGGGTGCCAAGAGAGGATCTGTGGTGGTGTATGAGCAAGTCTGGAGTGGCAGAGAAGTATGTTAGAGTGGTGCAGGAATGGTGCAGAGGAATGAAGCAACGGGTGGAGAAAAGTGTCAGTTGTACTGTGAAAGAATGAAAAGAAAGGTGTACAAGACAGTGGTGAGACCAGCAATGCTCTATGGCGTAGAAACAGTGGCACTGAAGAAAAGACAGGAGGCAGAGCTGGAGGTAGCAGAGATGAAGATGTTGAGGTTCACTTTGCGCGTGACAAGGATGGATAGGATTGAGAATAAGTTCATCAGAGGGCCAACCCATGTTAGACGTTTTGGAGATAAAGTCAGAGAGGCCAGATTTAGGTGGTTTGGACATGTTCAGGGTAGAGATTGTGAAAATATCGGTAGAAGGATGCTGAGGTTGGAACTGCCAAGCAGGAGGTCTAGACCAAAGACCAAAGAGGAGATTTATGGATGTAGTTAGAGAGGACATAAAGTTAGTTGGAGTGACAGAAGAGGATACAAAGGACAGGGTTAGATGGAGGCGAATGATTCGCTGTGGCGACCCCTGAAAGGGAACAGGTGAAAGACAAGAAAGATATATAATTACAAGCAGCGATGAGCGGGGCCAAACAACTGTGTCATCGCCACTTGGTCGCACCTCACAATCTGTGTGACTTTTTAGCACGCTACGACCTCTTAAACAAATACAAAATAAATTTAATGACTGGACGTGTCTTTCTGTCTTAGCTGTCACACAATGTCAGACGCGTTTCGTGGCAACTGTAATGGTGCTGGTGCTTGAGCAGGTCATTGTTTGAGTAGGATTCTAGGATGTGTGTAGACATGGTTAGGATGTGTGTGAGACGTGTGTTTGTCTGTGGTTCCGATTTGTTGTGTTTATTTATGATGTGTACTGTGTGTGTGCTATGTGTGATTGGGATGTGAGTATGTGTTTGTAGTGAGCGTCTGTGTTTATATGTGTCTAGAAAGCATGTGTGATGTTTGTGTGTTTGGTAGTTGTGTAGGATGTGTGTTTAGATTGTAGTGTGTGTGTGTGTGTGTGTGTCTGTGTGTGTGTGTGGGTGGGTGTGTGTGTGAGTGTGTGTGTGTTTGTGTTCAGGATGTGTTTGAATTCTGGAACTGCCCGACTCAGCTTATCGCTTCTGTCTGTTGCAAACTTTGCTAGGAACCACCCTTGTGGCACAGAAATTAAAGGCACACAGAGCCGACCGACGATCTGTATGATGTGTTAAGTGGTGAGCATTCCATAATAGGCAGCAGTACATTTGTGGAAATACGTGGGATACTCGTGGCATTTTGTCGAGCAAATAGAGTCATAGCATCTAAGCTATCTAAAACATCCACAACCCCCTTCCCCAGTCTTTCACAAACAGGTGGACTTATATGAGGTATTCTCAAAGAGGAAGGACCAAAAACCTGGACACCCCCCCACAAAGAACTTAGGATTGCGTGATCAATCTGCTCCCTGCAGCCATGTTGGCTACCCATGCTTCCAGAGGAAGCCCCCAAGACCAAGAGCCTCACCCGGAACAGTGGATCTAGGAGTTCCCCATATATAAATCTGCTTAATGTTGAAGGCAAGAAGGTACATCGGTACATGGGGCCATTGAAGATACAACAAAGATTTAATTTCGGTTGCATACAGCTGGTCACTCCTCGCCGGTCGATGAAGATAAACACCTCCTCAATCTCGCTTAAGCCTGTCTTGTGCGGTACTCTGGCAGGTCCATCGACAGCAACATCACAATGGAACCCCGCATACACAGTCAGACAAGGTACATTAATGGGTCCCAGACAGGCACATAATATTCCCTGGTCTGGCTGTCCACCAAGGACCTCTTTGAATAGGAAAGTCAAGAAGTTGGCCTTGCGGCCTTTTAAAACGAAAAGAAGAAATATAGTTACAAGCAACGATGAGCGGGCCCAAGCACCTGTGCCATTGCCACTTGTTCGGCCTCATAACCTGTGTGCCTTTTCAGCATGCTAAGACCTCTTAAACAAATATGACATAAGTTTAAGGCATCGCTATTCCTGGACGTCTCTTTCTGGTGCGCCATTGCTAGCTGTCTCAATGTCATCCGAGTTTGATGGTGACTATAATGGCGCAAGGGCTTGAGCAGGTCATTGTTTCTGTGAAATGGGTAGAATGTGAGTGTGAGTGAGTGTGTGTGTGTGTGTGTGTGTGTGTGTGTGTGTGTGTGTGTGTGTGTGTGTCGAATGGGTATGTGTGTGCAGTATGTTTAATGTATGGTTCATGTTTGTAGTGTTTGTGCGTGTAGAATAATACTATAAAATGAATATTTATGATAATTATTATAATACTTCTGCAATCACTCCAACGCACTTCATCGATGAGTGCTCCGCATGCACATACAGGCAATGGTCACTTGTGCGTGTCTTTCAGTCACATACTGTAACTCTATCATTTTGTCCACCAAAAGCGGTCTGCTTAACTTAAAAGTCTTGAAGTTTATGTTGAAGTGTGTGCATGTGTGTGTATGTAGTATCTTTGCTTGTATGCGTGAATTATGTGTGTTTATTTGTTTGAAGTATGGTTGTGTATTTGTGCAATGAGTGTAATGTCTGCGTGTGTGTAAGCTTGTGTTTGTGTGTGTGTGTAAGTTTGTGTGTGTGTGTGTGTGTGTGGGTGTGTGTGTGTGTGTGTGTGTGTGTGTGTGTGTGTGTGTGTGCAACATGTGTGAGTGTATTACGTGTAGTGTGGGTGTAGTATGTGTGTATATGTAGAGTGTGTGTGTGTGTGTGTGTGTCTGTGTGTGTCTGACTTGCAAAAGGGCCCAGATGTTTGAAACAAAATAAAATAAAAAATAAATGAATAATAATTATACTTCTGCAATCACCCCAACCTCTCATCAACCAGCATCATCAATGAACTATCCATGTGTACATTCAGGCTAGGGTTACTTGTGGGTGTTTGTGAGTTACATCCTAAACCTTGATATTGTTGTCTAATAAAAAGGGCCTGGTTAAATTGGGAGCATTAAAATGTAGTGCCTGTGTGAGTGTGTGAGTGTGTTTGTGTGTGTGTAGAATATGTGTGTGTGGCATGTGTGTTTGTTTGTGGAGTATGCCTGTGTTTGTCAGTGTACCATATTTAATGTCTGTGACTTTATGTAGTGTGTGTGTGTGTGTGTGTGTGTGTGTGTGTGCATGGTCATGTGTGTGTGTGTGTGTGTCTGTGTCTGTGTGTGAGTTTGTATGGATTTGTGTTGTATGTTTGAGTGCACACATACTGTGTGCAGTATGTTTAATATATGTTTAATGTTTGTAGTTTTTGTGTGTGTAGAGTAGTGCTATAAAATAAATAATAATAATAATAACTAGAGAGGTACATTTCCTGAAGAAAATGTCAGTGGTGCTTGCCGTGGCAAGACTTTGGAGTCATGCTAGCAACTTGCTAAGCACTCCAGCATCAGGTTAGCAGCATTCTAATGATGTAGCTAGCAACCTGCTAATATAGTTTGCATAATGCCAGCTACATGCTAATTAGCTAAACACCATGCTAGCAACGTGCTAAGCACTCTAGCATCATGATATCAAACATTCTACTGCTATTGCTAGCAACATGCTAATATAGTTAGCGTAATGCTAGCAACATGCTAATAAGCTAGGCGTCATGCTAGCAACATGCTAAGCACACTAGCATCATGCTAGCAACATGCTAATCATGTTATTAGCGAAATGCTAATATAGTTAGCATCATGCTAGCGACATGCTAATATTGTTAGCATCATTATGGCAACATGCTAATATAATTAGCATAATGCTAGCGACATGCTAACCGTGTTAGCAACATGCTAACAGCATGATGATGATTTTGGTAGGGGGCGTGGCTTATGAGCATCATGATGAATGGGAAAGACTGATTGATTGTAAAATCTGAGTAAAATGAGCCCACCCCATGTCTCTACAACAGTGGGATCCTTAGTTAAATTCAGTTTAAAAGTTCCTATGGAATATACTATTGTATGTTAATTCCCCTTGCTGGGGCAGTTTACCACTCGCCCATTACAAAAGTCATGTCAAGCCCCCTTTCTTCCAATAAACGCAAATAAAATTAATTCCGGAATGAACCACACAATTTGCCACCTGTTTCATGGGTCTACGACGAACGGAAAGTGACGAGTCATGCACCATATTCCCCATTATAAGTCAATAGGGCAAATTTGGGCACCTGTTTTACCCCGGGGTAAAACCTATACCCTCTTGCGGGTTGTGTTCCAACACAGATTGCAAGCCTCTTCAAATGTGGTAAACTTAAGATTTCTATCAAAATCTCACTTGGCACTTCAATCCGTCAAAGTTGGTATCAATGTTAAGTCTACGGAAAAATTCAGAAATGTCTTAGCACCCCAATCCCGAACAAGACGCATGATTTTACACCTCTTTCATGGATCTACGACAAATGATACTGTAGTAGTTATGCTCCATAATCTTCATTATATTTCAATGGGGCAAATTTGGGCACCTTTTCTGCCTCGGGGGCAAAACTTATACCCTTCTGTGGGGTATATTCTGACACAGCTTGCGACACTCTTCAAATGTGGTGAATTTGAGATTTCTACCAAATTCTCACTCTGCGCTTCAATCCGTCAAAATTGTTCTCAATATTAAGTCTAGGGGATTTATTCCCCACTATATGTCTATGGGGCAAATTTGGTGGACCTCGTTTGGTGGACCTCTTTTGCCCCATGGGTAGACCTTATACCTTCTTCCTGGGTATGTTCTGACACAAGTTGCAAACCTCTACAAATGTGGTAAATTTGAGATTTCTACAAAATTTCCTTCTCTGCGCTACAATCCGTCAAAGTTGGTCTCAATGTTAAGTCTAGGGGACTTTTTGGGCCAGTTAATTGCCCCCACAGAGGCCCCTTAGAAAAGTCATAGCACCCCATTCCCGACCAAGTCGCACGTTTCGACACCTCATTCATATGTCTACGACAAACGGTGCGGGACTAGTTACGTGTCAAACTTTCATACGGAAGAAGAAGAAGAAAAAGAAAAAGAAGCCTGTGAGATTATAATAGTAGTGCTTCGCTTCGCAAGCACCACTAATTATAAGAATATTTCTGCAATCACCTCAACAAACTTCATCGATGAGTGCACCTTCAGGCAACGAGCACTTGTGCGTGTCTGTAAATAATATACTATACCTCTATCATTTTTTCACCAAAAGCGGCCTGCTTGAATTAAAAGGCTTGAAGTTTATGTTGAAGTGTGTGAGTGTGTGTATGTAGTACCTTTGCTTGTTGCGTAAATTATTTGTGTTTATTTGTTTGAAGTATGTGTGTGTATTTGTGCAATGTGTGTGTGTGTGTGTGTGTGTGTGTGTGTGTGTGTGTGTGTGTGTGTGTGTGTGTGTGTGACAAAAAATTAGATACTCAACGTGTATGTCATAATGCATGAAAGTGTCGGAAATGATCATTCCTTTCAGTTTTATGGTGCTGATGCCCAGATGAAGCTTTTCTCATATTCTTAGCGCTGTACGAGATCTGGAAAGCGGTTTTCGAACACAACTTAAGCATGGTCATGTAAAACACACAAACGAATTCATATGCACTTCTTATGCTGAAAATGTGAAACAGCCTAAGAAAAAAGTAGTTATTCATCATGTATGCCAGGATGGTTGAAAGTGTTGGAAATTATCGTTCCTTTCACTTTTATGCGTCTCATGATGAGACAAACGTTTGTCGTGTTCTTAGCGCTGTACGAGCTCAGGAAAGCGGTTTTCTCACACAAATAAGGCATGATCATGTGAAATACACAAAATTAGTTTATATGCACTTTTTATGCTCAAAATGTGAATTGCTCTGTTTGCTCTGTTCTTAGCGCTGTAGGAGCTCAGAAAAGCGGTTTTCTCACACAACTAAAGCATAATCATGATAAACGTACAAAATGAATTTATATGGAGTTTTATGCTCAAAACGTGAAAAAAATTACAAAAAATGTATTATTCATCATGTTTGCCAGAATGAATGAAAGCATTGGAATTGACCATTCCTTTCACTGTTATGCTTCTCATGCGGAGATAAAGCGTTTGCCGTGTTCTTAGCGCTGTCCGAGCTCCGAAAAGCGGTTTTCACACACAACTAATGCATGGTCATGTGAAACACACAAATGCGTTCATATGCACTTTTTGTGCTCAAAATGTGAAAAAGACTAACAAAAAAGTAGTTATGCAACATATATTTAACATACATCCATATACATGTATATATACAAGGATGCATGAAAGTGTTGGAAATGATCATTCCTTTCACTTTCATGCCTTTCATTCTGAGATAAAGCGTTTGCCGTGTTCTTAGCGTTGTACGAGCTCAGGAAAGCGTTTGTCTCACACATCTAAGCCATGGTCATGTGAAATACACAAAATGAGTTTATATGCATTTTTATGCTAAAAATGTGAAAAACACTAACAAAAAAAGTAGTTATTCACCATGTATGCCAGAATGACTGAAAGTGTTGGAAATTATGAGTTTCATGATGAGATAAATCGTTTGCTCTGTTCTTAGCGCTGTAGGAGCTCAAGAAAGCAGTTTTCTCACACATCTAAGGCATGGTCATGTGAAATACACAAAATGAATTTATATGCACTTTTATGCTCAAAATGTGAAAAACACTAACAAAAAATGTAGTTATTCAACATATATTCAACATACATCCATGTATACAAGGATGCATGAAAGTGTTGGAAATTATCATTTCTTTCAGTTTTATTCCTCTCATGCTTAGATAAAGCGTTTCCCGTGTTC
The DNA here is from genome assembly GCA_030347435.1 of Clarias fuscus. NCBI lineage: Eukaryota > Metazoa > Chordata > Actinopteri > Siluriformes > Clariidae > Clarias > Clarias fuscus. The sequence goes on from CM059216.1 coordinate 7,650,072, forward strand.
TTAGCGCTGTACGAGCTTAGTAAAGCGATTGTATCACACAACTAAGGCATGGTCATGTGAAATACACAAAATATGTTTATATGCACCTTTTTATGCTCAAAATGTGAAACAGACTAAAAAAATGTAGTTATTCACCATGTATGCCAGAATGACTGAAAGTGTTGGAAATTATGAGTTTCATGATTAGATAAATCGTTTGCTCTGTTCTTAGCGCTGTAGGAGCTCAAGAAAGCAGTTTTCTCACACATCTAAGGCATGGTCATGTGAAATACACAAAATGAATTTATATGCATTTTTATGCTCAAAATGTGAAAAACACTAACAAGAAAGTAGTTATTCAACATACATCCATGTATACAAGGATGCATGAAAGTGTTGGAAATGATCATTCCTTTCACTTTTATTCCTCTCATGCGTTAAAGCGTTTGCCGTGTTCTTAGCGCTGTACGAGCTCAGGAAAGCGGTTGTCTCAGACAACTAAGGCATGATCATGTGAAATACACAAAATGAGTTTATATGCACTTTTTATGCTCAAAATGTGAAAAAGACTAGCAAAAAAGTATTCATCATGTATGCCAGGACGCATGAAAGTGATGGAAATTATTATTCCTTTCACTTTTATGCGTCTCATGATGAGATAAATCGTTTGCTCTGTTCTTAGCGCTGTAGGAGCTCAAGAAAGCAGTTTTCTCACACATCTAAGGCATGGTCATGTGAAATACACAAAATGAGTTTATAGCACTTTTTATGCTCAAAATGTGAAAAAGACTAACAAAAAAAGTAGTTATTCAACATATATTCAACATACAAGGATGCATGAAAGTGTTGGAAATTATCATTCCTTTCAGTTTTATTCCTCTCATGCTTAGATAAAGCGTTTGCCGTGTTCATAGCGCTGTACGAGCTTAGTAAAGCGATTGTATCAAACAACTAAGGCATGGTCATGTGAAATACACAAGATATGTTTATATGCACCTTTTTATGCTCAAAATTTGAAACAGAGTAAAAAAATGTAGTTATTCACCATGTATGCCAGAATGACTGAAAGTGTTGGAAATTATGCGTTTCATGATGAGATAAAGAGATTGCTCTGTTCTTAGCGCTGTAGGAGCTCAACAAAGCGGTTTTCTCACACAACTAAAGCATAATCATGATAAACGTACAAAATGAATTTATATGGAGTTTTATGCTCAAAACGTGAAAAAAAAATAACAAAAAATGTATTATTCATCATGTTTGCCAGAATGAATGAAAGCATTGGAATTGACCATTCCTTTCACTGTTATGCTTCTCATGCGGAGAAAAAGCGTTTGCCGTGTTCTTAGCGCTGTCCGAGCTCCGAAAAGCGGTTTTCACACACAACTAATGCATGGTCATGTGAAACACACAAATGAGTTCATATGCACTTTTTGTGCTCAAAATGTGAATAAGACTAACAAAAAAGTAGTTATGCAACATATATTTAACATATGAAACATATGTTGGAAATGATCATTCCTTTCACTTTCATGCCATTCAAACATAAACGTAGTTATTCACAATTTATCATTTTATGCGTCTCATGATGAGATAAAGCGTTTGCCGTGATCTTAGCGCTGTACGAGCTCAGGAAAGCGGTTTTCTCACACAACTAAGGCATGGACATGTAAAACACACAAACGAATTCATATGCACCTTTTATGCTCAAAATGTGAAACAGACTAAAAAAATGTAGTTATTCACCATGTATGCCAGAATGACTGAAAGTGTTGGAAATTATGCGTTTCATGATGAGATAAAGAGTTTGCTCTGTTCTTAGCGCTGAAGGAGCTCAACAAAGCGGTTTTCTCACACAACTAAAGCATAATCATGATAAACGTACAAAATGAATTTATATGGAGTTTTATGCTCAAAACGTGAAAAAAAAATGTATTATTCATCATGTTTGCCAGAATGAATGAAAGCATTGGAATTGACCATTCCTTTCACTGTTATGCTTCTCATGCGGAGATAAAGCGTTTGCCGTGTTCTTAGCGCTGTCCGAGCTCCGAAAAGCGGTTTTCACACACAACTAATGCATGGTCATGTGAAACACACCAATACGTTTATATGCACTTTTTATACTCAAAATGTGAAAAAGACTGCCAAAAAAATATTCAACATGTATGCCAGAATGCAAGTAATCGTTACTTTCACTTTCATGCTTCTCATGCTGAGATAAAGCGTTTGCCGTGTTCTTAAGGCTGTACGAGCTCAGGAAACCGGTTGTCTCACACAATTTAGGCATGGTCATGTGAAATACACAAATTAGTTTCTATGCACTTTTTATGTTCAAAATGTGAAAGACTAACAAACAAGTAATTTATTCAACATTTATGCCAGAATGCATGAAGGTGTTGGAAATGTTCATTCCTTTCACCACAACATGATGTTCAGAGAAATGCTTTGACAGCCGTGCATGACCCAAGCATAAATAGACAAAAATAGAATCCAAACAAAGAATATGACTATATTAATAAATTAATATATGAATATATGAATAATGAGTATGATTAAGAAAACGTGCAACTAAATATGAAATAATAAAATAATTTAAAAAATGAATACAGAAAACAGCTTTTTGTTTATAGTTTATACAATAAAATAATGTGGATACATTCAGTAAGTGGTCAGCAGGGACAGAAGAGAGGCAGCAAATACATGGGGAAATGGTGGTGTATTGACATACACTTCGACCAATGCAGGTCGGAGGCCTGAGTACTTCTGATGGCGGGTCAGTCCAGGAATGACGCGATGTGAGGTAATGTTTCTGTAGTGGAGAAACATAGCTGACTGGATCCAAGCATCCCAACAATGGGCGTACCACAATGTCCAGGTGTAGGTAAAACATGCGGGTGAACACAAAGCATGGGCTTTAGCTTGTTGTTCACTTTATGTGTTCAAAAGCCAGGCTATCTGAGCCAAGTTCAAGTAGGCTTTTATTTTCCTTTCAACCATATACAGTTTAGTACACAGTGACACGAAACAACGTTCCTCTAGGAGCAAGGTCCTACATACAGCATAAATTAACATCATGAATGAACAAAAACTGACTAGCTAACTAACTAACTTAATTAGCTGCCTAGGTGTGACAAGACAGACTGACATTTTATTTATATTGAATAAAATTTAGTTATATTGAAAAAAAGAGACAACATAAAGTGTTCGTGCAAATGTGCAAACAAGAGTAACAAAATCACAATGTGACAACATGACACATTTCCTTACTTTGTGCTGATGACGTAATGAGTTGAGGACTCATTTCTCATTAGGACACATTCCTTTGAAGTAGCAGCAAAGATCAAATAGTTTTGTGCCTATAACAAGTAATGGATATTGTGCAAAAGAGCAATTGCAGGATGGTGTGAACCATTTATAGATGGTTGTTGATAAGTGTGTATAATCAGTTATTTTAGTTTATCTATTCAATCAGTATGGACAATTTGTTAGATGGTTGTTGATCAGTGTGTTTGCGGGTGTGTTGTTTATTCATTCAGTCTCAATGTTCTCAGTTATCTGAGTGATTGTGTGTGTGTGTGTGTGTGTGTGTGTGTGTGTTTGTGCTTATTTATCAGTCCAGTCCCTTTTTTGTTGAGGAGATGGATGAGTTGTGAAAAGATGCTGTTGCACAGTCTGGATGTGAGTGACCGAATGCTTTTCCAGACGGGAGGAGGGTGAAGAGTGAGTGTGATCTCAGACAGTGATGCAGCTGCTCAGGATTCTCTCGATAGTCCTTCTATAGAAAGTGGTAAGGATCGGTGGTGGAAGCTGGGCCATCCTCAGCCTTCTTAGGAAGAGAAGATGTTTTTAATGCTATTGTGTGCAAGGAGCTGGTGTTGAGGGACCGAGTCAGGTTCTTCTTCAGATGGCCAACCAGGAATTTGGTGCTGTTGACGATCTCCACACAGGAGCAGTTGATGTTCATCAGAGAGTGGCCGATCTGTGTCCTCCTGAAGTCCATGTTTTTTATTTCAGCAACATTCAGAGACAGTTTGTTGTGCCTACAACAGACCGTTAGCCTCTGCAATTCGAGGAATGAAATGGATCCATCACTGTCACAGGCGGGTGATGCTGAGTTTCCTTTGGTGATTGCAGCCTTCCTAAACAGTGTTCTCAAAACAACATTGCAGGGTTCTATTGTCCACGTTTACAGTAGCCTGGCCAGCTCAGTTTTTCGCTGCTGTTTGCTGCAGAATGAAAATCACCCAAGAATGAAAAGCACACAGACAAGCCTGAAGAGCAGTATGATCAGTGTGAATGCAGAATGGTGAGCGTTTCCGTAGTAGGCCTCAGTACGTTTGTTGAAATTAATGGTTTACTCATGACACATTGTCAAGCAGTTAGGGTCATAGGGGGTGAGCTATCTGAACCACCCAAACTACCTTTCCCAGTGTTTCACAAACAGGTGGACTAATTCTCAGGTATTTTCAAAGAAGTAGGGCCAAAAACTTCCACCCTCAGCCCTACAAAGAACCTAGGATGATCAATGTTCTCAGATACAACTAGCATTCATTTCGGTTGCTTACCACTATCATTCTCTGGTCGATGAAGATAAACCCCACCTCAAGCTTGCTCAAGCCAGTCCTGTGCAGCCCTCTGGAGGGTACATTGAACACTCGTGGGTATCAGGCTGGCGCATACCACACAACAGTCTGGAAGTCCAACAAGAAGTTCTCTCAGAAGATGAAAACCTAGAAGTTGGCCCTGCAGCTTTTTAAAATAAAAAGAAGAAATATATTTGAAAGCAATGATAAGCCCAAGCGAGCCCAAGCATCTGTGCCATAGGCACACGGGCGCACCACACAACGTGAGTGACTTTTGAGCATGCTGAGACCCCTAAAACACACTGGACAATGATGTCACTAAATATGGCTTAAGTTTAAGTCATCGTCGAGGTTGGAAATGTCATTGCTAGCGATTGCTTGGTGACGACTGTAATGGCGCAGGTGCTTGGGCCCGGTCTTCATTTGTGTAGGAGGCATAGGGTGTGTATAGGATGTGTACTGTGTGTGTGTAGGATGTGTATTGTATGTGGAGGATAAGAAGTTTGTGTGTGTCTGTGTTTGTTTATAGTGTGTGAGAGCATGTGTGTGAGTATATGTGTGTGTAGTGTGTGTAGTATGTGTATGTGTGTTTGTGTGTGTCTTGTGTGCCTGTGTCATCTGTGTGTGAAAGTGTGGGGTGTGTTTAGGATATTTATGTAAAGTTTGTGTTAGTGTCTTTAGGTAATTCCAGCGTAATTTGTGGAGTTCATGTCTGTGCAGTGTATGTGTGTTGGATTATTTCTTTTTTACGATGTATGTGTTGTCTTTGAGGTGAGTGTGTGTGTTGGGAGACATTGTTGTCTGGTGTGTTCAGGGAAGGCCGAATGGCTGTCTGATATGCTAGGTGGTGAGCGTTCCATAGTAGGCCGCGGTACGTTTGTGAAAATGGATGGGTTACTCGTGCCATCTTGTCAAGCAGATAGAATCATAAGGTCTGAGCTATCTCATCCACCAACAACCCCCTTCCGCAGTGTCTCACAAACAGTTGGACTTATAGGAGGTATTCTCAAAAAGGTAGGAACAAAAAATGCACTCCTCCTCCCACAAAGAAGCTAGGATTGTGTGATCAATTTGCTCCCTGCAGCCAGTTTGGTTACCATCTACCCACATTCCCAGAGCAAGCCCCCAAGACCCAGAGCCTCACCTAGAACAGTGGATCTAGAAAATCCCCAAGAACCTGCTGCTAAAGGTTGATGTCAAGAATGTACATCGGTACATCGGGCCATTGGGCAATTTCGGTTGCGTGACTCCTGTCACTTTAATGAAGATAAACACCTCCTCAAGCTTGCTCATGCCAGTCCTGTGCAGCACTCTGGTGGGTCTATCACCATCAATATCACAGTGGGGACCCTGCATGCATGGTCAGTCGAGGAAGGCACATACTATACCCCGGTCTGGTTCAGAGGAGCTCTCTGAAGATGAAGGCCAAGAAGTTGGCCATGCGGCTTTTAAAATAAAAAGAATAAATATAATTACAAGCAGTGCAACCACGGGGGGCGCAATCCAGTGTCTTCTAGTGCCAGTCCCAAGTCTGGATAAATGCAGAGGGTTGTGTCAGGAAGGGCATCCGACGTAAAACATTTGCCAAATCAATGATGCGAATCACAAATATCATTTCCATACCAGATCGGTCGCCCCAGGTTAACAACGATCGCCACCAGTGCTGTTGATCTACAGGCTCCTATTGGTCGAAAAAGGAGAGGAGGAAGACGTGTTCGAAAGCAGAGAGAGAAAAACGAGAGGCATGAGTTTAGGAGTGATAGTAGGGCCTTTGAATTTTGGGACTATGACAGGGAAGGCAAGAGAGTTGGTTGACATGATGCAAAGAAGGAAGGTGGACATACTGTGTGTCCAGGAGACAAGGTGGCAAGGCTAGACGCTTAGGATCAAGGTTCAAATTGTTTTACCATGGTTCTGTACAGGTTGGCGAATCAGAGAGATAGAGATGGAAAGAATGTGCAGCATGTTAGAGTGATTAAAATTAAAGATGGAAATGTACTGACAGATGCCAGTAGGGTGATGGGAAGATGGAAGGAGTACTTTAAAGAGTTGATGAATGAGGAAAATGAAAGAGAACAAAGAGTAGAAGAGGTGAGTGTTGTGAAGCAGGAAGTAGCAAATATTAGTAAGAGTGAGGTGAGGAGGGCATTACAGAGGATGAAGAGTGGAAAGGCTGTTGGTCCTGATGACATACCAGTGGATGAATGGAGAGTGCTTAGGCGAGGTTGCAGTAGAGTTTCTAACTAGTTTGTTTAACAAGATCTTGAAGAATGAAAGGATTCCAGAGGAATGCAGGAGAAGTGTATAGGTGCCGATTTTTAAGAACAACGGAGATGTGCAGATGTGCAGGTTAGATGTGGCAATTACAGAGGCATAAAGCTGATGAGCCATACAATGCAACTTTTTAGAAAGAGTAGTGGAAGCTAGGTTAAGGGCAGAGGTGAGCCTTTGTGAACAGCAATATGGGTTCATACCTAGAAAGAGTACAACAGATGCAGTATTTGCTTTGAGGATGCTGATGGAGAAGTACAGAGAAGATACTATAGGGTTGCATTGTATCTTTGTGGATTTAGAGAAAGCATATGACAGGGTGCCAAGAGAGGATCTGTGGTGATGTATGAGAAAGTCTGGAGTGGCAGAGAAGTATGTTAGAGTGGTGCAGGACATGTATGAGAGCTGTAGGACAGTGGTGAGATGTGCTGTAGGTGTGACAGAAGAGTTGAAAGTGGAGGTAGCAGAGATGAAGATGTTGAGGTTCTCTTTGGGCGTGACAAGGATGGATAGGATTGAGAATAAGTTAATCAGAGGGCCAACCCATGTTAGATGTTTTGGAGATAAAGTCAGAGAGGCCAGATTTAGGTGGTTTGGACATGTTCAGGGGAGAGATTGTGAATATATCGGTAGAAGGATGATGAGGTTGGAACTGCCAAGCAGGAGGTCTAGAAAAAGACCAAAGAGGGGATTTATAGATGTAGTTAGAGAGGACATAAAGTTAGTTGGAGTGAGAGAAGAGGATACAAAGGACAGGGTTAGATGGAGGCGAATGATTTGCTGTGGCGACCCCTGAAAGGGAACAGCTGAAAGACAAGAAAAAAATATAATTACAAGCAGCGATGAGCGGGGCCAAACAACTGTGTCATCGCCACTTGGTTGCACCTCACAATCTGTGTGAATTTTTAGCACGCTACGACCTCTTAAACAAACATGAAATAAATTTAATGGCTGGACGTGTCTTTCTAGTTAGGCATAGTTAGCTGTCACACAATGTCAGACGGGTCTCGTGGCAACTGTAATTGTGCTGGTGCTTGAGCAGGTCATTGTTTGAGAAGGATTCTAGGATTTGTGTAGACATGTGTGGAGACATGCGTACGATGTGTGTGAGACGTGTGTTTGTCTGTGGTTGCGATTTTTTGTGTTTATTTATGATGTGTACTCTGTGTGTGATATGTGTGATTGGGATGTGAGAATGTGTTTGTAGTGAGCATCTGTGTTTATATGTGTCTAGAAATCATGTGTGATGTTTGTGTGTTTGGTAGTTGTGTAGTATGTGTGTGTAGAGTGTATATAGCTTGTAGTGTGTGTGTGTGTGTGTGTGTGTGTGTGTGTGTATGTGTGTGTGTGTGTGTGTGTGTGTGTGTGTGTGTATGTGTGTGTGTGCGTGTGTGTGTGTGTGTGTGTGTGTGTGTGTGTGTGTGTGTTGTGTATGTGTGTGTGTGCGTGTGTGTGTGTGTGTGTGTGTGTGTGTGTGTGTTTAGGATGTGTTTGAATTCTGGAACTGCCCGACTCAGCTTATCGCTTCTGTCAGTTGCAAACTTTGCTAGGAACCACAGAAATTAAAGGCACAGAGCCAACCGACGAGCTGTATGATGTGTTAAGTGGTGAGCGTTCCATAATAGGCAGCAGTACATTTGTGGAAATGCGTGAGATACTCGTGGCATATGGTCGAGCAAATAGATTCGTAGCATCTAAGCTATCTAAAACATCCACAACCCCCTTCCCCAGTCTTTCACAAACAAGTGGACTTATATGAGGTATTCTCAAAGAGGAAGGGCCAAAAACTTGGACACCCCCCAACAAAGAACTTAGGATGACGTGATGAATCTGCTCCCTGCAGCCATGTTGGCTACCCATGCTGCCAGAGGAAGCCCCCAAGACCAAGAGCTTCAAGCAACGATGAGCGGGCCCAAGCACCTGTGCCATCGCCACTTGTTCGACCTCACAACCTGTGTGCCTTTTCAGCATGCTAAGACCTCTTAAATAAATATGACATAAGTTTAAGGCATCGCTATTCCTTGACGTCTCTTTCTGGTGCTCCATTGCTAGCTGTCTCAATGTCATCCGAGTTTGAATGTGACTATAATGGCGCAAAGGCTTTAGCAGGTCATTGTTTCTGTGGAATGGGTAGAATATGTGTATGTGTGAGAGTGAGTGTTTGTGTGTGCGTGTGTGTGTGTGTGTGTGTGTGTGTGTGTCGTATGGGTGTGTGTGTGCAGTATGTTTAATGTATGGTTCATGTTTGTTGTGTTTGTGCGTGTAGAATAGTACTATAAAATGAATAATTATAATTATTATAATACTTCTGCAATCACTCCAACCCACTTCATCGATGAGTGCTCCCCATGCACATTCAGACAACGATCACTTGTGCCTGTCTGTCAGTCACATACTTTACCTCTATCATTTTGTCCACCAAAAGCAGCCTGCTTAACTAAAAAGTATTGAAGTTTATGTTGAAGTGTGTGTGTGTGTGTATGTAGTATCTTTGCTTGTATGTGTGAATTATGTGTGTTTATTTCTTTGAAGTATGGGTGTGTATTTGTGCAATGAGTGTAATGTCTCTGTGTGTGTGTGATGTTTGTGTGTTTGGTAGTTGTGTAGTATGTGTGTGTAGAGTGTATATAGATTGTAGTGTGTCTGTGTGTGTGTGTGTGTGTGTGTGTGTGTGTGTGTGTGTGTGTGTGTGTGTGTGTGTGTGTGTGTGTGTGTGTGAGAGAGAGAGAGAGTGTGTGTGTTTGTGTTCAGGATGTGTTTGAATTCTGGAACTGCCCGACCCAGCTCATTGCTTCTGTCTGTTGCAAACTTTGCTAGGAACCACCCTTGTGGCACAGAAATTAAAGGCACACAGAGCCGACCAACGAACTGTATGATGTGTTAAGTGGTGAGCATTCCATAATAGGCAGGAGTACATTTGTGGAAATGCATGGGATACTCGTGGCATTTTGTCGAGCAAATAGAGTCATAGCATCTAAGCTATCTAAAACATCCACAACCCCCTTTCCCCAGTCTTTTACAAACAGGTGGACTTATATGAGGTATTCTCAAAGAGGAAGGGCCAAAACCTTGGACACCCCCACACAAAGAACTTAGGATTCCATGATCAATCTGCTCCCTGCAGCCAAGTTGGCTACCCATGCTTCCAGAGGAAGCCCCCAAGACCAAGAGCCTCACCCGGAACAGTGGATCTAGGAGTTCCCCACAAAAAAATCTGCTTAATGTTGAAGGCAAGAAGGTACATCGGTACATGGGGCCATTGAAGATACAACAAAGATTTAATTTTGGCTGCATACAGCTGGTCACTCCTCGCCAGTCGATGAAGATAAACACCTCCTCAAGCTTGCTTAAGCCAGTCTTGTGCCGCACTCTGGCATCGACAGCAACATCACAATGGAACCCCGCATACACAGTCAGCCGAGAAACATTAATAAGTCCCAGACAGGCACATAATATTCCCTGGTCTGGCTGTCCATCAAGGACCTCTTTGAATAGGAAAGTCAAGAAGTTGGCCTTGCGATCTTTAAAAAAGAAAAGAAGAAATATAGTTACAAGCAATGATGAGCGGGCCCAAGCACCTGTGACATCGCCACTTTTTCGACCTCACAACCTGTGTGCCTTTTCAGCATTCTAAGACCTCTTAAATAAATATGACATAAGATTAAGGCATCGATATTCCTGGACGTCTCTTTCTGGTGCTCCATTGCTAGCTGTCTCAATGTCATCCGAGTTTGATGGTGACTATAATGGAGCAAGGGCTTGAGCAGGTCATTATTTTTGGGGAATGCGTAGAATGTGTGTATGTGTGAGAGTGTGAGTGTGTCTGTGTGTGTGTGTGTGGGGGGGGGGGGGGGTGTGTGTGGGTGTGTGGGTGTGTGTGCAGTATGTTTAATGTATGGTTCATATTTGTAGTGTTTGTGCGTGTAGAATAGTACTATAAAACTGAATAATTATAATAATTATTATAATACTTCTTCAATCACTCCAACCCACTTCATCGATGAGTGCTCCGCATGCACATTCAGGCAATGATCACATGTGCGTGTCTGTCAGTCACATACTCTACCTCTATCATTTTGTCCCCCAAAAGCTGCCTGCTTATCTTAAAAGTCTTGAAGTTTATGTTGAAGTGTGTGCGTGTGTGTACATAGTATCTTAGTTTGTATGCCTAGTGTTTATTTGTTTGAAGTATGGGTGTGTATTTGTGCAAGGAGTGTAATGTCTCTGTGACAAACTCTGTAAGTTTGTGTTTGTGTGTGTGTGTGTGTGTGTGTGTGTGTATGTGTGTGTGTGTGTGTGTGTGTGTGTGTGCATAGTCATGTGTGTGTGTGTGTGTGTTTGTGTGTGTGTGTGTGTGAGTTTGTATGTATTTGTGTTGTATGTTTGAGTGTGTGTCGTATGGGTGTGTGTGCAGTATGTTTAATGTATGTTTAATGTTTGTAGTGTTTGTGTGTGTAGAGTAGTGTTATAAAATAAACATTAATAATAATTATAATAATATTTCTGCAGTCATGTGAATCTTTCTGCAATCACCCCAACAAACTAGGGATAGGGTTAGGGTTAGGGTTGTGTGTGTGTGTGTGTGTGTGTGTGTGTGTGTGTGTGTGTGTGTGTGTGTGTGTGTGTGTGTGTGTGTGTGTGTGTGCGTGTGTGTGTGTGCAACATGTGTGAGTGTATTACGTGTAGTGTGGGTGTAGTGTGGGTGTAGTATGTGTGTATATGTAGAGTGTGTGTGTGTGTCTGACTTGCAAAAGGGCCCAGATGTTGTTTATTGTTGTCTAATAAAAAGGGCCTGGTTAAATTGGAAGCATTAAAATGTAGTGCCTGTGTGAGTGTGTGAATGTGTTTGTGTGTGTGTAGAATATGTGTGTGTGGCATGTGTGCTTGTTTGTGTAGTATGCCTGTGTTTGTCAGTGTACCATATTTAATGTCTGTGACTTTATGTAGTGTCTGTGTGTGTGTGTGTGTGTGTGTGTTCATGGTCATGTGTGTCTGTGTTTGTGTGTGTCTGTGTGTGAGTTTGTATGTATTTGTGTTGTATGTTTGAGTGTGTGTCGTATGGGTGTGTGTGCAGTATGTTTAATGTATGTTTAATGTTTGTAGTTTTTGTGTGTGTAGAGTAGTGCTATAAAATAAATAATAATAATAACTAGAGAGGTACATTTCTTGAAGAAAATGTCAGTGGTGCTTGCCGTGGCAAGACTTTGGAGTCATGCTAGCAACTTGCTAAGCACTCCAGCATCAGGTTAGCAGCATTCTAATGATGTAGCTAGCAACCTGCTAATATAGTTAGCATAATGCCAGCTACATGCTAATTAGCTAAACACCATGCTAGCAACGTGCTAAGCACTCTAGCATCATGATATCAACATTCTACTGATATTGCTAGCAACATGCTAATATAGTTAGCGTAATGCTAGCAACATGCTAATAAGCTAGGCGTCATGCTAGCAACATGCTAAGCACACTAGCATCATGCTAGCAACATGCTAATCATGTTATTAGCGAAATGCTAATATAGTTAGCATCATGCTAGCGACATGCTAATATTGTTAGCATCATTCTGGCAACATGCTAATATAATTAGCATCATGCTAGCGACATGCTAACCGTGTTAGCAACATGCTAACAGCATGATAATGATTTTGGTAGGGGGCGTGGCATATGAGCATCATGATGAATGGGAAAGACTGATTGATTGTCTGAGTAAAATGAGCCCACCCCCATGTCTCTACAACAGTGGGATCCTTAGTTAAATTCAGTTTAAAAGTTCCTATGGAATATGCTATTGTATGTTAATTCCCCTTGCTGGGGCAGTTTACCACTCGCCCATTACAAAAGTCGTGTCAAGCCCCCTTTCTTCCAATAAACGCAAATAAAATTAATTCCGGAATGAACCACACAATTTGCCACCTGTTTCATGGGTCTACGACGAACGGAAAGTGACGAGTCATGCACCATATTCCCCATTATAAGTCAATAGGGCAAATTTGGGCACCTGTTTTACCCCGGGGTAAAACCTATACCCTCTTGCGGGTTGTGTTCCAACACAGATTGCAAGCCTCTTCAAATGTGGTAAACTTAAGATTTCTATCAAAATCTCACTTGGCACTTCAATCCGTCAAAGTTGGTATCAATGTTAAGTCTATGGAAAAATTCAGAAATGTCTTCGCACCCCAATCCCGAACAAGACGCATGATTTGACACCTCTTTCATGGATCTACGACAAATGATACTGTAGTAGTTATGCTCCATAATCTTCATTATATTTCAATGGGGCAAATTTGGGCACCTTTTCTGCCTCGGGGGCAAAACTTATACCCTTTCTGTGGGGTATATTCTGACACAGCTTGCGACACTCTTCAAATGTGGTGAATTTGAGATTTCTACCAAATTCTCACTCTGCGCTTCAATCCGTCAAAATTGTTCTCAATGTTAAGTCTAGGGAACTTTTTGGGCCGGTTAATTGCCCCCACAGAGGCCCCTTAGAAAAGTCATAGCACCCCATTCCCGACCAAGTCGCACGTTTCGACACCTCATTCATATGTCTACGACAAACGGTGCGGGACTAGTTACGTGTCAAACTTTCATACGGAAGAAGAAGAAGAAAAAGAAAAAGAAGCCTGTGAGATTATAATAGTAGTGCTTCGCTTCGCAAGCACCACTAATTATAAGAATATTTCTGCAATCACCTCAACAAACTTCCATCGATGAGTGCACCTTCAGGCAACGAGCACTTGTGCGTGTCTGTCAATAATATACTATACCTCTATCATTTTTTCACCAAAAGCGGCCTGCTTGAATTAAAAGGCTTGAAGTTTATGTTGAAGTGTGTGAGTGTGTGTATGTAGTACCTTTGCTTGTTGCGTGAATTATTTGTGTTTATTTGTTTGAAGTATGTGTGTGTATTTGTGCAATGTGTGTGTGTGTGTGTGTGTGTGTGTGTGTGTGTGTGTGTGTGTGTGTGTGTGTGTGTGTGTGTGTGTGTGTGTGACAAAAAATTAGATACTCAACGTGTATGTCATAATGCATGAAAGTGTCGGAAATGATCATTCCTTTCAGTTTTATGGTGCTGATGCCGAGATGAAGCGAGATCTGGAAAGCGGTTTTCGAACACAACTAAAGCATGGCATGTAAAACACACAAACGAATTCATATGCACTTCTTATGCTGAAAATGTGAAACAGCCTAAGAAAAAAGTAGTTATTCATCATGTATGCCAGGATGGTTGAAAGTGTTGGAAATTATCGTTCCTTTCACTTTTATGCGTCTCATGATGAGACAAACGTTTGTCGTGTTCTTAGCGCTGTACGAGCTCAGGAAAGCGGTTTTCTCACACAAATAAGGCATGATCATGTGAAATACACAAAATTAGTTTATATGCACTTTTTATGCTCAAAATTTGAATTGCTCTGTTTGCTCTGTTCTTAGCGCTGTAGGAGCTCAGAAAAGCGGTTTTCTCACACAACTAAAGCATAATCATGATAAACGTACAAAATGAATTTATATGGAGTTTTATGCTCAAAACGTGAAAAAAATAACAAAAAATGTATTATTCATCATGTTTGCCAGAATGAATGAAAGCATTGGAATTGACCATTCCTTTCACTGTTATGCTTCTCATGCGGAGAAAAAGCGTTTGCCGTGTTCTTAGCGCTGTCCGAGCTCCGAAAAGCGGTTTTCACACACAACTAATGCATTGTCATGTGAAACACACCAATGCGTTCATATGCACTTTTTGTGCTCAAAATGTGAAAAAGACTAACAAAAAAGTAGTTATGCAACATATATTTAACATACATCCATATACATGTATATATACAAGGATGCATGAATGTGTTGGAAATTATCATTCCTTTCACTTTCATGCCTTTCATTCTGAGATAAAGCGTTTGCCGTGTTCTTAGCGTTGTACGAGCTCAGGAAAGCGATTGTATCACACAACTAAGGCATGGTCATGTGAAATACACAAAATGAGTTTATATGCTTTTTTTATGCTCAAAATGTGAAAAAGACTAACAAAAAAGTAGTTATTCACCATATATTCAACATACATCCATGTACATATACATGTACAAGGATGCATGAAAGTGAAATGATCATTCATTTCACTTTCATGCCTTTCATTCTGAGATTGCCGTGTTCTTAGCGCTGTACGAGCTCAGGAAAGCGGTTGTCTCAGACAACTAAGGCATGATCATGTGAAATACACAAAATGAGTTTATATGCACTTTTTATGCTCAAAATGTGAAAAAGACTAGCAAAAAAGTATTCATCATGTATGCCAGGACGCATGAAAGTGATGGAAATTATTATTCCTTTCACTTTTATGCGTCTCATGATGAGATAAATCGTTTGCTCTGTTCTTAGCGCTGTAGGAGCTCAAGAAAGCAGTTTTCTCACACATCTAAGGCATGGTCATGTGAAATACACAAAATGAGTTTATAGCACTTTTTATGCTCAAAATGTGAAAAAGACTAACAAAAAAAGTAGTTATTCAACATATATTCAACATACAAGGATGCATGAAAGTGTTGGAAATTATCATTCCTTTCAGTTTTATTCCTCTCATGCTTAAATAAAGCGTTTGCAGTGTTATTAGCGCTATACGAGCTTAGTAAAGCGATTATATCAAACAACTAAGGCATGGTCATGTGAAATACATGTTTATATGCACATGTTTATATGCACCTTTTTATGCTAAAAATGTGAAACAGACTAAAAAAATGTAGTTATTCACCATGTATGCCAGAATGACTGAAAGTGTTGGAAATTATGCGTTTCATGATGAGATAAAGAGATTGCTCTGTTCTTAGCGCTGTAGGAGCTCAACAAAGCGGTTTTCTCACACAACTAAAGCATAATCATGATAACAGTACAAAATGAATTTATATGGAGTTTTATGCTCAAAACGTGAAAAAAAAATAACAAAAAATGTATTATTCATCATGTTTGCCAGAATGAATGAAAGCATTGGAATTGACCATTCTTTTCACTGTTATGCTTCTGATGCGGAGAAAAAGCGTTTGCCGTGTTCTTAGCGCTGTCCGAGCTCCGAAAAGCGGTTTTCACACACAACTAATGCATGGTCATGTGAAACACACAAATGAGTTCATATGCACTTTTTGTGCTCAAAATGTGAATAAGACTAACAGAAAAGTAGTTATGCAACATATATTTAACATATGAAACATATGTTGGAAATGATCATTCCTTTCACTTTCATGCCTTTCATTCTGAGATAAAGCGTTTGCCGTGTTCTTAGCGCTGTACGAGCTCAGGAAAGCGTTTGTCTCACACATCTAAGCCATGGTCATGTGAAATACACAAAATGAGTTTGTATGCTTTTTTATGCTCAAAATGTGAATAAACAAACATAAACGTAGTTATTCACAATTTATCATTTTATGCGTCTCATGATGAGATAAAGCGTTTGCCGTGATCTTAGCGCTGTACGAGCTCAGGAAAGCGGTTTTCTCACACAACTAAAGTATAATCATGATAAACGTACAAAATGAATTTATATGGGGCCTCCGAGTGGCGCAGTGGTTAAAGCGCTCGCCCTATCATCCGGAGATCGCTAGTTCGAATCCCGGGCGATGCTGTAACCTCTCACAGCCGGAGGTCTAGAGAGAGCTGATTGGCCGAGCTCTCTCAGGGGAGGGACGAGAGGTACTTAGTGCTCCTACATTAATCACGGCTCTACAGCCAGTCAGGGGCGTCTGTGAGCTCGCGCAACGGAGGGAGTGGATAGCGCTGTCCTCCGAGTGTGTTACGCCGCCCCCAACGGTGCGCGAGCGAGCAGTTCGAAAAGATGCGGAGGAAACACGTGATAGTCTTCGGCCCTCCCGGCTGAGTGGTAGTAGTACCCTTAATGTGGGAGCCCCCTAGTGACGGGGAGGAATTGGACACGACTAAATTAGGGGAGAAAATCGGGGAAAAAGCCAAAAAAAAAAAAAAATGAATTTATATGGAGTTTTATGCTCAAAACGTAAAAGAAAATAACAAAAAATTTATTATTCATCATGTTTGCCAGAATGAATGAAAGCATTGGAATTGACCATTCCTTTCACTGTTATGCTTCTCATGCGGAGATAAAGCGTTTGCCGTGTTCTTAGCGCTGTCCAAGCTCCGAAAAGCGGTTTTCACACACAACTAATGCATGGTCATGTGAAACACACCAATACGTTTATATGCACTTTTTATACTCAAAATGTGAAAAAGACTGCCAAAAAAATATTCAACATGTATGCCAGAATGCAAGTAATCGTTACTTTCACTTTCATGCTTCTCATGCTGAGATAAAGCGTTTGCCGTGTTCTTAAGGCTGTACGAGCTCAGGAAACCGGTTGTCTCACACAATTTAGGCATGGTCATGTGAAATACACAAATTAGTTTCTATGCACTTTTTATGTTCAAAATGTGAAAGACTAACAAACAAGTAATTTATTCAACATTTATGCCAGAATGCATGAAAGTGTTGGAAATGTTCATTCCTTTCACCACAACATGATGTTCAGAGAAATGCTTTGACAGCCGTGCATGACCCAAGCATAAATAGACAAAAATAGAATCCAAACAAAGAATATGACTATATTAATAAATTAATATATGAATATATGAATAATGAGTATGATTAAGAAAACGTGCAACTAAATATGAAGTGTTCGTGCAAATGTGCAAACAAGAGTAACAAAATCACAATGTGACAACATGACACATTTCCTTACTTTGTGCAGATGACGTAATGAGTTGAGGACTCATTTCTCATTAGGACACATTCCTTTGAAGTAGCAGCAAAGATCAAATAGTTTTGTGCCTATAACAAGTAATGGATATTGTGCAAAAGAGCAATTGCAGGATGGTGTGAACCATTTATAGATGGTTGTTGATAAGTGTGTATAATCAGTTATATTAGTTTATCTATTCAATCAGTATGGACAATTTGTTAGATGGTTGTTGATCAGTGTGTTTGCGGGTGTTTTGTTTATTCATTCAGTCTCAATGTTCTCAGTTATCTGAGTGATTGTGTGTGTGTGTGTGTGTGTGTGTGTGTGTGTGTGTGTCTGTGTGTGTGTGTGTGTGTGTGTGTGTGTGTTTGTGCTTATTTATCAGTCCAGTCCCTTTTTTGTTGAGGAGATGGATGAGTTGTGAAAAGATGCTGTTGCACAGTCTGGATGTGAGTGACCGAATGCTTTTCCAGACGGGAGGAGGGTGAAGAGTGAGTGTGATCTCAGACAGTGATGCAGCTGCTCAGGATTCTCTCGATAGTCCTTCTATAGAAAGTGGTAAGGATCGGTGGTGGAAGCTGGGCCATCCTCAGCCTTCTCAGGAAGAGAAGATGTTTTTAATGCTATTGTGTGCAAGGAGCTGGTGTTGAGGGACCGAGTCAGGTTCTTCTTCAGATGGCCAACCAGGAATTTGGTGCTGTTGACGATCTCCACACAGGAGCAGTTGATGTTCATCAGAGAGTGGCCGCTCTGTGTCCTCCTGAAGTCCATATTTTTTATTTCAGCAACATTCAGAGACAGTTTGTTGTGCCTACAACAGACCGTTAGCCTCTGCAATTCGAGGAATGAAATGGATCCATCACTGTCACAGTGATGCTGAGTTTCCTTTGGTGATTGCAGCCTTCCTAAACAGTGTTCTCAAAACAACATTGCAGGGTTCTATTGTCCACGTTTACAGTAGCCTGGCCAGCTCAGTTTTTCGCTGCTGTTTGCTGCAGAATGAAAATCACCCAAGAATGAAAAGCACACAGACAAGCCTGAAGAGCAGTATGATCAGTGTGAATGCAGAATGGTGAGCGTTTCCGTAGTAGGCCTCAGGACGTTTGTTGAAATTAATGGTTTACTCATGACACATTGTCAAGCAGTTAGGGTCATAGGGGGTGAGCTATCTGAACCACCCAAACTACCTTTCCCAGTGTTTCACAAACAGGTGGACTAATTCTCAGGTATTTTCAAAGAAGTAGGGCCAAAAACTTCCACCCTCAGCCCTACAAAGAACCTAGGATGATCAATGTTCTCAGATACAACTAGCATTCATTTCGGTTGCTTACCACTATCATTCTCTGGTCGATGAAGATAAACCCCACCTCAAGCTTGCTCAAGCCAGTCCTGTGCAGCCCTCTGGAGGGTACATTGAACACTCGTGGGTATCAGGCTGGCGCATACCACACAACAGTCTGGAAGTCCAACAAGAAGTTCTCTCAGAAGATGAAAACCTAGAAGTTGGCCCTGCAGCTTTTTAAAATAAAAAGAAGAAATATATTTGAAAGCAATGATAAGCCCAAGCGAGCCCAAGCATCTGTGCCATAGGCACACGGGCGCACCACACAACGTGAGTGACTTTTGAGCATGCTGAGACCCCTAAAACACACTGGACAATGATGTCACTAAATATGGCTTAAGTTTAAGTCATCGTCGAGGTTGGAAATGTCATTGCTAGCGATTGCTTGGTGACGACTGTAATGGCGCAGGTGCTTGGGCCCGGTCTTCATTTGTGTAGGAGGCATAGGGTGTGTATAGGATGTGTACTGTATGTGTAGGATGTGTATTGTATGTGGAGGATAAGAAGTTTGTGTGTGTCTGTGTTTGTTTATAGTGTGTGAGAGCATGTGTGTGAGTATATGTGTGTGTAGTGTGTGTAGTATGTGTATGTGTGTTTGTGTGTGTCTTGTGTGCCTGTGTCATCTGTGTGTGAAAGTGTGGCGTGTGTTTAGGATATTTATGTAAAGTTTGTGTTAGTGTCTTTAGGTAATTCCAGCGTTATTTGTGGAGTTCATGTCTGTGCAGTGTATGTGTGTTGGATTATTTCTTTTTTACGATGTATGTGTTGTCTTTGAGGTGAGTGTGTGTGTTGGGAGACATTGTTGTCTGGTGTGTTCAGGGAAGGCCGAATGGCTGTCTGATATGCTAGGTGGTGAGCGTTCCATAGTAGGCCGCGGTACGTTTGTGAAAATGGATGGGTTACTCGTGCCATCTTGTCAAGCAGATAGAATCATAGGGTCTGAGCTATCTCATCCACCAACAACCCCCTTCCGCAGTGTCTCACAAACAGTTGGACTTATAGGAGGTATTCTCAAAAAGGTAGGAACAAAAAATGCACTCCTCCTCCCACAAAGAAGCTAGGATTGTGTGATCAATTTGCTCCCTGCAGCCAGTTTGGTTACCATCTACCCACATTCCCAGAGCAAGCCCCCAAGACCCAGAGCCTCACCTAGAACAGTGGATCTAGAAAATCCCCAAGAACCTGCTGCTAAAGGTTGATGTCAAGAATGTACATCGGTACATCGGGCCATTGGGCAATTTCGGTTGCGTGACTCCTGTCACTTTAATGAAGATAAACACCTCCTCAAGCTTGCTCATGCCAGTCCTGTGCAGCACTCTGGTGGGTCTATCACCATCAATATCACAGTGGGGACCCTGCATGCATGGTCAGTCGAGGAAGGCACATACTATACCCCGGTCTGGTTCAGAGGAGCTCTCTGAAGATGAAGGCCAAGAAGTTGGCCATGCGGCTTTTAAAATAAAAAGAATAAATATAATTGCAGTGCAACCACGGGGGGCGCAATCCAGTGTCTTCTTGTGCCAGTCCCAAGTCTGGATAAATGCAGAGGGTTGTGTCAGGAAGGGCATCCGACGTAAAACATTTGCCAAATCAATGATGCGAATCACAAATATCATTTCCATACCAGATCGGTCGCCCCAGGTTAACAACGATCGCCACCAGTGCTGTTGATCTACAGGCTCCTATTGGTCGAAAAAGGAGAGGAGGAAGACGTGTTCGAAAGCAGAGAGAGAAAAACGAGAGGCATGAGTTTAGGAGTGATAGTAGGGCCTTTGAATTTTGGGACTATGACAGGAAAGGCAAGAGAGTTGGTTGACATGATGCAAAGAAGGAAGGTGGACATACTGTGTGTCCAGGAGACAAGGTGGCAAGGCTAGACGCTTAGGATCAAGGTTCAAATTGTTTTACCATGGTTCTGTACAGGTTGGCGAATCAGAGAGATAGAGATGGAAAGAATGTGCAGCATGTTAGAGTGATTAAAATTAAAGATGGAAATGTACTGACAGATGCCAGTAGGGTGATGGGAAGATGGAAGGAGTACTTTAAAGAGTTGATGAATGAGGAAAATGAAAGAGAACAAAGAGTAGAAGAGGTGAGTGTTGTGGAGCA